>CM046447.1:2352462-2887384 GCA_025506515.1 Flaveria trinervia | reverse complement strand
ACAGCAAGGGGTTATCATGTGCCATCTCTAGTGTAGATAAGAAAGGTGCGAACTTTTGGTGAGGCTGCCCTGCTCCTGACTCAGCAAATGACCAGGATGCAGTTGGTAACATCTCTAAGTCTCACCAGCGGGCAACAGCTGATGAAGGACATAGTCCTGAGGCTGGAAGTCCCCAGAACGAGAACAAGGGGCACATGCTATCATTGATCTACACTCAAGGCAGGTTCATTCTGACTTTGTCAGGAGGTCAGGTGATTCAGTAACAACTGATGATGACCTGAGCTTTTCTATGATGTAGTTGCTCAAAACACCATTCTCGAGGATGAGGTTAGCAGACTCAAAGAGTGCTGGCCAAGATGTCTCAGGATGCAAGTCCATCTGCCACCACCAATAACCCACAGATGGCACCTTCTTCTGAAGGTCCCCTACACACTGAGCCAGTATATATTCCAAGCTACCAGCCTCTGCTTTCGGCACTGATTCTCAGGAACAGACCATCCTGATCAATCAGTTGCAACCCTTCAAAAATCCCTACCTATATCACTCCCATGATCACAGATATAGTGATCAAAGCCATTGATGAGAGCTTCCTACAATGATACAAACCCTGGTGGAGGAGTTGGTGACTAACTCCCTTTTAAACTGCTCAAACCTGCACCCAATGCAACCAAAAAGGGGAGAGTCAGTTAGTTAAAGGAAAAAAGGAAGAGGATAGATGGGGGAAGGCGAAAGAATCTGAGGTTGTAAATGTGAAGGAGAAGGGAGAGTGTGAAGGGAGCTGAAGTGAATGAAAGTCAAAAGACTTTCATGTCACATATCAAAAGAGAAGAGGAGAGTCTGAGAAGGAGAAGGAGCTGAAGGATATGGTGAAAGAAGCTGATGCCAACCCTAAACGTTCAATGGATAAAATCATGAGCCAGTTGTATAGGCAGGATTTCGACACCAAACAACTAGACTCCGAGTCAGAAGGATGGAAAAAGAGGAGATCAATTCAAGATGGGCTAGCTATGATGCCTTAGAAAGAGAAAGGCTGGAGATAATGATCAGATTATAGCCAAGTACTTGGGAGATCTCTAATGGAAAATAGGGCTGGACCAGGGACAACATTTGGCAATAACCACCAGATTTGTTCGTCTGAAGAATACTCAAAGGTTTAGTGATTGAGGTACTGAATGAAGCTGGTGTTGGGAATCGAAAAGAACTGACAAAATTACCAAAGCCTCCCTTACAGCCAAAATGCTAAAACAGTCTGAAAAGCTAATCTTCAAAATCACTATCTCCACAACCCACTAAAACAACTCTCTTTACCCTCTAAACCAACCATCAAACCCACAAAACAAATCCTTTACCCCTAAAACCATTGCTAGTGATACCTAGCCAAAAGAAAAGAAGGTACTGAGCCTGATGAAGATGAAGAGGAGGATGAAGACAGACTGCCACTCTCTGCAGTCATTACTTTGCCTAAGGCTAAAGCAAATGTTCCATCACTCCTGCTTCTCAAATGCATGATGTAATGATAAAGATTGAAGAGGAGCAGATGCAAAAACATGATGAGGAAATGCTTAAAGCATTGACAAGCATATGCTACATCCTCTTCAATGATCGCATGAAGAAAGAAGTATTAAGATTGTACACCCTTGCTAATACCTTTCAATACCAAAGGGAAAGAGTAAGGATATGGCCTGATCCTAGGGTGCACACCGGATTGTCAAGAAAGAAATCCTTCAAGATACAAGGGCAAGTGAAGAGAGTTGTCGACGAAGACATCACTGTGGTGCTTGTAGTGTCCCCTTGGAAATTGTTGAAGAGTTCAAGAAAGCCTATGAAGCCAAACAACCACCTCAAAAGATGTTAAGAACAAATTATAAGAAGGGATTGGTTTACAAACGACTTGAAAACTTCAAACAAGAAGAGCTCAACCTGCTCTTAGAAGGAACCATCCAGATGAGTTTGCTTATAGACAAAAACCACGGTTGAGCTCAAGAATGGAAAACAGGCCAAGTACATATCTGAAGTGTATGGCCGAGAAGGATTATTTGATGGTGTGCCCGAGGTGCTGACAATGGATGAGCAAATCATGTTTTAAGGGCTTACACCAGGGAATCATATAGGCTGATACACGGGAAGTAGATCTCATGGTTGGGGCAACAGCTCGGTGTCCAAGTCCCCAATACAGAGCTCCCAACCATATCATGCCAAACAGATCATCAGAGACTTCTTCCCAGGCCGGTGCTGAAAAAGGTCACTTCTCATCTGATCAAGAGGATAAAGAGACCAATCTATCTGCCAAAATAAGTGGGACTCGTCAATAACTTAGAGGTTTTGGCTGCATTGGTTCAGGGGGAGTTTTTTGGACCAAAAGAACCAATGAGCCTGATCAAGAAACCTCTAAGTCCCACAAGACATCACAACAGCTGAAGAAGACCTGATCAGCTGTTCTACAAAGTCTGAAGAATACAACTGCTGAAGTACGTCTGAAGTACTGAAGACAAAGACTGAGACAACAGCTGAAGATCTAAAGTCTGAAGACTTCAACAAGTACTGAAGACAAAGACTGAAGATCAACAGCTGAAAGACAAAGTCTGATGTTCAAGTACTGAAGACATCAGCTGATGTTAACAGCTGATGACAACAGCTGAAGAGGGCTTCTTCGTTGTTGTGATGGTTTTTTTCTTCTTCAAGTTTTCTTTTCCTTTCAGTAGTTTTTTTATTTTTCTTTTCAGTACTTGTAAACAACTGAAGAGGTTGTTCTTCAGTTGTTGTAATTTCAGTAGTTTTATGTTTTTCAGTAGTTGTAAATAAGATGTTTAACACTTAGGAACATTTGTAAGGAGATGTCAGTTGTTGACATCTTCAGTAGTTGTTAAACATCAGTAGTTATAAAACGGTTACATGTCACTTTCAGGTGACATCAGCCTACGTCATTCTTTCCTTTATAAGGAAGATGACTCACCTGTAATCGTGCCTTTGAGGCCGACAATCTTAATGCAATATTCCTTTTGTCGGATATTTCTCTCTCTATAACAAAATTCTTTTATCATTTATATCAATTGTTCTTGTTTGAATTTGTCTAATTCTGAGCTATTCCGCTGCTATATCTGTTCAATCGATTAAATCAAGGGCTGAGATCATAACATAGAACTCACATAGGGCGTCGTAAGGGATTTAGCATTTTTATGCTCAGCAAACCATTGTAGATGTTTGGTGCTAGGCATAGAGTTAAAGCCACCAAAGCCTTCTAGTCATGACCAATCAACTTCAAATCCTTCTCAGTGAAAGAAGACGGATCCTTATTTTTGAGAGACAACATCACCACAGTAACAATTGGTATGTGAGGACCAGAAATAATCGATTCCCATTGGTTGTGATCAGTGTAGCAGAAGAAAGCTTTGAGACACCTCTTCCAATCTTCGAAATTATCTCTGTTAATGAGACTTGGTGCCTATTGGGAGCAACACTTTCAAGATCAATGATAGTGAGTGATGTTAACTTTGACATTGTAGTTTCGCTGGGATTGATGTAGTTTCGGCAATAGGAGAGACAATTTCGCTAAAAATTCAGTAGTTTCGCAGAAAGTAGGTAAATTCGCTAACAATTTCGCTGAGAAGGCTAATTTCGCTGACAATTTCGACAACAGCTTCACTAGCCAAGTGTCACAACAGGCTTAGTTTCACTGATAAGTTCGCACCAAACAAGCTTGAACTTTCGTTCAAAATCACTTTCGGCAGCAATTTCTCTTGTAAAACCTTCACAAGCAATGGTGAACTTTCGTTCAAAGAGACTAGTTTCACAGAACAACTAGAAAATGATTTCAATAGTTATAACACCAATAGTTTCGCTGAAAGATGATCGTAGTTTCACAGAAAGAACAATAGTTTTGCTGGTCGAACCTTAAACCCTTTTTCAACCCAAAATCAATCTAACTCATCAAAAACTCAACGAATTTGAGATATGATGATTAACAGAGCTTCCACAACCAAAAACTAGCCAAATTCAATCAATTTTCATATAAAAAACATACTATATTGAACTGAAAATTGATGGAAACTTGATATTGAAGTAAAACAACCCAAAAACTCAACAAATTATGAGCACTAAGGCTCTGATACCATATTATTGGTCCATTGATTGTATAATAGTGCAAATGAGATGATGAATCGTTCAATGTCCAACACACAAACTAAACAACATGAGAAAAGAAGATTGAACACTATAAGAAACTCATTCAAAATAAGACAATGAACATTATAACAATCAATAACATCAAGCACAATGATATTTCTGTGTAGTAACTGCTTGGAAATGGTAACTTGCAACAATGATAAACGATTAGGGTTTTGCAAGCTTCCCTAATAATGAAAAATATCAAATTTAGTTTCGCTGCCAGTAAAACTGTACTGCCGAAACTGTAGTTTCACCCGACAAAAACAGTAGTTTCGCCGAGCGAACTAATGAGCTGACTATAAGCGAAACTATGCTTTCGCTCACAAGTTTCGCTGGACTGCAAAACTACATAAAACTAAATACATACAAAAGGAAACTAACAAAAGATGTTTTATAAGCAAAAGTAAACAATCTAAAATAAGGTGAGTCCAACCTATACACGATCTTCAGGATCACATCAATCTTACATTACACATGTGCATCCTTTGTGATTAAATGAAAATGTTTATGAACTTGTTGATTGAAGGTATGTTTCTCCTCTTAAATATATACCAGGTTGATATTTTAATGCATGTGATTTTATCATGTTTTGGTTGATTTGATTATTCAACATGTATTTCACACACAAAAGCTCGGAATGATCAACCATCCTTATGTAATACATGGTAGAACTTTTTCACAACTTTCTTGACTAGGTTACTTAAGTTTTGAGATCTCATTTTCACTGATCCTCATTAGGATTCGTTTACTTTGATCCTTTTCATGATGATCCACATTGGGATTCTTTTCACTTCACTTTGGAAGGTGATCCATGATCGGATTCTATTGTTCATTCACATGGAATGTATTGTTTTTGTAGATTCATCCAATTGGATGTATTCCTCAATGGGAATCTTTTGGATCAATACATCTACACTATGTGCTTGTTTCATCAAGTCTTTGCTCAGCAAAACAGAGATGAATCTTGATGTAGGTGAAAGAGATTCATAAAGTATCATTCCTTGGTGTGTTTAAGTTACTACACATACATACACTTAGATAAGCTAATACGTACTAGTACTCTGAGATGAGAGTTTCATCATTGAATAAGACTTTAATTCATCATAGCATGTATCTTCTCTTCCACGTTGAGCCCACCAACAAAACTGGTAAGTCATGGTAGACTTTCAAATTTAAATTAAGCATAGTGAATGATATATCGACCGTAATTATATCATTTCCCATATATTGATTCTTCATTATAATTGACTTCTTTTTGTGATTTTCTAATGTTTTTTAAAGTGTTTTTGATGTTTTGGTTGGTTTTACTCAAGGTTAATAATGCTAATTGATTGAACAAGGAATTCAAACCTACTAGGTTAAAATGCCTTAGTGAATAAATCAGCCAATTGATTTTCAGTGGGAACTTGAATCAATTTGATTAACCCCTTTTAAGCACAGTCTCTCAAAAAGTGATATCGAATTTCAATGTGTTTTGTCTTTGAGTGCTGAACTGATTATTTGTAATGAAAATGGCTGTAGTGTTGTCAATGTGAATTGGTGCATGCAAGAAGTTAAAACCATAATCAAGCATCTAGTTTTGAATCTAGAGAACTTGAGAGCAACAAGCTGATGCTGCATATACTCAGCTTCTGCTGTTGAGACAGATACATTTGTCTGCTTCTTGCACTACCAAGAGACCAGTCTGGGACCAAGAATATGACCGTGTCCAGAAGTGGACTTCCTATTGAAGTTGCATCCTCCACAACGCTATCAGTAAAGGTATAGAGATTAAAGTCTCCTTCCTTTGGATACCATAAACCAAGAGATGGTTTCCCTTAAGGTATCTGAATATCCTCTTGACAGAATTCACATGAGATTCCTTAGGATCAGCTTGATATTTGGCATACACACAAGCACAAACATAATGTCAAGCCTACTGGCTGTTAGATACAAAAGTGAACCGATCATAGATTGATAGTGAGTCTGATCCACTGATTTGCTTGTTGATCAGGTCCTATATTCACTTTAGTATCCATAGGTATTCTGTTAGTCTGACAGTCAGCAAAGTGGAATTTCTTCGACATTGTTTCTACATGTAAGGCCCCGTCCCAAGAGGCCTTAAAGTTAGTTAATCATAGCATAAAATCATTTTAATAACAAAACAACGTAGCGGAAATAGTTAGACATTCATTTAAAACTTGGAAATCATATTGTACTCATACATTTGTCCTTCATTTATAAATAAAATTTAGTACTTTTTTCATAAATTACAATAAAAGATTTCGTAAATAGGAATGCCATCCACTGTTTTCCAAGTAGCTCCCCGGTGCCATCCCCAGCATTAGCAAATTACCTGCCAACTATTATCCATAAAAGTCAGCTTTGCTAAGTAAATTCTACTTTTAGTTACTATAAGAAAATATGAACTTTAACCATCATATAATGACCATGCATACATCATAATACATAACAATTTCGTCTTAAAAGCATTTTCATTATCTTTCACTATCTTTCACTTCATCATTAACGAGATTGCACAAACCAAGAGCTCCATGTTGATCGACAACGAATGTCGATCCCTATCAGTACACATCATCATGGTAGCTAACCCCCGACAGTTGATTCACACTACAAGGCACATAGCCTGCTCATGAATACAGATCAATCATCATACATCAGACTCACGTAAATAAACTCTATCTTAGGTGTTGTTTGTTTTTCTGCAAACGTCTGTAGTCTGCAGACCATATCTGCACGCATCTGCAGCAGAAGAAGTGGACCAAATGTCTACAGTCTGCAAGAAAAAGACTGTTCGTTTTGTTTAACATCTGCAGAATGCTAAAATATTTTGTAATTAAACTAAATTTGCTTCGAAACACACCATTTGCATCTTAAGTTAACAGTTAACAAAAACTAGTAACCAATTCTTTAGATGTCTCAATAGCATAAACCTAGCAAAACCAAATGTGAGTCCACCAAAAGAGCTTTTTAATCAAATTTCAAACAAGATACACTATTACTTCTTCAAGAAGTACTCAGTGGTCGCAAATAAACATGCTTGACTAAATACACACACATATATGCACAAGCAAACACACACACACACACAATTACAGTTAAAGCTAGGTCACCAATCAATCAATGGAGCAATTAAAGCTTCATTATACTATTGTCAATTACAATTTTTAAGATACAAATAATGTGATCATACTACAAAATTTATCCGTGAACAAGTCACAAATCTGCCAATTTAGTTCATTATGAACTATTTAGTTTTGTTGTGGTGTAGAACATGGGAGCCAACTACCAAGAAGAAATGGAACCAAAAAACTGAACTCTTAACTATTTGAATCGATAGGTATGTGTATCTCCTTAAATGAAATCAAATTCCAAATTGTAACCATTTCAGTTAACGGAACGATAATCAAATCAAAATTGAAAAACTATAATCGTACAATCGGAAAAACGCATGTATGTAATGCTTGCATAATCAAATAGAGTGTTTGATTGTTACCTGATCTTGTGAAACAAACCGGATCGAATTGCTAGAATCGTGAAGCGATGTCGGTGACTGTTCAACGGTCGGCAGCGTTCGTACGTCGGCCTTGTTGCTGGTGGCGACCACGGTAGCTCGGAGTTTGCCGGAAAAACGGTAATTGATCGTGAGCGAATAGAGAAGGGAAGGGTTAGGGCTCAAATGAAGAGTTCAGAAGAGTTCAGAAGAGGTTGTGAAGACCTTGTTCTACATCCTCTCCGTGCAGATGTCAGGAAGACATTTTTTAATGAGATGTCTTCCATAAAACAAACAGTCTGCGAAGTAAAAACTCCTTCCCGCGTCTGCGAGGGCGCAGATGTAGAGGTGGGGAAGAGGTTTTTTCAAAAAACAAACACCCCTTAGTGCTTGCAAGACTTTTCTTCATCAAAAGGGCCCGGGGGTAGCATTCATTAAGTTTCACTTTTCATTAATATCATCTTCCACTTTAATATATAATATTTAACTTATTAAGTACACAACATGCCAAGTACTAGTCCTCATTACACATAACCGACCCTCTGCGAGACAGCGGGGTTCGGGGGCGGCAACCCCTTACAGCGGGGCCCTAGGGGCAGCAGCTCCTAGTGGGTCCAATGGCCAGTACTAGTCATCATTACTCGTAACACATTTCCATAAAGAAAAATTGATCTTTCGGTTAAAACCTCATATAATCTAGGTCATTAAAAAAACGTATGTAGAAATGAGTGTCGGTAAAGTGAGTTGAATATTTTGTTGTCACAGATTTGAGACATGCTTAGAAAATTGAAGTTTAGTTGTTCACAGTAGTTCACTCTATCAAAGCTTAGCATCCCATTTGTCACCGATCCTTTACCAGTAATTCGTCCACCTTGTGAATCTCCTTCGAATGTCATAGTAGTTCTTTGTATATGCTTGAAATCATGAAGGAGGAAACAATCTCCAGTCATGTGTCGGGAACATCCACTGTCCACTTACCATAGGCTATTAGACCTATATGGATGACCCTTTAAACACAAAAGAACTAATTAGAATATGGAACCCAAGCCATAATGGTCTTGGGTTTCCAGTTCCTCTCCATGATGGTGACCTCTTGATACTTTACTCTACTTTATGATCTAGTTAGAGGTGATTCGGAGATTGCTTGTCATGGTTAGATTGTGTCATCTCATCAACATCAACTAAAGAGTCAGAGGAGTAATGAAATCTTCGGTCTCTATTCTTTTGAATTTAACCCGTTTTTTTATTGTGAAACATCATTTTAGGTTTGGGAAGATCAAACTTTTGCTTAATGATATGATGTTTGTTTCTTTGAATCTTCCACAGTTCTTTTATGTTACTCATGTCATTGTTTGATCTAGACATCGTAGATTGATTGTTGTGAAAATGACTCCTGACATTGGGTTTCACAGATGATGTTGTTAAGATAGGTTTGTTTAGAGAAATTCTCAATCCCCTCTAATTCAAGTAACAATCAGATTATTGTGATTGATTTTATCATAGACTGAACAATATTTATTGAAATAGTAGTTTTTAGTGGAATGGTTGTTCATGTCACAGATAGAGCAATATTGATCGAAAAGCACTCTTCTGTTTTGTGATTAAACGTGTCACTTATGTCAAAACACATATGTTTGTTTCTTGAATCTGATTTTGCTTTAGTAGAGTTAGTTGATTTTCCCATTTTCAACTGAGTCACATTCTTTTGCTTAGGGGTGGAATCAAAATCAGCCTTTTTACTAGTTTTCTTCATAGCACTACTTTTGTTAACTGTTCTGGGCTGTTTTTGTGTACGGCACCGTTCCCGGGATGCTCACAGCTTGTCAATCAGCGCACATAAAACAAATATATATACATTAACTTAAATAAAACATTGCAACAGAAACATTAAAATAACTTTTCATTTCAATAAATGCTTTTGTAAGTTAATACAACATTTGTTACAAAATATTGTTTGTTCGCATTACAATGCAAAATCATTATACAAGAGTATGCAATCCAAAATGAGTCAAGTAGCCGCCCCGTGCCATCCTCAGCAACCATTACCTGCCAATTGGAAACCAATAAAAATCAGCGTTGCTAAGTGAGTTCTTGTTTTAAAATTAAATATTTTACTTTCTTTCAAAACATACTCTACTTTCGTACATCATTACACGTCGTGCATATACATAGATAATAACAATATTATCTTCCTTTACTATTCATCACTTTCTTTTTTTCATCTCTTTCCGGATTAGTGTCATCAGCTAAAACTCAATGTCTCCAACATTGATTTATCTAACATCGGCCGACACACTCGATTCATCAAGTCCATAAAAGCAGCTGGTTCATTGGTCAAACCAAAAGATGTAACAACAAACTCGTAGTGTCCATAACACCTGCGAAAAGCTATCTTAGGAATATCCTGCTCCCTCACCTTCAACTGATGGTAGCCAGATTGAAGATCTATTCTCGAGAACCAACTTGCACCCTGGACCTGATCAAATAGGTCATCAATCCTCGGTAAGGCATGCCGATTCTTCACTATTAACTTATTCAGCTCATGGTAGTCTATACACATCCTCATGCTAACGTCTTTCCTCTTACAAGTAAGACTGGAGCAACCCAAGGCGAGATACTTGGTCTAATGAACCCCTTAACAAGCAGCTCTTGCAATTGCTCCATTAGCTCCTTCATCTCGGTTGGAGCCAACCGATACGATGCCTTAGCAACAGGTTGGGCACCTGGTGTCAAGTCAATTTGAAACTCAATCTCACGGTCCGTGGTACTCCTGGTAAGTCTTCGGGAAACATGTCCGGAAAGTCACACACATCCTCTATATTAGACAGTTGTGGTGTTGGCAAATCTACATCCTTCAGGTAGGCCAAGTAGGCACTACATCCATGCCTCATGCACTTTCCCGCCACCGCCATCGAAATCACTTTCGGGATCGCCGTGACTTGATCACCATGAACCATTACTGAACTCCCGTTATGTGCTGTCAACCGAATCATCTTCTTATGACATATAATGTCCGCCTCGTAGTCTCCCAACCAATCCATTCCAAGTACTAAATCGAACCTGCCTAAGGTTATCACAAATGGTATAACAGGAAACTTGTGACCTTCTAGTTCTATGTCACAACCCTCAATCATCTCAGATATCCTGGTAGACTTACCTACGGTAGTTTATATATCAAAAGGAGCATATATACTTCTACTACTAACAAGAAATTTAGCATAGAAAGCAGTAGAAATAAAACTTTTACTAGCCCCAAAATTATATAACATAGAAGCTAGAGTTTGGTTACCAAAAACGTGCCTGACACAACATCGGGGTCCTTCCTAGCCTCCTCCTGCGTCATCGCGAACGCTCTGGCACTCGCCCTTTTCCATTCACCTCCAGGCTTATTCACTTCCGAACCTTCAGCCTCAGCTTCTTGTAGTCCCTACTCATGTGGCCCTCCTTGCCACAACTATAACACCACCTACCCTGTAGTTCTTTGCCACATGTCCGGTCCTCCAACAATGGAAACATACATTAGTTCCCAATTTACATTCCCTGGTGTTCTCTCGTCCACGCTTAACACACCTCCTCGGCCCCACACCGAATGTGACCACACGTTGGTCATCCACCCGTGCACCTTCATTTCGTGGAGTGGCTCAACCACGTCCAAATCGCTTCCCGTTCCAATTCCAGTCACCACCACTCTTCTTGCTGGCTTCTGCCACCACCACTGTCCGTTCATCATTCAACCTCCCTGCCAAATCAACCGCCGACCTAAACATGCTCGGCGAGGTCGCGGTCATGTGCCTATGGATATCCGTCAGCAAACCTAGGATTTACCATTTGATCTTTCGTGACAACAGTGTCACTTGATCCGCCACCAGCAGTGCCATCTCATTAAACTTGGTGGTATATTGTTGATGTGTCATGGTCCCGCCTCTAGCTTTAGGAACTCTCTCTCAACCTTGTCCATCTCTCGGTGAGGACATAACCCTCAATTACCAGCTTCTTCACTCTTGCCACCTCATTTTTCCAATTGCCCGCCTACCCGCAGCATGGTACATATTGTCCCACCAACACAGAGCCGAGTCCACAAATGAGTGGGTAGCGAACTTCACCTTCTGGTCCTTTCGACACTCGCTGATGTCAAGTATGGCCTCCATCTCTCTCACCCAACGGTGAGCAGCAGCAACAGTGCCATTACTATCAAAGGTAGGGGGCTTTCATCTTTGAAATGCCCCATAGTTACAACCTCGTGTCGCCTCCGATGCAGGCTCTTCTTCCTCTCCTCATCCTCGGAGAAAACCGTCTTAGTCTCTAGTCACTCCCATCCTCCCAAGTACCCCTTCCCGCACAGCCTTTATCACCTCTGTCACCACAGATGGTAAGATTTTTTGCTGACCTGATGCACCACTACAACAATAGCCTCCTTCATAGAGGCTCTTAAGTTAGCACTCTCGTCCCCATCCTCTGGACTAGGGGTCTTAGGTTCTTCATGAACCACCCCTTTGGCTCTAGACCTTCCTCTCGTGACCTATGGTTTAGAACAACGTCCACCATGACCTCCACCACGTGAAGCCGTCGATGATACCCCCAATCATCTTCTACACACACTATATGATTCAAAACCAACATGGTCATTCAAGGTAATAGCTCAATTTATGTCAAGTTTAGTAAGTCCCTAATTACAGTGGCCAGTTGTGATTAGCTACTTACTTTACTCTTCATACCCCAAGCATTTCCTATCTCGACTACATCAGTATCTAAATCTACTTAAGGCACATAAACCACATAACATGCGCATGTAACACCGGTTAACATTAAGAAAATACCTGATGGCATGCAACTACTCGGACCGGCATCCCTTCCCTTTTGTCCCATTTTCAGTTGAAGTTTAGGTTTCTTTTAACATTTACCTGTTTCACTTAAACTTTGGCTTTGATACCAACTTGTACGTCCCCGTTCCCGGACGCTCATAGCTGGTCAATCATCGCACATAAAACATATATGTATAAATCAACTTTAGTAACACATTGCAGCGGAAACATTAAAATAACTTTTCATTTAAATATAAATTCTTTTGCAAGTTAATGCACATTTGCTACAAAACATCGTTTGTTCATATTACAATGCAAAAAATTATACAAGAGAATGTCATCCAAAATGAGCCGAATAGCCACCCTGTGCCATCCTCAACAACCATTACCTGCCAACTGGAAACACATAAAGTCATTGTTGCTGAGTGAGTTCTAGTTTTAAAATAAAATACTTTAGTGTTCGTCACACATTACATGTACTATACTTTCGTACATGATCACACATAGTACGTACACATAGACAATAACATTATTATCTTCCATTAGTGTTCATCACTTTCTTTATCTCTTTCCAGATCAGTGTCATCAGCTATACCCCAAACGTATGCACTAAGCAGGTACTGGGTCGAAGATCATATTTGACTTCCATAATGCACATAGCCTGGCACCGAGGCAAGCGACAAAGATCCCAAATATATACTACACCCCAAACCTATGCACAAAGCGGTACTGGGCCGAGGATCATAAATGACTTCTATAACACACATAGCCTTGCACCAACATTGGGGTGAGTATCCACTGTACACCATGTACTATACAACTAGTCATTCATAAAGACTAGACACCTGCGTGTATCCTTAAGGGTTAGCTACACCACAAACAGTTGAGCTAACGGTATTTTAGAGTCGTGCACCTCCGTACATTTTTCTTGCAAGCCTTTCTTTACTTTCTCTTTCATTAATGCATGCATTTTATCATTATGTTCCTATTTTCATTGTCTTCCACTTTACATTACATAATACTTTATCATTTCTTTCACAACTATAACACGTAAGCCACGGGAGATAAACAAACATAACATGGGACATAAACATAACCATACAAAACATCAGTATACAAGGCATCATCACACATGACATATGAATCATCATACATGCCATAACACAGCTCATACATCATCAAAAGTCAACTTACTTTACCCCTAGGAACATCCCAAGTCAAAGCCTACATCTCACTTTTTCCCTAAAATTCAGAAAATATTCTAAGTGTTTAGGCGCATGGGCACTATTCAGGTGTATGGGGAACACTTAAGCGCATGGGAGATTTTCAGGCTCATGGGCACTATTGGGACGCATGGCCAATACTTAGTCATTTCTGGGCATTCTAGGCGCATGGGCACTATGCAAGCACATGAGTGCCTAGGCATATGGGAATCCTAGGCGCATGAACACTTAGTAAATTTTAGCCTATTTATGGGTGCATGGGTACTCTTGAGCGCATGAGGTTTTGGGCGCATGGGAACACTTAGGCGGTTATTTCAGTTGGGCGAATGGGCCACTATTTACGTGCATGGGCAGTCTATATCACTTAAACATCTTAATTCAGTCCCTAATCATCATATAACCTATTCTATGCTTAAATCGTACATGCTAAGCCTTAGAAACGCAATCATACATCATCACACACATACATCACCAAAATCAAACACCACCCGCAAACACATACACTTAAACATACGGTAAGAAACCCACTTTTATAAAAAGTTACACACATGCATTTCCAACCCTAAAGTAGTTTAAAACAAGTAAAAAGGGGTGATAGAACTCACCTTAGCTTCCTTTGGTTATGACTTCTTCAAAACGAGTTGGCAATGGAGTTCAACCGCCTAGAAACCCACCAAAAACACACCCGAACACACATAAAAGCATATAACCGATGCTAAGGCCAGTGAAGAAAATCATATAACCATGAATTCTTACCTTAAATTTGTCCTTCTGCTCTTGTTCGACACAAACTCGAATGTTTTCTACTCCTTGTTTCTCGCTCTCTCTAGAATTTGAATGAAATGTGTGAAGAGGGGGATAGGCGGCCATCACCTTTATTCACCAACTTTTTAAGGATTTTGTCCTTTTTGAAACTTTTTACCCTTCTTCTTGGGTTTAATTTCCTTTCTTTTATTTCCTTCACTCTTATTAATTCTTTCATAGCTTTAAAAAATAACCGGGTGTTACATTTTGTTTCCTCAACCCTTTCTTACTTCTTACTCAAATTGATCAACGTTCTCCTTCTTACATATGTCAAAACCGACACCTTGTCTTGATTTTGAAGATTGGGGGTCTGACTGAATTTACGTTCTTGAAATAAGTGAGCTCTTGTGTTTCTTTTGCACTAAAACCTTGTCTGATTTGCTTGAAGTTTTTGGAGATTTAATCTCATTATTAGAAGTGCTTTCATTAGAAGGTTTCACTAACTTCACAATTTCTTTTTTCCTTTTCAAATATCATGTATAAATCTCATAAAGGGGACAATGGCCTTGATTGGGCTTGTTGGTTTAATGACCTCACTGTCTTGTTTGAACACTCTTTGATTTTAATTGGGTGGCCTAATTTGATTTTATCCTCATTTGTTTCAATGTAAACATTTGGTTCGTTTTCAGGATTTGTGACTTGTTTTACTATTGTTTTTGGTTCACTAGTGTTAGGTTTAATGCTCTTTGACTGGAATAGATTCAGCATGATAGTGTACTTGTCATTGTAAGGTGGAGGACAAGAGTTATACCCAATCCCAGACATATCTTTGGGATCCTTTTAAGAATCAAGCATCTCTTGCAGATTGACTGAAGACGATTCAAACTTTTCTAGTTTCACTTCAATAAGTGTTTGTTTAGCTTTTGATTGAGCTAACTTTTCAATTAGTTGCTCATTCTCAACTGCAAGAGTGTACTTTTCACCATGCAATTTTTCAATATCAAAGATGAGAGATTTAATTTTGATTTCAAAGCCTTTTATTTCTCTCTTAAGCATCTCTGACTTGACCTTTTCTTCTTTTATTTTGATGTCCAATTTGTGATTGTGCTCTCGATAACCTTGCAGTTCAGTAATGCATTTATCACTACACAGGTTAGATTTTACATCAGATGGCATGGGAGACGGACCATCATTGATATGGGCCATGAGTTCATGATTTTGGAATTAAGGATTTACTTCCTCTACATACAGGCTCCGGTCACATACTCCATCTTTCTTAATAACAAGAGCATTTGCTGATGACCGACTGCTTCCATGAGCTTGATTGGTCAATTAAGGCTGAGTCTGATATGTTTGTTGGTGTTGTTGATGGTGATACTATTGTTGGAGTGAAAATTGAGTTTGGTTGTGAAGATGACTGGCTCTTAGAATTCCTTTGAAAGTTGTTTTTTTCTTCTGGGAGCATTACAATCTCTAGAGAAGTGGCTAGTCATGCCATAGTTGAAGCACTTCACCTTGGATTGTCATACCCAAGTTTGGTTTTTTCATTAAGGCTAAGATTTCTTCCTTTTTTGAAAAACTTCTTGTCTCTCATTGCAATCATAGCCATTTGCCACTACATATCCATTTCTTCTACATCATCTAGATCAATTTCTCCAAGTCTTCCTGGATCAGATGTGTAGAGGTGAGTCTGCCTCACAGATAAGCTTCAAGCTAGCAATAAAGGCATTGTAAGTTGTCTTTTGCTATTCTAATCATGTATCATTACGAGTATTTGAGGAGTTGTAGAGAATCCTAATGGTTGAAATGGTGTTGTTGGCTTGTTGGTAGGTGGAGCTACAATGATCATGTAGTCTTCAATTGGTCTCTTGAGGAAAGAAAATTGTCCTCCTCAGTAATGAATGCATTTTCCCAGAGTGAGTGTCTGAAGGAAGTTATATGCTTCATTTACTCTGGGTCCGCCTAGGTTTCTGCTTCTTTCATCAAGCTCAGTGCTTCTATCTTAGCAATCATTATATCCAGGGTGGTACTATCAAGATCAAGAGTGTTTTTTAGCATTGTCACACTTTGTTTCCAATTTTCTGGATGACCATGAGCATCTTCTTGTTTAACTCTGTGACTTTATAAGTTACTCCCATGATCTCTAAGTCATTTACCAGCTGCATAAATCTATGCAGTTGTTTAGAGATGGACTCCCCCTAGAGTGATGAAAGGTATCATACTGATTAACAAGCTTATCCTTGTTAATTTCAGCAACTTCATTGCTTCCTTCTGTTGATGCATGTATATGTCCTTAGATCATGATTTGAAGTGTAATGAATCTTGTCTGTCTGAGTATGATTTAATCTGTATTGATTAATGAAATGACATAAATTGTGTGTTACTTGTGATGTTTAATATTTCATTAATGAGTTGTGATTGAATTGATTGGGTTTATGATTGCTTAAATGGTTGCACATCATGTTATATTAATTAAAACATTCAAACTTAAATTAATGAAGTTCTCATGCGAATGGCTCATGCGAATGAACCATACGCATGAATATCTTCACACGATTGACTCAGTCGCACGACTGAACCAGGAGAGTGGATCAGTTGTATGATTGTAACATAAGATTGGCTCAGTCGCACGACTGAACACTCAGTCGTATGAATGAATCAACCGCATGGTTCAATCGCACGACTGAACCTGACTAATGGTTCAGTCACACGATTGAATAATACCAACCTATAAATACAACTCAATTCGTGAAAAACAAGAGCTCTCGATCAATTACGATTCCAGACGTACCCTAGCCGTCCAAAGACCTTCCAATTCGTTCTCCAAGTTCATAGAACACATTAGATCGATTCCCAATCGATTTCTAACGTTAGTTTCAATTCTTGATTGATTCTTCGTGTGTTCTGACTGATTGGATCGCCAATCAAATAGGATTCCGCACTATTTGATCCGGTTTACACGTTAATCTCTAGGTATTTCGGTAAAATACCAGGTCTTGACAAGTGGTATGAGAGCTTTGACTCTTGATTACGTGTTGATTCAATCAAGATTGCATAAGAGTTTGTGTTTTTGCACTAAAAACGCAATCTTTGGCATCAAAAGTGATCTTGGAAGTTCCCTGCTCATCGAAGTTTGGTTTCTACGGACTTAGGCGATTAGAACTTGTGAAATTTCGAATCTTTACGGCTGAAACCCGTCAAACCTAGAAATTTTCGCAAAACAGCAGCTTCAGTCGCACCAGTGACTCATTCGCACGATGGGACTCCGTTCGCATTGCTCATACGCACGATTGGACATAGTCGCACCCTCATTCGGCCGACTGAACCGTTCGTTCACATAGCTCATACGCACCAGATTCATTCGCACGACTGAACCAATCGCCAAGTTCAGCCGCACGATTGAACCAGTCGCAGAGTTCATACGCACGATTAGATCATTTGCATCCTTCAGTCGCATCAGTGAAAGTTTGTTGATTAGATTTTAAGTTTATTAGTCATGGAAGATCACATGTCAGCCTTTACTGCTGGGAAAGACTCAAGGATACAGAACCTGCTATTGCTTGAGAGTGAGGTGGGTAATCACAATAAACCACCAAAGCTTTTGACTTTAGATGAGTTTCCCCACTGGAAACAACGTTTTGAGATCTACCTTAATGGAGTGGATCCTAATCTGTGGGAAGCCATTGAGATCGGTTATAGTACACCGGTGGGAGCTGATGGAGGTTAAGCTAACTTAAGCGGGATGACAGACGCACAGAAAATAAAGTACAATGCAGATAAAAAGAGTTTATGCATTGATCACTCAGTCCATCCCTAAAGACATATTCCACAGTATTCAGAGAACAAGCAGTCCAAGAAACTGTGGGATGACTAGAGAAGAGATATGATGGGAATGCTCATTGAAGGCAATCAAGGCAAAGGAGTTAAAGAAGGAATTCGATAACTTCTCATTATTGGTAATGAAAGTTTAGACGAAGTCATAGACAGATTCTACCACTTGATGAGCGAATTGCATACAATGGAGTGGCTACTACCATGGAAGAAAAGTAAGAACTTCGCAGACGGATTGCCTGATAGTGGGCTACATTCGTGTCTAACCTGAGACAGAATGGAATGCTTGTAAAGCTGGATATAATGACTTCATTCTTAAGTTGCAGAAGAAGCACTAAGGATGAAGTATAGAGCTCAGAGTCTTCGTACACACAAAATCCAGCTTATACAACGCCACGCCTCAAGCTAAGACATCTGGAGCAACCACTCCAGACTGCTTTTGTGTCTAGCTCGTTAGGTCCTTCACATGGTTCTCCTCTGGATCAGACACGTCTGGGTCATCATGTCCCCATTATATTGGATCAGAAGCAATGCTACCAAACTGAAGATCGAGAACCTCGGTATGTGACCGGGAAGTAGCTCGAGAGCATATGGTTCTTTTAGCAGCAGTGGTTCATTCATATGATGGACTTGTGGCCGGAAGATTTGAAAACTACCATCTGGTAGATGAGGACTACGCCAGGTGGATGAAATGGAGCTTGAGAGAATGGATATAATGTGGGCCTTAGCAAGTGCTGTCCGGAGGGCGAAGAAGTTTGTGAAAAAGACGGGACAGAACTTGGTTGCTACTAGGATACCACCTTTGGCTTCGACAAGAGTAAAGTGACCTGCTTTAACTGTGGTGAGAAGGGGAACTTCAAAAGAGAATGTGTCAAGCAAAGAAAACGGGTAATGGGAACCCGTTCTCATCCTTTACTCGCCAAGACAAGCAAGCCTCCAGTTCTACTTCATCAAACAAGGATCCTAAAAGCCTTGACTACTCATGATAATGAAGGACAGATTGAGTTTTAGGTTTGTTTCACCAGGAGAATCTAACATTGCCAGTGTTGAGATATTGATGATGATTCTGCAAGTGAAGGGGATCTAGCATTTGAGATAGCAATGTCACATAGTGAAGAAACAACTGCAGCCGAGGTCAGTTACAAGCCAAATGAGGAGATTTCCACGTCAGAGACAGAAAAGTCAGAATCACCAGAACCAGAGACATCTGATGCTGCACTGATGGCTAACTCTTCTGAACCAACTCAGGTAAGTAACTACTGACCAATGTTTTAATACATGCTTGTTCTGATTGTGATACTTTTTAGGAATAGCATAGATGGAAAATTTGCTAGTTATTAGATCATAATGATAACTTAGTAAAAGATTTACGACTGTGCACTGAAGCTAATAGAGTACTAAAACAAAATGAGCACAGTTATAAGAAAAGATAGACCGGTTGACTAAACAACTTAGGGAAACCGAAGTAGTGGCTTTTAACCAAGAAATGACATTAGGTACTATCTAAACTCCCTAGAGAAACTATGAAGCAAAAGGCAGTCTAGAAGTAGAAGTTAACTCATTAAAACAGAAACTGCACAGTTGGACTAGGTTCTTCACACATAGTTCAACACTTAGTGAAAGAAAGGAATAACGGGGACGGATTAGGCTACAAGTGTTTCCACCACCACCTGAGATCTTGATGAACACTAAGTCTAGACCAGTAAATAATAACCCCATCAGGATCATGTGGTGACTTCTCCTCTTGTTACTGATCCAGACACCTCATGTTCATCTACGTGAGCTGACAGAAACAAAAGGAGGCCACATCAAAGGCAAAGGGTAAATTGCCTTGTGTTAATCTGGAAAATGAATTTGAAAAAGTCAACTTAAAGTCAGGGTCAAACAAGTCAAATCAAACTAAAAGGACTTCAAATGTTACTTCTCACATGCTTCAAGTCAAAAACCAGTTAACCAAAAACTGAAACAGGTTAAACAGTAAATTTTGTTAAATCAAAGAAAACATCAAACACAGAGTCAAAAACTAAAGTGATTGATGTTACTAGAGTGTCACGCACTTCTCCACAAAGAATTCTACTCATAAAGGTTGATAGCAGGTATGCTACAACTGTGGAATGTGGACATATTGCTTCCTATTGTCATTTCTCATCAGACACCTAGGAAGAAATTGATCTTCAGGACTCTAGACCAGGTCTTCTAAGAGGAGTTCTCTAACTCCACCTAGAAGAGCTAGTGGACCAAAAGTCACCTGTAAGCCAGACGACTGTTTATCATAAACACGTTGCATAATCTGGCTTATGGAAAAAAAAGTCCACCTACGTGCCTGATACTGATGACAAGAAGGAACCTGAGCTACCTTCCACTCTAAGGGTCAATGGGTGGAGTTTATGATGTGTGATGCCTCTGGGAAACCCAAGACAGTGAAAGCTTGGGTTCCTAACCTAAACTAATTCATTTACTTTGTATGTGCAGGGTGTTTGATACAACAGCGCTGAGACTCAACACGTGGATTATAGACAGCGAGAATCCAGCACATGACAGGAAATAGAGCCCTGTTTATAAATCAAACAAAAAAATAAAGAGGGCATGTTTCCTTTGCAGGAAACAAAGGAGGCTATATCACAGCTCATGGAGAAGTGGGAAATCAGAAAGTTAAGTTTGATAAAGTGAACTACGTTCAACAACTCAGAACAACTTACTTTTCTGTTTCCCAAATTGTGATAAAGGATTTAAAGTCATCTTCGACAACAAGAAGTGTTACGTGCTGAAGAAAGAATATATGATCCCAGAGACCAAGTGCTATGACTGCTTTAAGATATAAAGACTAGTATGTCTTGGATCTATCACAAGCTTCTACAATGGATCATGAGGTTCAGTGCTTTCTATGTCAAGCTACTGAGAAAGATTCAATCTCCCTGGCATAGGAGAGGGGACACATTAGTCCAAAGGAAGATGAATCCTTTGATTCAGAAGGATTTAGTGAGAGAGGTAATGTCAAGAACTTCCAACTTCCTGACTTTTGTGTAGCTTGCAAGAAAGGCAAACAGACAAAAAAGTCTCATAAGGAAAAGAAAGTTCATTCAATAGAAACTTCCTCTTGAGCCTTCACATGGATCTTTTTGGTCCAGCTAGTACAAGGAGCATTGCAGGCGACGTATACTGTTTGTGGTCACTGATTACTACTCAAGGTTCACTTGGGTAATGTTTCCGAAATCCAAATCAGAAACATTGGAAACATTCAAGGATTAGTAACCACACTGGAATCTCTCTCTAAAGCTAAAAGTTAGACAATTACGCTCAACACGGGACAAATAAGAATCAAGGGATGGAGGCATACTGCAAGGAGAAGGGAATGTGCATCAATTCACTTCTGCTTACACACCTCAGATGAATGGCTTTGCTGAGAGAAAGAACAGGAGTTTGATAGAGACAGCACGGACTATGCTGGCAGACTCGAAACTGCCTATCCAATCTAGAATTAGGCGGTGGCAAATCGTGTTTATACACTGAATCGAGTCCTAATAGTCAAGCGCCACGGAAGACATGTTATGAGCTACTACAAAGACGCAAACCGAATTGGAGTATCTTGAACCTTTTGGCGCGCCGTGTACACTTCTAAGAAGACACAAGAAGGCAAATTCAGCGAGAAGGTAGATGAAGGACTTTTTCTAGGATACAACATACTGAACAAGCGAGTTTACAATAACTCAACGGGTCTTGTAGAAGTGTGGTGTAAACGTTCGACGTAGACCCACACCACCTACAGGCAAATGACCTGCATACTTCTTCGATTATGAGGATTCTTCAGTCCTTCAACATCCCTCTCTCTCCCTCGGAGGATGAGTTAGCTAGGGATGTGTATGATATTCCTAAATACACCATCTAGCACCAGGGAGAATCATCTACTCAGTCACGGGGGTAGTCGATGACAGTTCCTCCTCCTCTGAAGATGAAACTGAAGCAGATGACCATAACATTCAGGAGGAACACTTCCAGTTCCTGAAAGTCCACAGATGCAGAATAAAAGGTCACAATCTCGTTTCTGAGGTGGCTGTGCCTACCTACTCCAGGATCACGACTAAACGTCTACATCCCCTTGACAATGTTATTGGGGATGTCAGGTCAGGAGTACAAACCCGAAATCAGCTATACACTCATCTGATACGCCTCAGTTTGGAGAAAGGTTACATTCATGATGGTGCTTATAGATGTTTTGTTTTCGCATGTTGAGCCATAATATTCAGTGAAGCACTATTATGAGGCGTGGGGTGAGTGCCATGCAAGAAGAACTTCTGCAATTTAAGAATTTAGGTGTATGGACTCTGGTTGATAGACCTCAAGGTGCTAAAGTCATTGCACCAAATAGGTACTAAAATGCAAGAAGGATGACCAAGGAGTCATTATCAGGAACAAAGCTCGACTGGTGGTTCAAGGTTTTCGCAAGTCGAGGGGATTGACTATAATGAGGTGTTTGCACCCGTGGCAAGGATGGAAGCTATTCGTATCTTCCTTGCCTATGCATCGTACATGAATTAAAGTCTACCAATTAGATGTGAAGAGTGCATTCCCTCATGGGGAAATCAGGGAAACAGTCTATGTAAGTCAACCCAAGGGATTTGAAGACCCTTATCATCGGATAGAGTTTACAAGCTCGCAAAGCTTTATATGGGCTTCATCAAGCTCCTCGAGCTTGGTATGAGAAACTCTCGACTCATCTTGTGAAAACACGGCTTTCGCAGGGGAGTCATTGACTGTACACTGTTTATTAAAGAAAAGGATGACGACCTACTGCTTGTACAGATACATGTTGATGACATATCTTCGGGTCAAAGAACGAAGACTTATGCAAAGAGTTTGAAGCAGTGATGAAGAAAGGGTTTGAGATGAGTGCGATGGGGAGATGAAGTTTCTTCTCAGGGTTACAGGTGGATCAAACACCTAATGGGATCTGTCTCCATCAGACCAAGTATGTAGGAGACATTCTCAGTCGATTTGACATGGAGAATGCTTCTGCTGCTGGGACTCCACTTGCCACGAATCATGATATAGCACCTGATGAGAATGGCGATCTAGTAGATGCCACTATGTACCGAGGAATGATTGGATCCCTAATGTATCTCACTGCCTCAAGACCTGATATTATGTATGCTACATGTCTATGTTCTAGATATCAGGCTAAACCAAAGGTCAACCATCTGATCGGGGTCAAGAGGATTTTCGTTATCTGAAGGGTACACCAACACTTTGGATTTGGTATCCTCATGATGATGACTTTGAACTTACCCGCGTATAGTGACTCGGATTATGGGGTGCTGCAAGATGAACTACAAGTCTACATCAGCGGGGTGTCAATTCTTTTGGAGAAGATTAGTTACCTGGCAGTGTAAGAAGCAGACATCGGTTGCATTGTCAGCCTGTGAAGCCGAATATGTTGCTGCTGCAAGTTGCTGTTCACAAATCATTTGGATTCAACAGCAAATGCGGGATTACGTTTTAAAATTCTTCTACTCCTATTTTGTTGATAACTCTGCTGCAATTGCAGTAACTAAAAATCCAGTTCAACATCCTAAGACCAAACACATCGTATTAAATACCACTTCTAAGAGACTGTTTTGAAAAGAACTTAATTGATGTGGTTAAATTAATACTGATTTTCAACCGTTGACCTCTATACTAAACCTTGATAAACCACGTTTTCAATATTTGCTAGGTCAACGGCGTTAAAAAGAAAAGTGAGATAATTCCTAATGATAATAATATGTAGTCCGAGGTAGTTTAGTTAAAGTTCATTTTATTTTATGTTATCTGTTTTATTTTCGTCTGTTATATTTAAACTCATGTTATTTCTGCGCTTATTAAAATCCAAAAATAATTAAACCAGAAATGATTTTAGAATTTTAGGGGAGAATATGTCAGCAAGTTAACATTAAAAAATAAATAAAATAAAATAAAATAAAATAAAATAAAATAAAATAAAATAAAATAAAAAATGAGAGAAGGGGTAAGTAGCGAAATAAGGTAATTGTGTCTGTGTACCGATTCAATAACTTTGGACATAATAGTACACAGGAACAAATCAAGAGGGACTTTAAAAATTTAAGTTTTGAAAAAGATGCAAATTTCAAAGTATAAGTCTGTTAGTTTAAGCAATATAAAAGGGAAGATGATAAAAACTGCAACTCCTAAGGTGACACAAAGAAAGTAGACTTAGAGGCTGCTAGACCACAAATGTAAGTTTGTAGATTCAACAATAGACATTAGACCTGATTGGTGATCTCAAAATCAAACTAAGTTGTTTCAACTGACTGTGGGCTTCCATCTTATCACTGGTTAACACAATCAAATATATTCCAATAAGGGTAATGAGCATTTCAATGCCACAAATGTGTGAGGATGACCATAATTAGAGCAAAGCAAGAAAAAAATGAAGACAAATGCAATAAAGCTAATGACTTATGTTGTTGGTGCATGTTGTGTAAAATAAAATAAGCTGCTCTAACAAGGAGATAGGTTGTGTGGTCTCTGTGTGCTGGCTGGCATGCTGGCCTGAGGATAGCATAACCTAGATATTCTAGAATTCATTGTTGTTTGCCGCCTCTCTTCTATGCGATGGCACTGACCTGAGGACAGGCTTCTCTTTGAAAGCTCTAAGAATAGTCTCTTCTTGTAATAATACCCGTAGACCGCTCAAAAGCCTCTGAGGAATGTTGATTACCATTAAGTGTGGATCCACAAATGTTAGTTGGAAAAATTAAACCTAAATCAGTCACCATTCTGCGTCAAAAGTCTGTGTATGGATTTATGTGGACAAACATACTGACAATCTGCGTGCTACATTCTCAAGAGTTCAAACCAATGTGAAAATCTAAGAGTTCCACTATGATTTCCTTAAGTTGCTAACGACTCTGGATGAACACCGAGAATTTAAGCATCAAAAGTTTTAATCACAAGTCCCAAATGATTTGACCTACCTGTATGATTCCAAAATGAATTGGTTCAGATATGATCAATCTAAGTTGAAAGCTGTCTACTCCCAACCAAATCTCGTAGATATCAATCTCTGGATTTATCTCTCACAAAAAGCCAAAAATAAGTCTGTGTATGAAATTAGTTCAAGGTTTTAAATTAGTTAGTTGTTTTTTAATTGTAATGTAGGCGTGTGTCAGGCTACATCAGGAAAATCAGAAGGAATCAAATCACTAAAAGGGTCATGTCTGAGATGACCATATGTGCTTCGAAGTTTAAAATAGTCACGGTTGAGGTGACAAAGTTCTTCTAAAAAGGTAACGTCTGAGGTGACTAAAGTGTCTAAAAGGATCTCTAAGGTGATCAATGCTTTCAAATAAAATGATTATGTCTGAAATGATCAAGCTCATAACTTTAATTTCAATTAATTTAAAAGGGCTTAAATGTAAATTGGTATAAATGGCAGAAAATTAACTAAGTGTGACCCATTCGCACGATTGGACCATGAGAAGGACCAACCATGCGAATGGCTTCCACTAACACGAATGGATCATCAGATAGCCCATTCGACCGATTGGAAGAGGGTGAATGAGTCAGTCGACCGATTGAAACTGATTCGGTCAACTGAACAGCGAATGAAAGGCACGACTGAGCCAGTCGACCGACTGAATCTCAGTCGGTCAAGTGCATGCGATGGTTGGGCTAATCGTATGTATGAGCCTGAGTCGCCCGAGATGAACTGGGAGACTGAGGCCAGTCGGCCGACTGAGCCTAGCGTCAGTATTTAAAGGGCTCTGTCGATCGCATCTCACTCATCACTCCCAAATCGCCCGTAAATCGCACTCCTACTGTTACTCTGCCAAAATTTCACTAGCACGGTTTATCATTGTTTTTGATTCACTAACGTTCGCCATTCATTATACGGTAATTGAAGTCTTGTTTCATTGAAATCAGAAGGATGAATCATAATGTGGTGAAATGCGAACGAAAACAAGAACCGACAAACGCATCTAATAACCTACTTCAACTACGCAAAATGTTAAAATTAAGGTTGATAGGTTATTAGTAACAAGAATGCGAGTATATTGAACCGGTAATCCATGTTGAATCACTTTTATTGATCAAGACGCAAACCACAGATGAACATCTGAGACAGGCGACTGTCGTCCGGAATTCAAATCGCATGATTTAATCTGGCGATTGGGTTATTCGGCCGAATGAACCATACGATTGGTCTCAGTCGGCGACTGAACCATTCGCAGACTCAGTCAAAGACTGAACCCATCGCATGTCCATTGACCAGAATGGGTCCAGTCGCATGAAAGAACAGACTGACTTCAGTCGCATGATTCATTCGCACGAATGAATCAAAATGACTTTCAACTTTACACTTAGAACAGAAGTTTTCATGTCTTATGTACTAATGGTTCTATGTCTTGTGTGTTTCAGGTAATGGCGGAAAGGTGGTCCATAAATCCAAAGCACAACATCTGTGCCCATTTTATCACACCATCAGGAACGGGCTGAGTTTACCGATATTATAGCCATTCTGAGACGTCCCCCGATTCATAAGGCTATCCTCCACGCCTTGCACGCCATATAGATCACTCCATCAGGCATTCTGGGAGAATGCCTCGTGGACCGCTCTCGTGAGCCGTACTGTATTAGGAGCTCTATATTGGGCCATGATATTGAGATCTCTGCTGCCGACATTCAGAGGGTCCTAGAGTTCGGGGATGACTGATCATCCTACTAAAACTACATCCGTGACATGAGAGGATGCTTCCTGAGGATAAAGTACGCTGGGGATATCAACTCAGGTGTGCTCAACAAGAGCAACCTGAGCCCCCAGTACAAGTACTTAGCACACGTGATCCTTAAGTGTGTTGCATCGAGGAGGGGTGGTTTGACGACCCTCAGACCAGATTCAAAATGCCTACGTGGCACTGGTTCTGACCACCCCTTCAGTTTTTCCAGCATGATATTCTCCTACTTAGTGGAGAACTGGAGGTAAAGGGAAAAGAGGGGTTTTTTATGTACCCCAGATTCTTACAGCTCGTCTTCAAACGCGAAGCTGCCACAGTTCCCTAAGAGAGTCATGACGCAGTGGCCTTAGAGATAATGGATGATACTACTCTGGGCAGGATGAGAGTTATAGGGAAAGCAGGTTAAGCCCCAAGTGAAAGACTGATTGGCCACCTGGCCAACGAAAGGTATGTGGCGCCTGGCAGACGCAAATGGCGTAACGATGACAGCGACTCTGATGATGAGAGGTTGCTCCTACAGATATGGATTCTGATGATGATGACAGCGGCAACGCCGGGGATGATATGCCTGCTACTCAAAGAGGCACTGAGTCATGTTATTCCCCCGGGTCTGACACTGCCGGAGAGGTTGCTGAGACGGCCGGTTTCCATCAGGTTTATTGTTGGTGATCAGGAAGAGGAGGAGTCGGATGAGGAGCCCCCACTAGGACTGTGGGAAGCAAAGTTGTTCCCACAGAACACGGACTTAGGGTGGTTGGTGAACACCCTCGGGACTCCACTGAGAGAGAGACTGACCCAAGCAATGCTCCGGGTCAGTAGGCAGAGCTGCAGGGGAGCATCCACTTCCACGAGGACTAGGAGGAAGAGGATGGCTCAACCACACGGACTGAAGAAGAAGAAGCGTCGCCTGACCTTCGTTACCACTGCTGCCACTACTTCCACCATCACAACCACCACTACCACCTCCACGGACATACCACCCATCACCACAGCCACCCACCACTACTGCTACCACAACCACCACCTTACCTACCACCACTGTATCCTTCCCATCCACCACCATACCATTCACACCTACATCACCAGCACCTGCTTACCGACCCATATTCACCACTGCTACTACCACCACCACCTCACATATGCCGAACCCTCAACCCAGCCATCACATATATATGGATCTACTCTACCTCACTCGGGGTAGAGGAGCAGCTGTCGACGCTTAACCGTATGGTGATGCGCCTCCTAGCTGCAGATGAAGAGAAAGCGCGCAGATTCGCCAGTTGACCGATCTGACTGCTACCCCAGTCTCAGCAGTTGGCAGAGCAGGCTCGGATAATAGATCAGCAGACCCAGCTAATCAATGCTGGGAGAGTCGAGATTTCCCAACTCCAGGAGCAGCAGCCCAATCAGCAAACGTATAGAGGATTTGGAGACGACCAACAAGACGATTATGTTGAGGTTAAAGGGGTCAAAGGATGAGCCGTTGAAGATAAAGGAGGGTGATGGGGATGATGGAGATGGTCATGATGAAAATGATGATACGATGAGGAAGATGCGAGATGAAGAAGAGACAGAGGAAGAAAGGACAGAAGGTAGAGATGATGATGACGAAGCAGAAGGAGGGGATGCGGCTGCATCGGCCTCTGCTTCTGGTCAAGAGCGAAGATCGAAGAATCGACAGGATCAGCCATCTACCTCTTCTGTCTCCCTCCGAGCGACGAGCCCAGGATTCAAGACAAAAGTACAGATTAGATGTCTTATGTATTTATTTTTTTGTGATGAATCATGAATGAAAAAAACAAATGTGTTGAATGTTTATATATTACGTTGATATAATTCTGTTGATTACTTACTAATGGTTTGTGTGTTGAATGTTTATATATTAAGTTGATATAATTCTGTTTGATCACTTACTAATGGTTTATGTGTTGAATGTTTTAAATCAAACAGATCCAATTATGAAAGGGATGAGTTGTGACATTGCTCCCCTTCAACAGGTCAAGACTCAACTAACCATGACTCTTGATCTCAAGGGATTATAAGAAGGTCTGTGAGTTATACCCCTGAAGAAAGGGAAATAATTCATGACCTATCTAACGAGCAACTGGCAGAGATGTTCAGACTCAATCCTGATGAAATCGTCAAGGATGCTCCAACAGTTGATTCAACCAGTGATGAAGAACTAAATGACGTTGATGAAGTTGAGGTTGAAGATATTACAGCAGAAGAGTACCCTCAGTACGCTGACAACGAGGGTAATGTGGTCCCCAATCTGGGTGAGTCCCTAGTCATGATATGTTGAGGTACTAGACAAGATGGAGCAGGAAACAGCAAAGACCAAAGGAACAACCCAAGCCTCAAATAATGACGTAGACACTCGAAAGGCTGAGTGGGCTACCTGTTTGAAGAAGTTAGAGCCCAGCGTGCTGCACCAAAGAAAGATGCCTACACCAAGCTCTACAGAGTCAAGAAACACCATAAGGTGTCAGGCAGGATTATTGCATGGGCTTATTTTGATGACCAACGCGTATGCAGTTAAGAGGGAACAGGCATAGAGTACTTCAGATTCCACATGATCTGAAAACTCTACCTGGTTTTGAACTCAACCAGCTGGCTAAGCTAAAGTTGCTGTATGCTGACCCACGAAAAATGTCAGGCTGGTTCGAGGCTACCCTGAAGAAGGAGTACCACACCAGATGGGTTAACTTAGACCACAACAGCCTACGAGGTATCTAAGAAGGTCTGAGCTTGATGCCAGTACTGGCAACCCAAGATTGTGTTGAAGTGGAGTCCTCCGCGCACTATGTCGAGAATTCCTCTCAGGGAAATGCCACAGGACTTCACTCCACACTTCAAATGGTGGTACTATGATTGGAGAACTGCTGAAGCTGTCATAGTTCTGAATAAAGAGGGCCAAATGGATACTATCAGGGTATTCGACCCGATGTGGCTAACCAATTTGTCTGCTAATGATGCCTACACATTATACAATGGCCACTGTTCTATGACACACAAGACATTGTACAAGCCCTCCAGTTCCAAAACGTATACGACTTTGTTTTGTGTTTGAGATTCATGCAGGAGTCACTAAGGAGGAGAAGTACAAGAGTATAAGGAGGTTATGCAGAAGACAAGAGACTAGATAGATCTAGGTCCAAGGGGGGTGTTTTTGATGCATGTATATGTCCCTAGATCATGATTGAAGTGTAATGAATCTTGTCTGTCTGAGTATGATGTAATCTGTATTGATTAATGAAATGACATAAATTGTGTGTTCTTGTGATGTTTAATATTTCATTAATGAGGTTGTGATTGAATTGATTGGGTTTATGATTGCTTAAATGGTTGCACATCATGTTATATTAATTAAAACATTCAAACTTAACTTAATGAAGTTCTCATGCGAATGGCTCATGCGAATGAACCATACGCATGATATCCTCACATGATTGATTAGTCGCACACGACTGAACCAGGAGACTGGATCATTGTACGATTGTAACATAAGATTGGCTCAGTCGCACGACTAAACACTCAGTCGTATGAATGAATCAACCGCATGGTTCAATCGCACGACTGAACCTGACTAATGGTTCAGTCGCACGATTGAATAATACCAACTATAAATACAACTCAATTCGTGAAAAACAAAGAGCTCTCGATCAATTACGTTCCAGACGTATCCTAGCTCCAGACCCTTCCAATTCATTCTCCAAGTTCATAGAACACATTAGACCGATTCCCAATTGATTTCTAACGTTAGTTCAATTCTTGATTGATTCTTCGTGTGTTCTCACTGATTGGATCGCCAATCAAATAGGATTCCGCACTATTTGATCTGGTTTACACGTTAATGTCTAGGTATTTCGGTAAAATACCAGGTCCTGATACCTTCACAAATATCAGTAGTGCATCCCATACCGCTTTAGCAGTACCATACTTCTCAAATGTTTTTAGGACATCCATTTTCAGTGCTTGAGTGAGTATGGAGTAAGCTTTGATATCAACCTTAATCTTCTTATAGTCATCATCATCAAGAGTCAGATCCTAAATAGGTATTCTTGAAGTTTTGTCGATGGCAGCTTGATCAGCAAACAATGTAATATGAATGTGAGGCCCTTTGGATATTCAGATACAATAGTCCGGATCTACACTTGTTGATGTAATTCATGATTCTGATTTTTCCATTGCTTAAACTCAGATTTATGTTTTAAGCATGGGAGGTTTTGGGGTCGACCAAGTTTTGAAAAATTACGTGAATCCATTTTAACAAGGTGTTTTGAACTTGTCTAAATGTAGATTAGATAAATTTAAGTTCAATTACTCAAATTTGTTCAAATAGTCCAAAATAGGCTCAATGAATCTGTCAGATCAGTGATCGCAAGTTTGATGTAATTGAGCGTAGCACGGCGACAGCGAATAAGAACGAGTTATTGGATACAAATTGTAGCAAGAGTTTGATACTTGTATGCATTAAGAACAAATCCGTTTATACAAGAATATATTTCTGTAATAAGGATGTGTTCAATAATATTGAATATTTCTGATCAAATCATCATTTATTACATTAGGTTGACACTCCTTATAATAGTGCAATCGTCTATTATCACACGTAAGTGACAACTGGCAGATCTATTACAAAATAACTAACTCTTAACAAACTACTAAATGCTCACAACACTGAGAACATATCAGAGTGTAAGTACAAATAAGAAACTACTGATAGAAACTACTGAAACTACAACGACTAAGAACAAGCCTTCAGTCGTTTTACAAAACTACTGATAGATATAAAACTACTGATGAGCACAACAACTAAGAAGTATTCTTCAGCTGTGTGTCAAACTACTGAAAAGATAAAACATCAACTACTGAAAGGTAAACCGTCACACTACTGAAGAAGACCCTCTCAGCTGTTGTGACAACGTCTGATACTTTGGTCTGCAGCACTTGTGTCTTCAGACTTTGTCTTCATCACTTGTCTTCAACTTGTCTTCAGCACTTGTGTCTCAGACTTTGTCTTCAGCACTTGTCTTCAGACTTTGTCTTCAGCACTTGTGTCTTCAGACTTTGTCTCCAGCACTTGTTCTTTAGACTTTGTCTTCAGTTGTTGCCTTCAGCTGTTGTGGTCTTCAGTAGTTGTTGTGACGTCTTGGGACTTAAAGGTTTTTCTGATCCTGCTCATTGGTTCTTTTGGTCCAACAAACTCCCCCTGAACCAATGCATCCAAAACCTTTAACTTTATTGAGGTCCCACTTATTGTTCGCAGAATGGTTGGGTCTTTTTCCTTCTTGATCAGTTTAGAAGATGACCCATTTAAGCACTGGCCTGGAAATGAGTCTCTGATGATTGGTTTGTCAATGTATGGATGGGAGCTCTGTATTGGGTAATTGGAACTGAGCTGTTCCCCCATCCATGAGACTCACTTCCCATGTATAAGCCTGTAGGATTCTCTGGTGTATGCTCTGAGAAACATAATTTGTTCTTCCATGGTCGGTTCTCGGCTTCACCATCAAACAATCCTTCACGCCCATACAGCTCTGAGAGTACTTGGCCTTTTTACCATTTTTGAGCTCAACTATTGTAATCTGTCTGTATGCAAACTCATCAGGATGAGTCCCTTCAATACAGACTGAGCTCATTTTGTTTGAAGTTCTTAGCCTCTTGTAACTAACCCCTTTTTAATAATTTGTTCTCTAACATCTTTTAGGGTTGTTGTTTAGTCTCATAGGCCTTCTTGAAATCTTCTACAATCTCCCAGGGTGATACTACAAGGACCACTGTGATCTCTTCATCTACGATCCTTTTGACTTGGCCCTTGTATCTCGAAGGAATGTCTTTCTTTACAATCCTATGGCCACCAGGATCAGGCCATACTCTCACCTTTTCCTTCTGTATATTGAAATGTGTTGGCAAGGGGTACAACCTCAGAGCTTCTTCTTCTTCATACTTATTATTGATGACGAAGCAGCATAAGTTTTGTCGATGCTTTTCAGCATTTCATCATCATGAAGCCTTTGCTGTTGTTCTTCTTCAATCTTTACTCTCAAGCTTCCATCGTGAGGTGGGAGTGATGGGCATGGGTATGGCTTTAGCCAATGTTGAACTGCAGACAGAGGCAGCCTATCTTCTTCCACATCGTCCTCTTCTTCTTCTTCTAGCCTCAACACACCCTTCTCTTCTTCTTCTTAGGTGCAATCATCGCTATTGGTTTAGATGGTAAAGGATTGGTTGGTTGTGGTGGTGTGGGTTGTGGTTGTTTTTGGAGAGGGAATGTTGACAGGCTGAGTTAGCATTTTGGAGGTGGCTGTTGCTTTTGAGTATTTGGCTAGCTCAGTCCTGCTCCCTGCTCCTGCTTCATTCAAAGCTTCGACTACTAACCCCTTATGTGTGGTGCCTCAGATGAACAGATCTTGGAGGTTATGGCCAAGATGCTGTCCCTGGTACATGATTTTATTTCGATCATGGATCTCCCAAGGTATTTGCTCATGAATCTGATCATGATCTGAAGTCTCTCTCTCTCCATATTGCTGTAGCTGGCCCATCTTTGTTGGATCTCTTCAATCCCTAATCTTCTTATTTTTAGACCAGCTTTTCAGTGTCGAAACCTTGCGTAAACAGCTGATCAATGATATTGTCCATTGATCTGCTGTGTTCAGCATCAGCCTCTTTAACCATTTCGTTCAAGTTCTTCTCTTTCTCAGCACTCTTCTTTTTCTTGTATGTGACATGAAAATCTTTTTGACTTTCATGTACTTTTTCAATTTCAGCTCCCTTCTCAATCAATTCTCCTCCTCTTTTTTCGCCTCATACACACAATCCTTCTCTTTTTTCCACCTCTTTATCTTTTCTCTTTCTCTCTCTCCTTCTCCATCCTCTTTCTTTTAGCTTTCACTGCTGAACTCTCCCCTTTTTGGGTGCATTGGTTGCAAGGGATTGAGTAGCAAAAGTTGTTGGCGCAGTACATCCTCCACCAGAGGTTGTAAGACAGTAAGTCTCTCATCAACAATTGTAATAACAATTCGGTTAACTGTGGTGTGATAGAGATAGGGATTTTGAGGGATGCATCCATTTGCTCAGGTGGGTTTTGGTCCTGAGAAATGGTGCAGAAACAGAGGCAGGTGGCTGAGAATTTTGTAGTGGCTGTGTTTTTAAGGGACCTTCAGAGGAAGGTGCCATCTGTTGGTTAATGTGGTGCAGATGGTCTTTCTCCTTGAGAGAGTTTGGTCAAGTGTTTTTGCAGCCTACTGACTTTCTCCTCTAGGATTGTGTTCTGGGCAAGAACATCATAAAGAACCCAGGTCATCATCAGCAGATGCTGAATCACCTGACCTCCTGCTTGTAGCAGGATGTAATGCCTGGATGTAGACCATTTGTAGCATGTGCCCCTTTTTCTTGGACTAGGGACTTCCAGCCTCAGGACTTTGTCCTTCATCAGCTGTTGCCTCTGGTGTGGTCTTCGGAATGTTACCAGCCTCAGTCTTATCATATGCTGATTCAAAGAGGTGGCAGCCTCACCAGATGTTCTGGTCTCCATATCCACACCAGGAGATAGAACATTTAAACTCCGGTGCTGTGGGTTGTTAAAAGCATGGTGATCCTCGTCCTCAATAGCTGTGTTTCTCCCCCTTTGTTGGTGGTTGTTGGGGAGGAGGAGAGGCATGCAGCTGAGTCAGCACATTTGCAATGATAAGGGTGGGACTTTGGGGGGCGGTTGCATGGGGAGATGGGGTAAAAGCAGTGTGCACCTGGGGAGAATGGTGCTCTTCAATGGCAATCTCCTCAAATGAGGAAGATCCCAGATTTGTGGGTACCCCTTCTGTGGTTGCTGCAGGCTCCTTTGAGAGGAATCCTGAGCGGCTGTGGCTGGGAGAGTCCTGATATCCACTAGGGGGTTATAACCAGTGGATATAGCATGCGTTTATGTTGCAGGGGCATCCAAGGGACTCATTTCCCTGAGTAGCCTTTTTGGTTTCCTTTTTAGTGGGTTTGGTGGGGACTCTTGATTTGGAGGTGGTGGCTGTGGGTTCCAGCTGCGTGGGTTTGCGCAACTTGGCAGCCATTTTGAGTGATTGGTCAGAGTTGTGCCGGGAGTATACTTCAGGCAGTACAGCCATAGCAGGGACTCCCAGGCCAACAAGTCCCTCAGCTTGAAGCTGGTTTTCAATTATGGCCATTATGAACCGAGGATATAATATCCAACGGTTAGCAGTTTGTTTTTGAGCCATATCCTTGAGCTCTGAAAATAGTATTTCCGAAAAATTTAAAGGTTGTTGCTCAAGGATGGAGTACATTACCTGTTGCCACCTTGTGGACATTTGATCCCATGATGAGGTCTTGGAGGCAAGGCATACATTTACCATATGAATATGAGACGTTCGGCATCTGGGAAATGTTTCTTCAGTAAGGTAGATGCACTCAAGTCACCCTGGTATCCATGGTGGGCAAATGATTGATCTGTTGTGCCCTTTGGATAACTAGTTGGGTAAGTAGCATCATCCAGATTCATGGTTTGACGAAGAGTGTCTGGAGTGATGACCACTTTTTGGCCATGGACAAACGATTGAAGAGACTCTGTGTCGTTCTCCTCAGAGACCAAAGTGACGTTTGTCCGTAAGTGGTTGAGGGATGTGGCATATATGGTGGATTTACCAGAAACCGTTTTGTAGAGTGATTGAACCATTAAATCAACGGCGTTGTGAAACTTGGTCCAGTATGGCATTTGGTGAGATGTGCGACACAATTGTGTCGTGGTTTTAGTTGCATGGTCGCCATTGATGAAGAGAGGGTAGAGAGTTTTTTGAACGTTAGGTTTGAGAAGAGAAGATAAAAACTCTGAAGGTGGGATAAGGTATTTAAAGGTTGGGATAGAAACGACTGAGGGTTTTGGTGTGAGTCATTAGTTGTTGGAACTACTGATGACGTGGTATTAACCGTCAGACGTTGAAACAGCTGAAGTCTCGATTTAGTCATCAGTAGTTATAAAACTACTGAAGACAGTTTTTGACTTCAGGTGATGAAACAACTGAAGACTTGGTATCAGTCATCAGTATTTGTGAAACTACTGAAGACATTGGTTTTGTCAGCAGTTGCAAACAGCTGAAGCCTTGGTGTTAGTCTTCAGTAGTTTTAAACTACTGAGGAGATGGTTTTGGCTTCAGTTGTTTTGAAACAGCAGTTGTAGAAACAACTGAAGAGAAATTACTCATCAGCTGTTTTCATCAATTCTTAGCTTTTCAGCTGTTTCATACTGTCCTCAACACTTACTCATCAGACTTTGCATCTGCTTTTCAGGTGTTTCATAGAACGTTAGTACTTATCTGTTTGTACTGATTTCAGTAGTTGTAACTACATCAGTAGTTGTAACTACATCAGTAGTTCAGAACATATAAGTACTTCAGTACTTGTGAGGCATTTAGCCTTCAGTAGTTATAAAAACTGCTGAGGGTGAAAGAACTCATTAGTACTTATATGTGACATGGTTACCAATGATCACCAGTACTTATTACTAAGATCATCAGTAGTTGTCACTTATTCTAGCTGCAGCATACCAAGCCTTAACACCAGGATGTGGTAAGTTGAACTATCCAAAGGCTTAGTAAAAATGTCTGCAAGCTCATCAGCACTAGGCACAAACATCGGATTAATTAGACCCTTTTCAAAACAATCTCTTATAAAATGATGTCTAATTTCTATATGTTTGGTCCTAGAGTGCTGGACTGGATTTTTGACAATGCAAAGAGCTGAAGCACTATCCATTAATAACGGAGTCTTAGTCTCTGTAACGCCATAGTCCAAAAGTTGATTCTGAAGCCAGAGTACTTGGGATGTACAATTTGCAGCAGCAATGTACTCGGCTTCATCAGTGGATGTAGCAACAGATGTTTGTTTCTTACTCTGCCAAGAAATCAAACAGTTGCCTAGGAATTGACATCCACCAGAAGTTGATTTCCTGGTCAACTTACACCCTGCATAGTCACTATCAGAGAAAGCAACTAATTTACAAGAGTGCCCAGTGAATACCATAAACCTAGAGATTGTGTACCTTGCAAATATCTAAAGATCCTCTTGACTGCAATCAGATGAGACTCTTTAGGTGCAGCCTGAAATCTAGCGCAAACACATGTAGCAAACATAATATCTGGTCTAGAAGCTGTTAAATACATCAAGGACCCAATCATACATCTGTAAAGTGTTTCATCAACCACTTTACCTTTCTGATGTGTATCCAGTTGTGTGGTGCTGCACATGGGTGTAGAACAGGGCTTACAGTTTTGTAAATCAAACTTTTCCAAAAGATCTTTTGTGTATTTGGAGTGATGAATGAAAATTCCATCAGCCTTTTGTTTGATTTGCAAACCTTGAAAGAACTGTAATTCTCCCATGGCACTCATTTCAAACTTTGTTGCATCAACTTTGTAAAGGCATCACACAACTGAGGATCAGAGGATGCAAAAATAATATCATCAACATAAATTTGAACAAGTAGATTATGCCGTCCAGCTTTCTTAATGAATAAAGTCTTATCAATGGAGCCTCTAGTGAAATCAATTTCCAGAAGAAAGTTTGATAATGTCTCATACCAGGCTTTAGGAGCTTGTTTCAACCCATAAAGCCTTATCAAGCTTATACACCCAATTAGGATGTTTATTGTCCTCAAAGCCTGGTGGTTGACATACATAAACCTATTCTTTAATTTTCCCATACAAAAATGCACTTTTGACATCCATTTGAAAAACTTCAAGTTTTTGATAAGTAGCATAAGCTAAAAACAATCAAATTGCTTCCAGTCTGGCTACAGGGGCAGAGGTTTCATCATAATCAATACCTTCTTCTTGTGCAAACCCCTGAACAACCAGTCTGGCCTTGTTCTTAACAATAAGCCCATTTTCATCAGTTTTGTTCCTAAACACCCATTTAGTGCCTATTGCACACTTACCTGGGGGTAGAGGAACCAGTTCCCACACTTGCTGTTTCTTGAACTGAAGAAGCCCAAGCTGCATGGAATCAACCCATCCATTGTCCTTTAAAGCAATGTGATAATTCTTTGGCTCTTGCTGACTGATGAAGAGAGCATAGAAGCGGAAATTGACAATTGACTTCTTGTTGATACGCAGCAGTGATATCACCAATGATTTGAGACATAGGGTGATTCTTCAGATCTTGATACACAATGTGATCTGTGCCAGTGTTTGTAGCAGGTTCAGCAGCAACAGATGGTGATGGTGAATCATTTCCTTGAAACCAATCAGTGGATGGTAATTCAAAGGAGGTTGAATTTGAAGAAATCTCTCCAGCATTGGTTGTGGATGGTGCTACTGGAGCTACAGGAACATCAGGTCTAGCTGAATCAGGCAGTTGATCACTAAACCTGAATAGGTGAGTACTGCTATCATCATCATCACCACCAGCAGTACCACCAGGTGGAGAACTGTTGATAGGAGCAACAGCAGAAGTTTGATAAGGAACATATTGTAGTATGTCCAAATCAAATAGCTCCATAGGGCTTTGTGGAATCTTGTCCTTAGGAGATTCATTAAACTTAACATGTAGAGTCTCTTCAACCATCTTTGTTCGGCAGTTGAAGACACTGTATGCTTTGCAAGTTGATGAATAACCAACAAAGTACCCTGCATCCACCTTAGGATCAAATTTTTGGAGTTGATCCCGTGTGTTGAGAATGAAACAAGGACACCCAAATGCCTTGAAAAATGAAATTAGAGGAGCCAAATGATGAAGAACTTCATATGGAGTCTTCATCAACCTCTGATTTACTAGAACTCTATTCTGTACATAGCAAGCTGTATTGACAGCTTCAGCCCAAAAATTCATTGCCAGTCCAGAATCAGCCAACATGGACCTTGCAGCTTCAATAAGGTCCTATTCTTTCTCTCCACTACTCCATTTTGCTCAGGAGTTCTTGGGATGCTATACTGCCTCTTGATTCCTTTGATAAGTAAAACTCATCAAGTGTGTGGTTTCTAAATTCAGTACCATTAACACTCCTCACACACTTAACTGGTAGGGAATACTGTTTCTCAACGTGTAACACAAATGTTAGGATCAGTGATCTATGTTTGATTGATTGACGAGTATTGCAGCGGAATTCAAACAATGAATTAGTCGATTCACAAGAACAAAACGATATTCAATGAAGAACAAAGACTGTTATAGAGAGAGAGAATATCTACAAAATATATTTCATTCAATATTCGCTTTCGTGGTAACAGAATGTCACAATTATGATTAGGTCGACACCTCTTATATAAGAGATGTGACGTCTGTTGATGTCACTTGATAGTGACATCTAACAGATTTATTCAACTGAAACACAACTACTGAAGATGTCAAAACAGCTGACATCTTCTTACAAAAAGTTCTAAGTGTTATCGGTTGTTATAACTACTGAAATATAAAACTACTGAAACTACAACGACTGAAGAACAAGCTCTTCAGTCGTTTTACAAAACTACTGAAACTAGAAATATAAAACTACTGATATCACAATACTGAAGAAGTACTCTTCAGTAGTTGTGACAAACTACTGAGGCTTCAGTACTTGATCTTCAGACTTTGACCTTCAGATGTTTCATCAGCTGATGACTTCAGTAGATATCATCAGCTGATGTCTTTAGTCTTTGTCTTCAGACTTTGTACATCAGTTGTTGATCTTCAGCACTTGTAAACTCTTCAGCTGTTGTACTTCAGTACTTGGTCTTTCAGCTTCAGCACTTGTGTTCTTCAGCTGTTCAGCTTCAGTACTTGTGTTCTTCAGCTGTTCAGCTTCAGTACTTGTGTTCTTCTACTGTTGTACTTCAGCACTTTAGTTCTTCAGCTGTTGGAGTCTTCATCACTTGATCTTCAGCTGTGAAGTCTTCAGCACTTGTCAAACTGCTGATGAAGCTTTCAGTAGTTATTGTGATACCATGTGGGACTTAGAGATTTCAGATCTTGGCTCATTGGTTCTTTTGGTCCAACAAACTCCCCCTAAACCAATGCAGCCAAAACCTCTAAATTATTTATTATCCCACTTATTGTTGGCAAAAGATTGGTATTTTTCCTTCTTGATCAGTAGAGAAGATGACCCATGTAAGCTCCGGCCTGGGAAGAAATCTCAGATATTTGTTTGGCAAGGTATGAATGGGAACTCTGTTTTGGGGAACTGGACACAGATTTGTTATCCCATTCATGAGATTTATCCCCATAATGAGTCTGTATGACTCTCGAACATAGGCCTCAAGGAGAAGACTTGTTCCTCCTTGGAGAGTTCTTCTACTCCACCTTCGAAGAAGAACTCTGGACCATAGTACTCTGATAAGTACTTCATGGTCCTGCCATTTTTCAGCTCCACTGTAGTTACCTCCCTATAAACAAATTCATCAGGATGGTGCCTTCAAGGAGTAACTGGAGCTCATTCTTCTTGATGTCTTCAAGCTTTTTATATAACAACCCCTTTTTAATCATCTTGTTTTCTAGTAAGGCTTGAGGGGTCATCTTTGCTTGATGAGCTTTCTTGAATTCATCAATGATATCCCAAGGTGAGACTACAATGGCCAACATGATGGTAGAATCTATTGTTTTTCTAACCTGGCCATTGTATCTGTGTGGAATAGTTCTTTTATGGATTCTAGAACTCACCCTAGGGTCTGGCCATACTCTCACTCTCTCCTTTTGATACTGAAAAGTGTGCCTGAGAGTGTACAGCCTCTGAGCATGCCCTTTCATGGCTTGTATAGATGATGACTGAGGAAATTCCTTGTCAACCATCTTCAGTAGTTGCTCATCATGCTGTTTCTGCTGTTCTTCATCTTCTATCTTGACTCTGACCATTTCCCTTTGAGAGTCAGGTGAGATCGTGGGTTGACTTCTGGGTTTTGGTAGCTTTAGAACAACAGAGAGTGGCAGACTATCATTTTCATCCTCTTCTTCTTCTTCTTCCATCCTCAGCACCCTTCTCCTCCTTCTAGGTGCATCACTGGATGATGGTTAGGTTGGTAAAGGAATTGGTTTTGAAGAATGAGGATGTTTGGATTTTGGCTTAGAGATTGGTTTGGAGATTTGAGGGGTAGGCAGTGTTTGAGTGGGTGGAAGGGAAGGTTGATCCAGCATCTTTGTAGTAAGTTTCCCCTTTGTAAGTTTAGCCATTTCCAACCTTTTACCAGCCCCAGCCTCATCAAGGGCTTCAACAATAATCCCCTTGTGAAATTACTCAGACAGACAGATTCTGGTGGCTATAGCCAGAATACTGTCCCTGGTCCACGCGCGAATCTCCATTAAAGATCTTCCTAAGTATTTTGCAATGAAGCGGATCATGATCTCCAATCTCTCCTTTTCAAGAGCATCATACCCAGCCCATCGGGTTTGAATCTCTTGCACTTCCAACCTTCTGATCTCACTATCCAATGTGGTTGTATCAAACCCTTGCCTGAAGAGTTGTTCAATTATTTTATCCATGGATCGGCTGTGTGTAGTATCAGCTTCTTTTACCAGCTCCTCCAAGGATTTGTCTTCAGCAGTAGTTTGATCATCAACACTTTTCTTTTGCTTGTAAGTGAGCAGTGGTTGCTTTTCTTGCTCCTCCTCTTGGGCTTGCTTCTCTTCCTTCTCTTCCTCTATTCTTTTCCTCTTTTTTTCTTTCACTGCAGTACTCTCCCCCTTTTGGATGCATTGGAGGAAGGGGTTTGTACCGCAGAAAGGGTCTTTAGCACAGCAGCATCAATCAAGGTTGTAAAGTTGAGGAAAGCCTCTCATCAATGGCTTTAGTCACAATATCAGTGATTATTGGTGTGTTGAGAGGGAGGGAATTTTGAAGTACAGCACCTATTTGCTCAGGAGGGTTCTGTTCCTGAGAAATAGGGCCTGAAGCAGAGGTAGGTGGTTGAGTTTGGAGTGGCTCAGTGTTTGGGGAACTTCCACTGAAGGTGCCATCTGTGGGTTGGTGGAGGCAGATGGTCTTTCTCCTTGTGAGAGTTGGTCAAGTAGGTTTTGCAGCCTACTAACTTTCTCTTCAAGGATTGTGTTCTGGGCAAGAACATCATAGAAAAAGCCCACGTCATCATCAGCCGAAGCTGAATCATCTGACCTCCTGCTTGGAGCAGGATTTACATGCACTGGGTGTAGACCAGTTGATGCATGTGCCCCTTTTGCTTGGTACTAGGGACTTCCAGCCTCAGAACAATGTCGATCATCCAGCAGGAGAAATAGCATCATCCAGATGAAGAATTTGGCGGATTATTGCAGGAGTGATGACCACTTCTTTGTTGTTAACGACCGACTGGAGAGATAGTGTGTTGTTCTCCCCAGTGGTAATAGTAACGTTCATCCAAAACTGTTGGAGGATTCGGCATGTAGAATGGGATTCAAAAGAAATGCCGTTTTGTATGGGACTGAACCATAAGATCGATAGCAGGATCGAACTTAGCCCAGACAGGCGAATTAGTGAGGTAGGCAACACAGTTGTGTCGCGGTTTAATTTGCATGGACGCATTGAGAAGAGAGAAGTTTTGGAGAGGAACGTTAGGTTTGAAGAAGATGAAGCATTGAAGGAGTAGGTCAGGGATATTATAGGGTACGGGTAAGAAAACGACTAAAGGATGTGGTGTTAGTCATCAGTAGTTTTAAACGACTGTTGACATGGTATTATCCTTTCAGGCGTTGAAACAACTGAAGTCGTGGTGTTAGGCATCAGAAGTTAGAAAACTACTGAAGACAGTGGTTTTGACTTCAGATGATTGAAACAACTGAGGACTTGGTGTTTGTCATCAGTAGTTATGAAACTACTGAAGACAGTGGTATTGTCATCAGTTGTTGTAAACAACTGAAGACTTGGTATTAGTCATCAGTAGTTATAAATCTACTCAAGACATGGTTTTGCTTCAGCTGTTTAGAATAAAACAGCAGTTGTTGAAACAACTGAAGAGAAAGTTCTCTTCAGTAGTTGTCATCAATTCATAGCCTTTCAGCTTTTCATGCTGTCCTCAACACCTACTCATCAGACTTTGCATCTGATTTTCAGGTGTTTCATAGGACATCGGTACTTATCTGTTTATACTGATTTCAGTAGTTTTAACTACATCAGTAGTTTGGAACAGATAAAGTACTACAGTACTTGTGAGGCATTTAGCCATCAGTAGTTATAAAAACTACTGAAGGGAAAAGGACTCATCAGTACTTATATATGACATGGGTACTAATGATCATGAGTAATTACTACTGAAATCATCAGTAGTTGTCACTTATTCTAGCTGCAGCATACCAAGCGTTAACACAAGGTTTTGGAAAGTAGAACTATCCAAAGGCTTAGTAAAAATATCTGCAAGCTTATCAGCACTAGGCACAAACTTAGGATCAATCAGACCTTTTTCAAAACAATCCCGAATAAAATGATGTCTGATCTCTATATGTTTGGTCCTAGAGTGCTGGACTGGATTTTTGACAATACACAGAGCTGAAGCGCTATCCCTTAACAATGGAGTCTTGGTCTCTGTAATGCCATAGTCCAGAAGTTCGTTCTGAAGCCAGAGTACCTGAGAGGTGCAACTTGCAGCAGCAATGTACTCGGCCTCAGCAGTTGATGTAGCAACAGATGTTTGTTTCTTACTCTGCCAAGAAATCAAACAGTTGCCTAGGAATTGACAACCACCAGAAGTTGACTTTCTAGTTAACTTGCACCCTGCATAGTCACTATCTGAAAAAGCAACTAATTTGCAAGAGTGTCCAGTGGAATACCATAAACCCAGAGATTGTGTACCTTGCAAATATCTAAAGATTCTCTTGACTGCAATCAAATGAGACTCTTTAGGAGCAGCCCGAAATCTAGCACAACACATGTAGCAAACATAATATCTAGACTAGAAGCTGTTAGATACATCAAGGACCCAATCATACATCTGTAACGTTTCATCAACAGCTTTACCTTTCTGATCAGCATCCAGTTGTGTGGTGTTGCACATGGGAGTAGAACAGGGCTTACAGTTTTGTAAATCAAACTTATTCAAAAGATCTTTTGTATATTTTGACTGAGGAATAAAAGTTCCATCAGCCTTTTGTTTGATTTGCAAGCCTAGAAAGAACTGTAATTCCCATTGCACTATTTCAAACCTCTTTTTCATTAAGTTGTAAAATCATCACACAACTGGGATCAGAGGATGCAAAAATAATATCATGAACATAAATCTGAACAAGTAGCTTATGCTGATCCACCTTCTTAATAAACAAAGTTCTATCAATGGAGCCTCTAGTGAAATTATTCTTAAGAAGAAAAGTAGAGAGTGTCTCATACCAGGCTCGAGGAGCTTGTTTCAACCCATAAAGAGCCTTATCAAGTTTGTACACCCATTCAGGATGTTTATTATCCTCAAAGCTGGTGGTTGACACACATGAACTTCTTCCTTTATTTTACCATATAAAAATGCACTTTTAACATCCATTTGAAAAACTTTAAGATTATGGAATGCAGCATAGGATAAGAACAATCTGATTGCCTCTAGTCTGGCTACAGGGGCAAAGGTTTCATCATAGTCAATACCTTCTTCTTGTGAAAACCCCTGTACAACCAGTCTAGCCTTGTTCTTAACATAAGCCCATTTTCATCAGTTTTATTCCTAAACACCCATTTAGTGCCTATTGCACACTTACCTGGGGGAAGAGGAACAAGTTCCCACACTTGCTGTTTCTTGAACTGAAGTAGCTCAAGCTGCATAGCTTCAACCCATCCATTGTCTCTCAAAGCAACATGGTAGTTCTTTGGCTCTAGCTGACTGATGAAGAGAGCATAGAAGCAGAAGTTAGACAATTGACTTCTGGTCGAAACACCAGAATTGATATCACCAATAATCTGAGTCATGGGGTGATTCTTCAGTTCTTGATAAACAATGAGATCTGTGCAAGTGTTTGTAGAACCTTCAGCAGCAGCAAATGTTGATGTAGACTCTTGAAACCAAGAATTTGATGGTAACTCAAACGATGTAGAGGAAATAGAGATCTCATCAGCATTTGTTGTGGATGGAACTGCTGAAGCTACAGGAACATCAAGTTTAGCAGACACAGGCAGTTGGTCACTAAACTTGAATCGGTGAGTATTGATATTATCATCATCATCATCAATACCACCAGGTGGAAGACATGCTGCAGAATATGATTGAGCCACAGGATCTGCAAGAGCTGGAGGTTGATAAGGAACATATTGCAGTATGTCCAAATCAAACAACTCCACAGGGTTTTGTGGAATCTTGTCCAAAGGAGATTCATTAAACTTCACATGCAGTGTCTTTTCAACTATCTTTGTTCTACAGTTGAAGACTCTGTATGCCTTGCAAGTAGATGAATAACCAACAAAATACCCAGCATCCACCTTGGGATCAAATTTATGGAGTTGATCCTTTGTGTTGAGAATAAAACAGGGACATCCAAATGCTTTGAAAAATGAAATTAGAGGAGCCAAATGATGGAGAACTTCATATGGAGTCTTCATCCACCTCTGATTTACTAAAACTCTATTCTGCACATAGCAAGCTGTGTTGACAGCTTCAGCCCAAAAGGTCAGTGGCAAACCAGAGTCAGCCAGCATGGACCTTGCAGCTTCAATGAGGGTCCTGTTCTTTCTCTCCACTACTCCATTTTGTTCTGGAGTCCTTGGATGCTAAACTGCCTTTTGATTCCCTTTGAGAGATAGAATTCATCAAGTGTATGATTCCTGAATTCAGTTCCATTATCACTCCTGATACACTTGACTGGAAGGGAATACTGCTTCTCAATATACAACACAGAGTTAATAACCTTCTGAGCAACCTCATCCTTTCAATGTAGAAAGAAAGTCCATACAAATCTGGAGTAATCATCCACAATTACCAGACAGTATTTCTTCTTGGCCATGCTCATCACTCTCACAGGACCAAATAGATCCATATGCAGTAATTGCAAGCAGGCAGTGGACTTAGGCTCTTCAATAGGAGGGAATGAGACTTTGTGTGTTTTCCTTTTAAACAAGCAGTGCAGGTTTCATCACAGTGGAACTCCTTTATTGGTAAGCCTCTGACTAAACTATTGTGGATAAGCCGATTCATGTTTCTGAAATTAACATGACCCAACCTTCTGTGCCACAGTTTAGATTCTTGAGAAGAGGCTTTGGAAAAAAGGCAAGGATTGCCTTTGAGATCTATTTTCTTGGAGATCTAAGGCATACACTCTTCCTGTCTGTTGGCTCTCAGGAGAGTGTTCATCCAACACCTTGTCAATCAAATGCAAAACTTTGGATGACAGAATCCTACAGTTCTGACTGGTAAAAAGCGACATGGCCTTTATCACACATTTGACTGACACTCAAGAGATTGTACTTGAGATTTTCCACATGATTAACATCATCAAATTTGATTTCTCCATTGGAGACAAAGCCTTTACCAATGATGTAACCCCTAGCATCATTGCCAAAAGAAACAAATCCCTTCTTTCCTTGAGAGTAGTCATGAAGAAGAGAGCTGTTCCCAGTCATATGCATAGATCCCCACTGTCTACATACCAGATGCTACTTTGGAATGTTGGAGAACCCTGCAAAATAAACAATCAGTTTGTTTTGAGACCCAAACCTTTGGTTTTGGGCCTGGTCTCATCAATAGATGGTAAACTATAGGTTTATTTGAAACAACAGCCTGAGAGGAAGAAGATGGTGAAGAAGAGGATTCCTTTGGTTGGATCTCCTTTTCTGTGGTTTCAACATAGGAGCATCCAGTTGGTTAACTCTACCCAACAGATGTTGAACCATCATAACCAGCTGTGTCTGATTTTGTGATAAAGCTTTCAGTTCATCAGACACATTGCTAGTGGAGTTTGATAAGTTCCTATGTTACACCTTCTTCTTCTGAGCACTCTCAGCTGTCACCTGTTTAACCCCTTCCTTTTTGGATTTCTTTGAGGACTTAAGGGTTACATGATTTGATGTTGCTGATACAAATGTGGTCTCAAACTCAGTTTTCATTTTTACCATTTTCTCTTTAATTTCTTCTTTTTGTTTGAGTTTGGAACCTCTTTTGTACCAGCAATCATCTGTAAGATGATTGAACAAACCACATACTTCACATGGTTTCTTCTTCATCTTAGGTTGATCATCAACTAAAGAGGGTGAAGCAACTGGAGACTTGCTCTTCAATGCTTTGGAAGCATTGTTTGCTTTCTTGACTGCCTCTTTAGTAGTCTTCAAACTCTTTCTACTAACAGTTTTCTTCTCTTCAGTACTGACAGCAGTTGGAGTTTGAACTTCAGGTGTTAAATTCTGCTCTCTAATCCTTTCAGGACTTTCAGAATTAACTCCTGAGTTGATCAACTCATTGATCATGTGAGTGTCAGCATTTGAACCATCAACATCAGCTGATAGTTCAGAGAGGGCTTGATGCTGACTTCCACTATGATTGTGCTGTATCAGAAAGTAGATCACATGATGATATGGATTGGTTATCACTCTGACCATCAGATTCTACCTCTGCTCTTGGGGTAAAATCTGTAGGTGAGCAGTGTGATTGTAACCAATGCCAAACTTCACATTGGAAGCAGATTGCTTACTAAGAAGCATTTCAAAACCTTTGCATGATTGTACCCATCTATCACACTCTACCTGGGTAACTGCAAGGGTTTCTTTGAGATCTTTATACTTCTCTAGAAGTATCTCTTCCCTAGCCTTATCATCAGTAATTTGGCATTTCAGTTTGTAAATCTCATCATTTTTATTATTAAGCACAGACTCAAATTCAGCTTTGTTTTTGGAAATTATTTGTTCTAGCTCAATGTTCTTATTGATTAAAGCTACATTGCCTCTCTAATAGATGCAAATGCTGCAATGCTTGTTCAGAACATAATTTGGCTTTTGCCTCAGAGGATACCTGTGATACCTTTGGTGTAGAGGCATAAGAGGATGAAGTATCAGCAGAATCCAAAGCCATAAGAGCTAGATTTCCAAATGGACTGTCACCACCATGTTGACCAGCACCTGAGAACAGTTGTTCATGACTAGACATGTCATCTGGTAAACTACTCCAGTCAACAACTCCTGGGGTGAAGAAGCTGTGTTGTTGAGGTTGAGTTTGTTGATGAGATTGGGAAGGCTGTAGTTCAGGCATGCTTGTGGTTGTTGTGCAATTGGAGCTTGAACAGAATTTGGTTGAGGCACATCTAAGCAGGGATAAGGATATGACATTTGACCCTGAGGAACAAAGTATGCAGGAGATCTAGATGTGAATAATGACCAGAACCAGCAGGTTGTTGCCCTCTATTGTGGGACTAGTACTAGGAAAAGTCACAAAGGGTGCAGAAGAGTTAGATCAAGTTGATCTACACTCTCTTGCAAAGTGTCCTAGCCTTTGGCATTTGTGACACCTCAACTTACTCTTGTCAAAACCAACTTTGGTTTTGCCAGAGAGTCCAGGAAATTTCCTGCCAGTTCTCTTGTGGAACTTCTGAGATCTGATATTAATCAGTGCCATCTGGCTCAGACTATCCATCTCTTCTAGATCATCATCAGCTATTCCTTTCAGATCATCCATGATGAAGCATAAATTGTCACTATTATTGCCAGAATGACTCTCAATACCAACAAATGCATGATCAGAACTATTTGAAGAGAAATCTATATGCTCATCATAATTGCTTTCAGATGTAGCATATTCTGACTCATGACAACCAAGGCAGTATTGCCTGGTACAAAGTCATCAGTGAGCTTTCCTGATGAGGACAGTTTCCTCTTCTGCTCTATCTCTCTTTCAAATGTAAGCAGTTTCCCATGAAGTTGGGTGAGAGATAGGCCTTCTAGATTTGCACTGGAGACGTAGGACAATAATGTATGTGTCCCATCTCTTAGGCAGTGATCTGAGGAATCTGTTGCTCATCTGGCTATTGGTGTATTCCTGTTTCACCATTTTCAGCTCAGATATCAAGCAGGAAAAGCGCTCAAACTGTTGAGTCAGTGTCTCACCCTTTCTATGAGAGAATGTCTCATATTGTTGGGCAAGGATCTCTCTATGTTTGCTAAGACCTCATCAGTGCCACCGAATTGTTCCTTCAGGGCATTCCAGAGATCATGAGCAGTTTCATGACGCATAAGCCCTGAATAAATTTCATTAGGCAGTGCCATGGCCAGAATTCCATGGGCTTTAGCATCAATCTCAAATAGTTTCCGATCTTCATCAGAGTATTGTTCCTTCTTCTTCGGAACCATTTGATTGGTTTCCGGATTGTTCACCATAGGCTTATGTGGTCCATGTACAACAGATGTCCAACAACTGAACTGTTAACACACAGGTGATGAAGCATTCTATTTACCATATGTTATACTCGTTCTAACCAGCATCGGAGGCTTGGTTGAGGAACCGGTATTGTGAGGATCATTAGAAGGAGTCGTCTTTCGGATTCAATCAAATTCGGTTAAGCTAAAACAGATTTAGAACAAAAACGCAACAACCAATTGAACCAGAAGATCTCAAAATAAATGAACGAAAGCGGCAGAAATTCAATAATCTAAAACCAGTTCTTGCAAATACGCTAATTCAATCAAACACAAATATCAATTAGCAGTTTCAATGATCAATGTTAGATCGATCAATGATTAACCAGCTCTGATACCACTTGTTAGGATCAGTGATCTATGTTTGATTGATTGACGAGTATTGCAGCAGAATTCAAACAATGAATTAGTCGATTCACAAGAACAAAATGATATTCAATGAAGAACAAAGACTATTATAGAGAGAGAGAATATCTGCAAATATATTTCATTCAATATTCGCTTTCGTTGTAACAGAATGTCACAATTATGATTAGGTCGACACCTCTTATATAAGAGATGTGACGTCTGCTGATGTCACTTGATAGTGACATCTAACAGATTTATTCAACTGAAACACAACTACTGAAGATGTCAAAACAGCTGACATCTTCTTACAAAAAGTTCTAAGTGTTATCAGTTGTTATAACTACTGAAATATAAAACTACTGAAACTACAACGACTGAAGAACAAGCTCTTCAGCCGTTTTCCAAAACTACTGAAACTAAAAATATAAAACTATTGATATCACAACTACTGAAGAAGTACTCTTCAGCAGTTGTGACAAACCCTGAGGCTTCAGTACTTGATCTTCAGACTTTGACCTTCAGATGTTTCATCAGCTGATGACTTCAGTAGATATCATCAGCTGATGCTTCAGTCTTTGTCTTCAGACTTTGTACATCAGTTGTTGATCTTCAGCACTTGTAAACTCTTCAGCTGTTATACTTCAGTACTTTGGTCTTTCATCTTCAGCACTGTGTGTTCTCATCTGTTCACTTCAGTACTTGTGTTCTTCAGCTGTTCAGCTTCAGTACTTGTGTTCTTCACTGTTGTACTTCAGCACTTTAGTTCTTCAGCTGTTGGGTCTTCAGCACTTGATCTTCAGCTGTTAAGTCTTCAGCACTTGTCAAACTGCTGACGAAGCTTTCAGCAGTTATTGTGATACCATGTGGGACTTAGAGGTTTTCTGATCTTGGCTCATTGGTTCTTTTGGTCCAACAACAAAGTTCATAATGGACTGTGCGCCTCATCTTTGAATGCAAGAAGAAAGTATATACAAATCTGGAGTAATCATTGACAATTACCAGACAGTATTTCTTCTAGCCATACTCATCACTTTCACAGGACCAAAGAGATCCATGTGATGATTGTAAGCAGGCAGTGGACTTAGGTTCTTCTATGGAGGGAAATGAAGCTTTGTGCTGTTTTCCTTTTAAACAGGCAGTGCAGTTATCTTCACACTTGAACTCCTTCATTGGCAGTCCCCTTACTAAACCATGGTTTATCAGCTGATTCATGTTTTTGAGATTACATGACCCAGCCTTCTATGCCATAGATAGATTCTGGGGGGAAGCCTTGGAAAATAGCAAGTGTCCTTTGAGATCTATTTTCTTTTAAAGATCTAAGCATACACTCTTCCTGTCCTGTGGCCTTTAGGAGAGTGTGTTCATCCAACGCCTTATCAATCAAATTTAGAACTTTGGATGACAAAATCCGACAGTTCTGACTGGTGAAAAGAGCAACATGGCCTTTGTCACACATTGACTGACACTCAAGAGGTTGTACTTGATATTTTCCACATGGTTAACATCATCAAACTTTATTTCCCCATTGGAAACAAAGCCTTTGCCAATGATGTAATCTTTGGCATCATTGCCAAATGACACAAACCCCTTCCTTCCTTCAGAGTAGTCATTAAGAAGTGATTGTTTCCTGTCATATGCATGGATCCTCCACTGTCTACATACCAGATGCCTCTGAGGTATGTTGAAGAACCCTGCAAGATACAACAAATTAGTTAGATTTTGAGACCCAAACTTTTGGTCTCGGGCCTGTTCTCATCAACAGATGGTAAACTAACATGTTTGTTGAAACAACAGCCTGAGAGGAAGAAGCTGGTGAAGAAAAGGAATCCTTTGGCTTGGACCTCCTTTTTTGTGGTTTCAACATAGGAATATCTAATTGGTTAACTCTTCCCAATAGATGTTGAACCATCATAACCAGCTGTGTCTGATTTTTGGCTAAGGCTTTCAGCTCTTCAGACATATGGCATTGGAGTTTGATAAGTTCCTATGTGCAGCACCCTCTTCTTTTGAGCAATTTCAGTTGTTACCTTTCTTTAACCCCTTCCTTTTTATATTTCTGTTTGCGCTTGAGGGTTACAGGATTTGATGTTGCTGGTACAAATGTGGCTCCAAACTCAGTTTTCATTTTAGCCATTTTCTCTTGAATTTCTTCTTTAAGTTTGAGTTTGGTTCCCCTTTTGTACCAACAATCATGTGTAAGATGATTGAACAAACCACATACTTCAAATGGTTTTTTTTCTTCTTCTTATGATGATCATCAACTAAAGAGATGAAACTACTGAAGAGTTGCTCTTCAGTACTTTAGAAGCATTATTTGCTTTCTTGACTTCCTCTTTAGTAGTCTTCAAACTCTTCTACTGACAGTTTTCTTCTCTCAGTGCTATCATTAGTTGGAGTTTGAACTTCAGGTGTTAAATCTTGCTCTCCTCGTCCTTTCAGGACTTTCAGAATAACTCCTGAGTTGATCTCTCTTTTATCATGTGAGTGTCAGCAGTAGAACTATCAATATCAGCTGATGGGTTCTGAGAAGGCTTAGTGCTGACTTCAACTTTTGATGATGTTCTATCAAAAGGTGAATCACATGATGAGGTGGATTGGTTATTGCCTTCTCCATCAGATTTCACTTCTGCTCTTGAAGCAAAATCTGTAGGAGGAGCAGTGTGATTGTAACCAATACCAAACTTCAGATTGGAAGCAGATGCTTACTAAGAAGCATTTCGAAACATTTGCATGATTGTACCCATCGATCACACTCTACCTGGGTGACTGCAAGGGCTTTTTTTAGATTTCTCTGGTCATCCAGAATAACCTCTAGCTTAGCCTTTTCATCATTTAGTTGGCATTAAGCTTATAAATCTCATCATTTTTACAATTAAGAGCAGACTCAAACTCAACTTTTCTTTTGGAAATGGTTTTCTCAAGCTCAAGTTTTTGATTTATTAATGCTATATTTGCCTCTCTAATTGAGACAAGGCAGCATGCATGATTCAGAACATAACTTGGCTTTAGCTTCTGAAGATACCTGAGTTACCTGTGAAGATGATGCATTTGAGCAGGAACCCTCAGTAGACTCCAGGGCCATGAGAGCCAGATTCCAAAAGGACTGTCACCACCATGTTGACTAGCACCTGTGAACAGCTTCATGACCAGACATGTCATCCGGTAAACTGCTCCAGTCAACACCTCCAGGGTGAAGAAGCTGTGTTGTTGAGGTTGAGGAGGTTGATGAGATTGAGATGGTTGAGGTTCTGGTAGTGCATGAGGTTGTGGTACTATAGGAACTTGAACTTGATTTGACTGTGGCATGTAATAACAAGGGTAAGGATATGGCATTTGACCCTGAGGAACAAAGTATGCAGAAGATATGGTTGAGAATGATGACTAGAATTGACAGGATGTTGCCCTCTGTGTTGTTGACTATTGCCAGGGAAAGTCACAAAAGGTGCAGAGGAATTAGATCCAGATGATCTGCATTCTCTAGCAAAGTGTCCAAGCCTGTGGCATTTGTGACACTTCAACTTACTCTTGTCAAAACCAATTTGGTTTTGCCAGAGAGTCCTGGGAACTTTCTTCCAGTTCTTATGTAGAACTTCTGAGATCTGATATTTATCAAGCCATTTGGCTCAAAATATCCATCTCTTCGAAGTCATCATCAGCAATCCCCTTGCGATCATCCATGATGAAGCATAGATTGTCATTATTACATCCAGTAAACTGACTATCAAAACTCACAAATGCAGAATCAGAAGTGTTAGAAGAGAAGTCAATATGCCATCATACTGGCATTCAGATGAGGCATATTCTAACTCATGACCAACCAAGGCAGTGTTGCCCGCTACAAAGTCTTCAGTGAGCTTTCCAGATGAAGACAGTTTTTGTTTCTGTTCTATCTCTCTCTCAAATGTGAGCAATTTCCCATGGAGTTGGGTGAGAGATAGTTTGTCCAAATTTGCACTGGAGCGTAGGACAATAGTGTATGTGTCCCATCTCTCAGGCAGCGATCTGAGAAATCGTTTATTCATCTGGCTATTGGTGTACACATGTTTGACCATTTTTAATTTAGAGATCAAACAAGAGAACCGCTCGAACTTTGAGTCAGTCTCACCCTTCCTATGAGAGATGTCTCATATTGTTGGGCAAGGATTTCTCTATTATTTTCCAAGACCTCATCTGTTCCTCCAAATTGTTCTTTCAAGGCATTCCGAGGTCATGGACAGTTTCATGATGCATTAGCCCAGAATAGATTTCATTAGGCATTGCCATGGCCAGAATTCCATGGGCTTTTGCATCAATCTCAAACAACTTCTTATCCTCATCTGAGTATTGCTCCCTCCTCTTCGGAACCATTTGATTGGTTTTCGGGTTATTCACCATAGGCTTGTGTGGACCATGTACCACTGATGTCCAACAACCTGCGCTGTTAACAGACAGGTGATGGAGCATCGTCGTTGCCATATGTTTACTCATTCCTAACCAGCATTGGAGGCTTGGTTGAGGAACCAGTATTGTGAGGGTCATTGGAAGGAGTAGTCATTTTGAGTCCAAATACAATTGAATTCAAGCTTTTAAACGTTTTTATAAAGACCACAACAGAATCAATGAAACCAAGAGAAAATCTCAGGATGAATGACCAGAAAACACAGAAAATTCAATCTCTATAACCGTTTCTTGCTAAACACAAAAATGCTAATTCAGTCAAACTTGGATCTTGAATAGCAGTTTCAATGATCAATTATTAGATCAATCAATGATTAACCTGCTCTGATACCATTTGTCAGGATCAGTGATCGCAAGTTTGATGTAATTGAGCGTAGCACAGCGGAATAAGATAAGAATTAGACAAATTGTAGCAAGAGTTTGATACTTGTATGCATTAAGAACAATATGGTTATAACAAGAGAATATATTTCTGTAACAAGGAATGTTTCAATAATATCGAATATTTCTGATCAAATCATTCATTTATTACATTAGGTTGACACTCCTTATATAGAGTGCAATCGCTGCTGTTATCACGGTAAGTGACAACTGGCAGATCTATTACAAAAATAACTAACTCTTAACAAACTACTGAAATGCTCACAACTACTGAGAACATATCAGTGTGTTAAGTACAAAATAAGAAACTACTGATAAGAAACTACTGAAACTACAACGACTGAAGCACAAGCTCTTCAGTCGTTTTACAAAACTACTGATAGATATAAAACTACTGATGAGCACAACAACTGAAGAAGTATTCTTCAGCTGTTGTGTCAAACTACTGAAAAGATAAAACATAAAACTACTCAAAGGTAAACCGTCACAACTACTGAAGAAGACCTCTTCAGCTGTTGTGACAACGTCTGATACTTGGTCTTCAGCACTTGTGTCTTCCGACTTTGTCTTCAGCACTTGTCTTCAGACTTTGTCTTCAGCACTTGTGTCTTCAGACTTTGTTTCAGCACTTGTCTTCAGACTTTGTCTTCAGCACTTGTGTCTTCAGACTTTGTCCTTCAGCACTTGTTCTTCAAACTTTTGTGTCTTCAGCAACTTGTGTCTTCAGACTTTGTCTTAGTTTTGTCTTCAGCTGTTATGGTCTTCATAGTTGTTGTGACGTGTTAGGATCGTGATCTAGTTTGATTGATTGAAGAGTATTGCAGCGGAATTCAAACCATGAATTAGTCGATTCACGAGAACAAAATGATATTCAAAAGAACAAAGACGTTTATAGAGGAGAGAATATCTGCAAATATATTTCATTCAATATTCGCTTTCGTGGTAACAGAATGTCACAATAATGATTAGGTCGACACCTCTTATATAAGAGATGTGACGTCTGCTGATGTCACTTGATAGTGACATCTAACAGATTTATTCAACTGAAACACAACTACTGAAGATGTCAAAATAGCTGACATCTTCTTACAAAAAGTTCTAAGTGTTATCATTTGTATAACTACTGAAATATAAAACTATTGAAACTACAACGACTGAAGAACAAGCTCTTCAGTCGTTTTACAAAACTACTGAAACTAGAAATATAAAACTACTGATATCACAACTACTGAAGAAGTACTCTTCAGCAGTTGTGACAAACTACTGACGCTTCAGTACTTGATCTTCAGACTTTGACCTTCAGATGTTTCATCAGCTGATGACTTCAGTAGATATCATCAGCTGATGTCTTCAGTCTTTGTCTTCAGACTTTGTACATCAGTTGTTGATCTTCAGCATTTATAAACACTTCAGCTGTTGTACTTCAGTACTTTGGTCTTTCAGCTTCAGCACTTGTGTTCTTCAGCTGTTCAGCTTCAGTACTTGTGTTCTTCAGCTGTTCAACTTCAGTACTTGTGTTCTTTAGCTGTTGTACTTTAGCACTTTAGTTCTTTAGCTGTTGAAGTCTTCAGCACTTGATCTTCAGCTGTTGAAGTCTTCAGCACTTGTCAAACTGCTGATGAAGCTTTCAGCAGTTGTTGTGATACCATGTGGGACTTAGAGGTTTTCTGATCTTGTCTCATTGGTTCTTTTGGTCCAACAAACTCCCCCTGAACCAATGCAGCCAAAACCTCTAAATTTTTTATTATCCCACTTATTGTTGGCAAAATGTTGGTCTTTTTCCTTCTTGATCAGTAGAGAAGATGACCCATGTAAGCTCCGGCCTGGGAAGAAATCTTAGATATTTGTTTGGCAAGGTATGAATGGGAACTCTGTTTTGGGGAACTTGACACAGAGTTGTTATCCCATTCATGAGATTTACTTCCCCATAATGAGTCTGTATGACTCTCGAACATAGGCCTCAAGAGAACAACTTGTTCCTCCTTTGGAGAGTTCTTCTACTCCTCCTTCGAAGAAGAACTCTGGACCATAGTACTCAGATAAGTACTTCATGGTCCTGCCATTTTTAAGTTCTACTGTAGTTACCTCCCTATAGACAAATCATCAGGATGGGTGCCTTCAAGGAGTAACTGGAGCTCATTCTTCTGGATGTCTTCAAGCTTTTTATATAACAACCCTTTTTGATCATCTTGTTTTCAATAAAGCTTGAGGGGTCATCTTGCTTTATGAGCTTTCTTGAATTCATCAATGATTTCCCTAGGTGTGACTACAATGGCCAACATGATGGTAGATTCTATTGTTTTTCTAACCTGGCCATTGTATCTGTGTGGAATAGTTCTTTATGGATTCTAGAACTCACCCTGGGGTCTGGCCATACTCTCACTCTCTCTTTCTGATACGAAAAGGGTGCCTGAGAGTGTACAGCCTCTGAGCATGCCCTTTCCATGGCTTGTATAGATGATGACTGAGGAAATTCCTTGTCAACCATCTTCAGTAGTTGCTCATCATGCTGTTTCTACTGTTCTTCATTTCTATCTTGAATTTGACCATTTCCTTTGAGAGTCAGGTGTGATCATGGGTTGACTTCTGGGTTTTGGTAGCTTTAGAACAGCAGAGAGTGGAGACTATCATTTTCATCCTCTTCTTCTTCTTCTTCTTCCATCCTCAGCACCCTCTCCTCTTCTAGGTGCATCACTAGATGATGGTTGGGTTGTTAAAGGAATTGTTTTTTGAAGAATGAGGATGTTTGGATTTGGCTTAGAGATTGGTTGGAGATTTGAGGGGTAGGCAGTGTTGAGTGGGTGGAAGGGAAGGTTGATCCAGCATCTTTGTAGTAAGTTTCCCCTTGTAAGTTTAGCCATTTCCAACTTTTACCAGCCCCAGCCTCATCAAGGGCTTCAACAATAATCCCTTGTGAAATTGCTCAGACAGACAGATTCTGGTGGCTATAGCCAGAATACTGTCCCTGGTCCACGTGCGAATCTCCATTAACGATCTTCGTAAGTATTTTGCAATGAAGCGGATCATTATCTCCAATCTCTCTTTTTCAAGAGCATCATACCCAGCCCATCGGGTTTGAATCTCTTGCACTTCCAACCTTCTGATCTCCTATCCAATGTGGCTGTATCAACCCCTTGCCTGAAGAGTTGTTCAATTATTTTATCCATGGATCGGCTGTGTGTAGTGTCAGCTTCTTTTACCAGCTCTTCCAAGGATTTGTCTTCAGTAGGTTGATCCTCAGCACTTTTCTTGCGCTTGTGTAGTGAGCAGTGGTTGCTTTTCTTTCTCCTCCTCTTGGGCTTGCTTCTCTTCCTTCTTTCCTCTGTTCTTTCCTCTTCTTCTTTCATGCAGTACTCTCCCCTTTTTGGATGCATTGGAGGAAGGGGTTTGTACCGCATAAAGTGTCTTTTGCACAGTAGCATCAATCAAGGGTTGTAAAGTTGAGGAAAGCCTCTCATCAATGGCTTTAGTCACAATAGCAGTGATTCTGGGTGTGATGAGAGGAAGGGAATTTTGAAGTACAGCACCTATTTGCTCAGGAGGGTTCTGTTCCTGAGAAATAGGGCCTGAAGCAGAGGCAGGTGGTGGTTTGGAGAGTGGCTCAGTGTTTGGGGAACCTTCAACTGAAGGTGCCATCTGTGGGTTGGTGGAGGCAGATGGTCTTTCTCCTTGTGAGAGTGGTCAAGTAGGTTTTGCAGCCTACTGACTTTCTCTTCAAGGATTGTGTTCTGGGCAAGAACATCGTTAGAAAAAGCCCAGGTCATCATCAGCCGAAGCTGAATCATCTGACCTCCTGCTTGGAGCAGGATTGACATGCACTGGGTGTAGACCAGTTGTTGCATGTGCCCCTTTTGCTTGGTACTGGGGACTTCAAGCCTCAGGAGAATGTCCATCATCAGCTGTTGCCTCTAGTGAGGTCTTTCCAATGTTACCAGCCTCGTTCTGATCATGTGCTGATTCAGAAGAGGTGGCAGCCTCACTAGATATTCTAAGCTCCTTATCTACACCAGGAGATAGAAGTGGTAAACCCCTGTGCTGTGGGTTCTCAATGCACTGTGTTCCTCCCCCTCAATGTAGAGGTGTTCCAAGTAGTAAGTGGTTTCTGGGGAGGGGGTGAGGAGTGCAGTTGAGTCAGCACTTGTGCAACTATTAAAGTTGGGCTGTGAGGGGCGGTTGTAGGGGTGAAGGGATAGAAGCAGTGTGCACCTGGGGAGGTTGGTGCTCTTCAATGGCAATCTCCTCAAGTGAGGAAGATCCCAGATGTGTAGGTACCCCTTGTGTGGTTGCTGCAGGCTCCTGTTGAGAGGAAGCCTGAGCGGCTATGGCTGGAAGAGTCATTGTATCCACTAGGGGGTTTGGACCAGTGGATCTCCTGCGTTTGTGTTGCAGGGGCATCCTCAGGGGACTCAATTCCCTGAGTAGCCGTTTTGGGTTACTTTTTGGTGGTTTGGTGGGGACTTTTGATTTGGAGGTGGTGGCTGTGGGTTCCAGCTGCGTGGGTTTGCGCAGCTTGGCAGCCAATTTGAGTGTCTGGTCAGAGTTGTGCCGGGAGTATACTTCCGGCAGAACAGCCGTAGCAGGGACTCCCAAGCCAACAAGTCCGTCAGCATTAAGCTGGTTTGTAATGATGGCCATTATGAACATGGATATAGTATCCAACGGTTTGCAATTAGTTTTTGAGCCATATCCTTGAGCTCCGAAAATATTATTTCTGAAAAGTTTAACGGTTGTTGCTCAAGAATAGAATACATTACCTGCTGCCACTTTGTCGACATTTGATCCTAAGACGAAGTCTTAGGAGCCAAACATACATTCACCATGTGAAAAATTAGGCGTTCGGCGTCATGGAAGTATTTCTTCATGATAGTGGAGGCACTGAGATTGCCTTGATATCCATGTTGGGCAAAGGATAGATCGGTGGTGCCCTTCGGATATCCAGTAGGAGAAATAGCATCATCCAGATGAAGAATTTGGCGGATTATTGCAGGAGTGATGACCACTTCTTTGTTGTTACGACCGACTGGAGAGATGGTGTGTTGTTCCCCCAGTGGTAATAGTAACGTTCATCCAAAATTGTTGGAGGGATTCGGCATGTAGTATGGGATTTAGAAGAAATGCCGTTTTGTATTGGGACTGAACCATAAGATCGATAGCAGTATCGAACTTAGCCCAGACAGGTGATTTAGTAAGGTAGGCAACACAGTTGTGTCGCGGTTTAATTTATGGACGCCATTGAGAGGAGAGAAGTTTTGGAGAGGAACGTTAGGTTTGAAGAAGATGAAGCATTGAAGGATTAGGTCAGGGATATTTATAGGGTACGGGTAAGAAAACGACTGAAGGATGTGGTGTTAGTCATCAGTAGTATTAAACGACTGTTGACATGGTATGATCCTTTCAGACGTTGAAACAGCTGAAGTCGTGGTGTTAGGCATCAGAAGTTAGAAAACTACTGAAGACCGTGGTTTTCACTTCAGATGATTGAAACAACTGAGGACTTGGTGTTGTCATCAGTAGTTGTGAAACTACTGAAGACAGTGGTTTTGTCATCAGCTGTTGTAAACAACTGAAGACTTGGTATTAGTCATCAGTAGTTATAAAACTACTAAAGACATGGTTTTGCTTCAGTTGTTTAGAATGAAACAGCAGTTGTTGAAACAACCGAAGAGAAAGTTCTCTTCAGTAGTTGTCGTCAATTCATAGCCTTTCAGCTGTTTCATGCTGTCCTCAACACTTACTCATCAGACTTTGCATCAGATTTTTAGATGTTTCATAGGACATTAGTACTTATCTGCTTATACTGATTTCAGTAGTTGTAACTACATCAGTAGTTTTAACTACATCAGTAGTTTGGAACAGATAAAGTACTTTAGTACTGATGAGGCATTTAGCCATCAGTAGTTATAAAACTACTGAAGGGAAAAGGACTCATCAGTACTTATATGTGACATGGGTACCAATGATCACCAGTAATTACTACTGAAATCATCAGTAGTTGTCACTTATTCTAGCTGCAGCATACCAAGCCTTAACACAAGGTTTGGAAAGTAGAACTATCCAAAGGCTTAGTAAAAATATCTGCAAGCTCATCAGCACTAGGCACAAACTTAGGATCAATCAGACCTTTTTCAAAACAATCCCGAATAAAATGATGTCTGATCTCTATATATTGGGTCCAAGAGTGCTGGACTGGATTTTTGACAATACACAGAGCTGAAGCACTATCCATTAACAATGGAGTCTTAGTCTCTGTAATGCCATAATCCAGAAGTTGGTTCTGAAGCCAGAGTACCTGAGAGGTGCAACTTGCAGCAGCAATGTACTCGGCCTCAGCAGTTGATGTAGCAACACATGTTTGTTTCTTACTCTGCCAAGAAATCAAACAGTTGCCTAGGAATTGACAACCACCAGAAGTTGACTTTCTAGTTAACTTGCACCCTGCATAGTCACTATCTGAAAAAGCAACTAATTTGCAAGAGTGTCCAGTGGAATACCATAAACCTAGATATGTGTACCTTGAAAATATCTAAAGATTCTCTTGACTGCAATCAAATGAGACTCTTTACGAGTAGCCTGAAATCTAGCACAAACATATGTAGCAAACATCATATCTGGTCTAGAAGCGGTTAGATACATCAAGGACCCAATCATACATCTGTAAAGCGTTTCATCAACAGCTTTACCTTTCTGATCAGCATCCAGTTGTGTGGTGTTGCACATGGGAGTAGGACAGGGCTTACAGTTTTGTAAATCAAACTTATTCAAAAGATCTTTTGTATATTTTGACTGATGATATAAAGGTTCCATCAGCCTTTTGTTTGATTTGCAAGCCTAGAAAGAACTGTAATTCTCCCATTGCACTCATTTCAAACCTCTTTTCATTAATGTTGTAAAATCATCACACAACTGGGGATCAGAGGATGCAAAAATAATATCATCAACATAAATCTGAACAAGTAGCTTATGCTGATTCACCTTCTTAATAAACAAAGTTTTATCAATGGAGCCTCTAGTGAAATTATTTAAGAAGAAAAGTAGAGAGTGTCTCATACCAGGCTCTAGGAGCTTGTTTCAACCTATAAAGAGCCTTATCAAGTTTTACACCCATTCAGGATGTTATTATCCTCAAAGCCGGGTGGTTGACAGACATAAACTTCTTCCTTTATTTTACCATATAAAAATGCACTTTTAACATCCATTTGAAAAACTTTAAGATTGTGGAATGCAGCATAGGCTAAGAACAATCTGATTGCCTCTAGTCTGGCTACAGGGGCAAAGGTTTCATCATAATCAATACCTTCTTCTTGTGAAAACCCCTGTACAACCAGTCTAGCCTTGTTCTTAACAATAAGCCCATTTTCATCGGTTTTATTCCTAAACACCCATTTAGTGCCTATTGCACACTTACCTGGGGGAAGAGGAACAAGTTCCCACACTTGCTGTTTCTTGAACTGAAGTAGCTCAAGCTGCATAGCTTCAACCCATCCATTGTCTCTCAAAGCAACATGGTAGTTCTTGGGCTCTAGCTGACTAATGAAGAGAGCATAGAAGCAGAAGTTAGACAATTGACTTCTGGTTGAAACACCAGCATTGATATCACCAATAATCTGAGTCATGGGGTGATTCTATAGTTCTTGATAAACAATGAGATCTGTGCAAGTGTTTGTAGAACCTTCAGCAGTAGCAGCTGTTGATGTAGACTCTTGAAACCAAGAATTTGATGGTAACTCAAAAGATGTAGAGGAAACAGAGATCTCATCAGCATTTGTTGTGGATGGAACTACTGAAGCTACAGGAACATCAAGTTTAGCAGACACAGGCAGTTGGTCACTAAACTTGAATAGGTGAGTATTGATATTATCATCATCATCATCATCAATATCACCAGGTGAAAGACATGCTGCAGAAGATGACTTAGCCATAGGATCTGCAACAGCTGGAGGTTGATAAGGAACATATTGCAGTATGTCCAAATCAAACAACTCCACAGGGTTTTGTGGAATCTTGTCCAAAGGGGATTCATTAAACTTCACATGCAGAGTCTCTTCAACTATCTTGTTCTGCAGTTGAAGACACTGTATGCCTTGCAAGTAGATGAATAACCAACAAAATACCCAGCATCCACCTTAGGATCAAATTTATGGAGTTGATCCTTGTTGATAATAAAACAGGGACACCCAAATGCTTTGAAAAATGAAATTAGAGGAGCCAATGATGAAGAACTTCATATGGAGTCTTCATCAACCTCTGATTTACTAAAACTTTATTCTGCACATAGCAAGCTGTGTTGACAGCTTCAGCCCAAAAGGTCAGGGGCAAACCAGAGTCAGCCAACATGGACCTTGCAGCTTCAATGAGGGTCCTGTTCTTTCTCTCCACTACTCCATTTTGTTCTGGAGTCCTGGGATGCTAAATGCCTTTTGATTCCCTTTGAGAGATAGAAGTCATCAAGTGTATGATTCCTGAATTCAGTTCCATTATCACTCCTGATACACTTGACTGGAAGGGAATACTGCTTCTCAATATAAAAACAAAGTTAATAACCTTCTGAGCAACCTCATCCTTTGAATGTAGAAAGAAAGTCCATACAAATCTAGAGTAATCATCCACAGTTACCAGACAGTATTTCTTCTTGGCCATGCTCATTACTCTCACAGGACCAAATAGATCCATATGCAGTAATTGCAAGCAGGCAGTGGACTTAGGCTCTTCAATAGGAGGGAATGAGACTTTGTGCTGTTTTCCTTTTAAACAAGCAGTGCAGGTTTCATCACAGTGGAACTCTTTTATTGGTAAGCCTCTGACTAAACTATAGTGGATAAGCTGATTCATGTTTTTGAAACTAACATGACCCACCTTCTGTGCCACAGTTTAGATTCTTGAGAAGAGGCTTTGGAAAATAGGCAAGGATTGCCTTTGAGATCTATTTTCTTGGAAAGATCTAAGGCATACACTCTTCCTGTCCTGTTGGCTCTCAGGAGAGTGTGATCATCCAACACCATGTCAATCAAGTGCAAAACTTTGGATGACAGAATCCTACAGTTCTGACTGGTGAAAAGAGCAACATGGCCTTTATCACACATTTGACTGACACTCAAGAGATTGTACTTGAGATTTTCCACATGATTAACATCATCAAATTTGATTTCTCCATTGGAGACAAAGCCTTTACCAATGATGTAACCCCTAGCATCATGGCCAAAAGAAACAAATCCCTTCTTTCCTTGAGAGTAGTCATGAAGAAGAGAGCTGTTCCCAGTCATGTGCATAGATTCACACTGTCCACATGCCAGATGCTACTTTGGCATGTTGGAGAACCCTGAAAAAATAAACAATCAGTTAGTTTTAGAGACCCAAACCTTTTGGTTTTGGGCCTGGTCTCATCAATAGATGGTAAACTAACAGGTTTATTTGAAACAACAGCCTGAGAGGAAGAAGATGGTGAAGAAGAGGAATCCTTGGCTTGGATCTCCTTTTCTGTGTTTCAACATAGGAGCATCTAGTTGGTTAACTCTACCCAACAGATGTTGAACCATCATAACCAGCTGTGTCTGATTTTGTGATAAAGCTTTCAGCTCATCAAACACATTGCCAGTGGAGTTTGATAAGTTCCTATGTGCACCTTCTTCTTCTGAGCACTCTCAGCTGTCACCTGTTTAACCCTTCCTTTTTGGATTTCTTTGAGGACTTAAGGGTTACAGGATTTGATGTTGCTGATACAAATGTGGTCTCAAACTCAGTTTTCATTTTTACCATTTTCTCTTAATTTCTTCTTTTGTTTGAGTTTGGAACCTCTTTGTACCAGCAATCATCTGTAAGATGATTGAACAAACCACATACTTCACATGGTTTCTTCTTCATCTTAGGTTGATCATCAACTAAAGAGGGTGAAGCAACTAGAGACTGCTCTTCAATGCTTTGGAAGCATTGTTTGCTTTCTTGACTGCCTCTTTAGTAGTCTTCAAACTCTTTCTACTGACAGTTTTCTTCTCTTCAGTACTAACAACAGTTGGAGTTTGAACTTCAGGTGTTAAATCTGCTTTCTAGTCCTTTCAGGACTTTCAGAATTAACTCCTGAGTTGATCAACTCATTGATCATGTGAGTGTCAGCATTTGAACCATCAACATCAGCTGATAGGTTCAGAGAGGGCTTGATGCTGACTGCTACTTCTGATTGTGCTGTATCAGAAAGTAGATCACATGATGAGATGGATGGTTATCACTCTCACCATCAGATTCTACCTCTGCTCTTGGAGTAAAATCTGTAGGTGGAGCAGTGTGATTGTAACCAATGCCAAACTTCACATTGGAAGCAGATTGCTTACTAAGAAGCATTTCAAAACCTTTGCATGATTGTACCCATCTATCACACTCTACCTGGGTAACTGCAAGGGTTTCTTTGAGATCTTTATACTTCTCTAGAAGTATCTCTTCCCTAGCCTTATCATCAGTGATTTGGCATTTCAGTTTGTAAATCTCATCATTTTTATCATTAAGCACAGACTCAAACTCAGCTTTGTTTTTGGAAATAATCTGCTCTAGCTCAATGTTCTTATTGATTAAAGCTACATTTGCTCTCTAATAGATGCAAATGCTGCTATACATGTGTCAGAACATAATTTGGCTTTTGCCTCAGAGGATACCCGTGATACTTTTGGTGTAGAGGCATTAGAGGATGAAGTATCAGCAGAATCCAAAGCCATAGGAGCTAGATTTCCAAATGGACTGTCACCACCATGTTGACCAGCACCTGAGAACAGTTGTCATGACCAGAGATGTCATCTGGTAAACTGCTCTAGTCAACAACTCCTGGGGTGAAGAAGCTGTGTTGTTGAGGTTGAGTTGTTGATGAGATTGGAAGGCTGTGGTTCAGGCAATGCTGTGTGGTTGTTGTGCGATTGGAGCTTGAACAGAATTTGGTTGAGGCACATAATAGCAGGGATAAGGATATGACATTTGACCCTGGGGAACAATGCAGACCAGCAGGATGTTGCCCTCTGTTTTGTGGACTACTACTAGGAAAAGTCACAAAGGGTGCAGAAGAGTTAAATCCAGTTGATCTACACTCTCTTGCAAAGTGTTCTAGCCTTTGGCATTTGTGACACCTCAACTTACTCTTGTCAAAACCAACTTTGGTTTTGCCAGAGAGTCCAGGAAATTTCCTGCCAGTTCTCTTGTAGAACTTCTGAGATCTGATATTAATCAGTGCCATCTGGCTCAGAATATCCATCTCTTCTAGATCATCACCAGCTATTCCTTTCAGATCATCCATGATGAAGCATAAATTGTCACTATTACTGCCAGAATGACTCTCAATACCAACAAATGCATGATCAGAACTATTTGAAGAGAAATCTATATGCTCATCATAATTGCTTTCAGATGCAGCATATTCTGACTCATGACCAACCAAGGCAGTATTGCCTGGTACAAAGTCATCAATGAGCTTTCCTGATGAGGACAGTTTCCTCTTCTGCTCTATCTCTCTTTCAAATGTAAGCAGTTTCCCATGAAGTTGGGTGAGAGATAGGCCTTCTAGATTTGCACTGGAGCGTAGGACAATAGTGTATGTGTCCCATCTCTCAGGCAGTGATCTGAGGAATCTGTTGTTCATCTGGCTATTGGTGTATTCCTGTTTCACCATTTTCAGCTCAGATATCAAGCAGGAAAAGCGCTCAAACTGTTGAGTCAGTGTCTTACCCTTTCTATGAGAGAATGTCTCATATTGTTGGGCAAGGATCTCTCTATTGTTTGCTAAGACCTCATCAGTGCCACCGAATTGTTCCTTCAGCGCATTCCAGAGATCATGAGCAGTTTCATGATGCATAAGCCTGAATAGATTTCATTAGGCAGTGCCATGGCCAGAATTCCATGGGCTTTAGCATCAATCTCAAATAGTTTCCGATCTTCATCAGAGTATTGTTCCTTCTTCTTCGAAACCATTTGATTGGTTTCCGGATTGTTCACCATAAGATTATGTGGTCCATGTACCACAGATGTCCAACAACCTGAACTGTTAACAGACAGGAGATGAAGCATTCTTCGTTGCCATATGTTATACTCGGTCCTAACGAGCATCGGAGGCTTGGTTGAGGAACCGGTATTGTGAGGGTCATTAGAAGGAGTCGTCATTTCGGATTCAATCAAATTCAATTAAACTAAAACAGATTTAGAACAGACAACGCAACAACCAATTGAACCAGAAGATCTCAAAATAAATGAACGAAAGCGGCAGAAATTCAATTATCTATAACCAGTTCTTGCAAATACGCTAATTCAATCAAACACAGATATCAATTAGCAGTTTCAATGATCAACTGTTAGATCGATCAATGATTAACCACGCTCTGATACCATATGGGACTTAGAGGTTTTCTAATCTTGGCTCATTGGTTCTTTTGGTCCAACATGACGTCTGTGGGACTTAAAGGTTTTTCTGATCCGGCTCATTGGTTCTTTTGGTCCAACAGAATCAGATTTGCTAATGTTTCTGAGTTTCTACTGGAAATTTTTGTTATACTAACTATTCACAACTTTGAATATGAAGATGACTGCTTTGTTCTTGAAGCTGAGAACATATGAACAATAACTGTTGAAGAGTTTTCTTGTAGTTACTAAGTAGAGGTGGTAGAACACTCTATTAGCAACTCAATCACCAAATCAAACGAGTTCTGTTTGGATCTTGGATAGATCTGAAAAAGAACTAAGAACCAAAGCTCTGATACCAATTGACTGGGTCGTTAGATTTATATTTCACTAGGATTGATAGGATCAACGATCTACGTTTGATTGATTAGAGAGTATAGCAGCGGAAATCAAACAATGAATTAGCTAATTCACAAGAACACAAAAGATATTCAAGGTAAGAACAAACGGTTATAGACAGAAAGAATTCTACAAAAATATATTTCATTCAATATTCGCTTTCATGGTAACAGAATGTCACAAATACAATTAGGTCAACACCTCTTATATAGGAGATGTGACGTCTGCTGATGTCACTTGATAGTGACATCTAATAGAATTATTCAAACTACTGATAGTTAACACAACTACTGAAGATGTCAAACAGCTGACATCTTCTTACAAAAATGCTAAGTGTTAACTATCACTACAACTACTGAAAAGAAAACTACTGAAACTACAACGACTGAAGAACATGCTCTTCAGTCGTTTTACAAATACTGAAACAAAAAGAAAACTACTGAAAGGAAACCATCACAACAACTGAAGAATGCTTGTTCAGCTGTTGTAACAAACTCTGAAGGCTTCAGTACTTGTACTTGAACTTCAGCTGTTGATCTTCAGTACATTGTTCTTCAGCTGTTGATCTTCAGACTTTGGTCTTCAGCTATTGAAGTCTTTAGTACTTTAGTCTTCAGCTGTTGAAGTCTTCAGTACTTTAGTCTCCAGCTGTTGATCTTCAGACTTGGTCTTCAGCTTTTGAAGTCTTCAGTACTTTAGTCTTCAGCTGTTGAAATCTTCAGACTTTGTCAAACAGCTGATCAAGTCTTCAGCAGTTGTTGTGATGTCTGTGGGAATTAGATGTTTTTCTAATCAGGCTCATTGGTTCTTTTGGTCCAACAAACTCCCCCTGAACCAATGGAGCCAAAACCTCTAAACTTATTGAAGATGTCCAAAAAGAACTAAGAACCAAAGCTCTGATACCAATTGACTGGGTCGTTAGATTTATATTTTCACTAGGATTGATAGGATCAACGATCTACGTTTGATTGATTAGAGAGTATAGCAGCGGAAATCAAACAATGAATTAGCTAATTCACAAGAACACAAAAGATATTCAAGGTAAGAACAAACGGTTATACACAGAAAGAATTCTACAAAAATATATTTCATTCAATATTCGCTTTCGTGGTAACAGAATGTCAGAAATACAATTAGGTCAACACCTCTTATATAGGAGATGTGACGTCTGCTGATGTCACTTGATAGTGACATCTAATAGAATTTATTCAAACTACTGATAGTTAACACAACTACTGAAGATGTCAAACAGCTGACATCTTCTTACAAAAATGCTAAGTGTTAACTATCACTACAACTACTGAAAAGAAACTACTGAAACTACAACGACTGAAGAACATGCTCTTCAGTCGTTTTACAAATACTGAAACAAAAAGAAAACTACTGAAAAGAAACCATCACAACAACTGAAGAATGCTTCTTCCGCTATTGTAACAAACTCTGAAGGCTTCAGTACTTGTACTTGAACTTCAGCTGTTGATCTTCAGTACTTTGTTCTTCAGCTGTTGATCTTCAGACTTTGGTTTTTAGCTGTTGAAGTCTTTAGTACTTTAGTCTTCAGCTGTTGAAGTCTTCAGTACTTTAGTCTCCAGCTGTTGATCTTCAGACTTTGGTCTTCAGCTTTTGAAGTCTTCAGTACTTTAGTCTTCAGCTGTTGAAATCTTCAGACTTTGTCAAACAGCTGATCAAGTCTTCAGCAGTTGTTGTGATGTTTGTGGGAATTAGAGGTTTTTCTAATCAGGCTCATTGGTTCTTTTGGTCCAACAAACTCCCCCTGAACCAATGGAGCCAAAACCTCTAAACTTATTGAAGATGTCCCACTTATTATGGCAGAAGGATTGGTCTTTTTGTCTTCTAGATCAGCTTAGAAGTGACCCTTTTAAGCACAGGCCTGGGAAGAAGTCTTAATGATCTGTTTGGCATCTTCTGTGAGGTTTGGTTAGCTTTATAAGCTTTCTTGAAGTCTTCTAGGATTTCCAAGGCTCATGGGCACTATTGGGACGCATGGGCAATACTTAGTCCTTTCTGGGCAATTCTAGGCGCATGGGCACTATGCAGGCACATGAGTGCCTAGGCATATTGGAATCCTAGGTGCATGAACACTTAGTAAATTTATCCTATTTATGGGTGCATGGGTACTGTTTGAGCGCATGAGGTTTTGGGCGCATGGGAACACTTAGGCGGTTATTTCAGTAGGGCGAATGGGCCACTATTTACGTGCATGGGCAGTCTATATCAAACTTAAACATCTTAATTCAGTCCCTAATCATCATATAACCTATTCTAAGCTTAAATCATACATGCTAAGCCTTAGAAATGCAATCATACATCATCACACACATACATCACCCAAAATCAAACACCACCCGCAAACACATACACTTAAACATACGGGTAAGAAACCCACTTTTATAAAAAGTTACACACATGCATTTCCAGCCCTAAAGTAGTTTAAAACAAGTAAAAAGGGGGTGATAGAACTCACCTTAGCTTCCTTTGGTTATGACTTCTTCAAAACGAGTTGGCAATGGAGTTCAACCGCCTAGAAACCCACCAAAAACACACCCGAACACACATAAAAGCATATAACCGATGCTAAGGCTAGTCAAGAAAATCTTATAACCATGAATTCTTACCTTAAATTGTCCTTCTGCTCTTGTTCGACACAAACTCGAATGTTTTCTACTCCTTGTTTCTCGCTCTCTCTAGAATTTGAATGAAATGTGTGAAGAGGGGGTGATAGGCGGCCATCATCTTTATTCACCAACTTTTTAAGGATTTTGTCCTTTTCGAAACTTTTTACCCTTCTACTTGGGTTTAATTCCTTTCTTTTATTTCCTTCACTCTTATTAATTCTTTCATAGCTTTAAAAAATAACCGGGTGTTACATTTTGTTTCCTCAACCCTTTCTTTACTTCTTACTCAAATTGATCAACGTTCTCCTTCTTACATATGTCAAAACCGACTCCTTGTCTTGATTTTGAAGATTGGGGGTCTGACTGAATTTTCGTTCTTGAAATAAGTGAGCTCTTGTGTTTCTTTTGCACTGAAACCTTGTCTGATTTGCTTGAAGTTTTTGGAGATTTAATCTCATTATTAGAAGTGCTTTCATTAGAAGGTTTCACTAACTTCACAAATTTCTTTTTTCCTTTTCAAATATCATGTATAAATCTCATAAAGGGGACAATGGCCTTGATTGGGCTTGTTGGTTAATGACCTCACTGTCTTGTTTGAACACTCTTTGATTTTAATTGGGTGACCTAATTTGATTTTATCCTCATTTGTTTCAATGTAAACATTTGGTTTGTTTTCAGGATTTGTGACTTGTTTTACTATTGTTTTTGGTTCACTAGTGTTAGGTTCAATGCTCTTTGACTGGAATAGATTCATGCATGATAGTGTACTTGTCATTGTAAAGTGGAGGACAAGAGTTATACCCAATCCCAGACATATCTTTGGGATCCTTTTGAGAATCAAGCATCTCTTGCAGATTGACTGAAGACGATTCAAACTTTTCTAGTTTCACTTCAATAAGTGTTTGTTTAGCCTTTGATTGAGCTAACTTTTCAATTAGTTGCTCATTCTCAACTGCAAGAGTGTACTTTTCACCATGCAATTTTTCGATGTCAAAGATGAGAGATTTAATTTTGATTTCAAAGCCTTTTATTTCTCTCTTAAACATCTCTGACTTGACCTTTTCTTCTTTTATTTTGATGGCCAATTTGTGATTGTGCTCTCGATAACCTTGCAGTTCAGTAATGCATTTATCACTACACAGGTTAGATTTTACATCAGATGGCATGGCAGACGGACCATCATTGATATGGGTCATGAGTTCATGATTTTGGAATTAAGGATTTACTTCCTCTACATACGGGCTCCGGTCACATACTCCATCTTTCTTAATAACAAGAGCATTTGCTGATGACCGACTGCTTCCATGAGCTGATTGGTCAATTAAGGCTGAGTCTGATATGTTTGTTAGTGTTGTTGATGGTGATACTATTGTTGGAGTGAAAACTTGAGTTTGGTTGTGAAGATGACTGGCTCTGAGAATTCCTTTGAAAGTTGTTTTTTTTTCTGGGAGCATTACAATCTCTAGAGAAGTGGCTAGTCATGCCATAGTTGAAGCACTTCACCTTGAATTTGTCATACCCAAGTTTGGTTTTTTCATTAAGGCTAAGCTTTCTTCCTTTTTTGAAAAACTTATTGTCTCTCATTGCAATCATAGCCATTTGCCACTACATATCCATTTCTTCTACATCATTTGGATCAATTTCTTCCAAGTCTTCCTGGATCAGATGTGTAGAGGTGAGTCTGCCTCCCAGATAAGCTTCAAAGCTAGCAATAAAGGCATTGTAAGTTGTCTTTTGTTATTCTAATCTTGTATCATTAGGAGTATTTGAGGAGTTGTAGAGAATCCTAATGGTTGAAATGATGTTGTTGGCTTGTTGGTAGGTGGAGCTACAATGAATCATGTAGTCTTCAATTGGTCTCTTGAGGAAAGAAAATTGTCCTCCTCAGTAATGAATGCATTTTCCACAGAGTGAGTGTCTGAAGGAAACTTATATGCTTCATTTACTCTGGGTCCGCCTAGGTTTCTGCTTCTTTCATCAAGCTCAGTGCTTCTATCTTAGCAATCATTATATCCAGGGTGGTACTATCAAGATCAAGAGTGTTTTTTAGCATTGTCACATTTTGTTTCCAATTTTCTGGAAGACTATGAAGCATCTTCTTGTTTAACTCTGTGACTTTATAAGTTACTCCCATGATCTCTAAGTCATTTACCAGCTGCATAAATCTATGAAGTTGTTTAGAGATGGACTCCCCCTAGAGTGATGAAAGGTATCATACTGATTAACAAGCTTATCCTTGTTAATTTCAACAACTTCATTGCTTCCTTCACACATAATCAGTAGTGCATCCCATACCGCTTTAGCAATACCATACTTCTCAATGTTTTCAGGACATCCATTTTCAGTGCTTGAGTGAGTATGGAATAAGCTTTGATATCACCCTTAATCTTCTTGTAGTCATCATCATCAAGAGTCAGATCCTAAATAGGTATTCTTGAAGTTTTGTTGATGGCAGCTTGATCATCAACAATGTAATAGGAATGTGAGGCCCTTTGGATATTCAGATCCAATAGTCCGGATCTACACTTGTGATGTAATTAATGATTCTAATTTTTGCATTGCTTAAACTTAGATTTATGTTTAAGCATGGGAGGTTTGGGGTCTGACCAAGTTCTGAAAAATTACGTGAATCCATTTTAACAAGGTGTTTTGAACTTGTCTAAATGTAGATTAGATAAATTTAAGTTCAATTACTCAAATTTGTTCAAATAGTCCAAAATATGCTCAATGAATCTATCAGGATCAGTGATCGCAAGTTTGATGTAATTGAGCGTAGCACAGCGGAATAAGAACAAGAATTAGACAAATTGTAGCAAGAGTTTGATACTTGTATGCATTAAGAACAAATACGGTTATAGCAAGAGAATATATTTCTGTAACAAGGAATGTTTGAATAATATCGAATATTTCTGATCAAATCATTCATTTATTACATTAGGTTGACACTCCTTATATAGAGTGCAATCGCTGCTGTTATCACGGGTAAGTGACAACTGGCAGATCTATTACAAAAATAACTAACTCTTAACAAACTACTGAAATGCTCACAACTACTGAGAACATATCAGAGTGTTAAGTACAAAATAAGAAACTACTGATAAGAAACTACTGAAACTACAACGACTGAAGAACAAGCTCTTCAGTCGTTTTACAAAACTACTGATAGATATAAAACTACTGATGAGCACAACAACTGAAGAAGTATTCTTCAGCTGTTGTGTCAAACTACTGAAAAGATAAAACAAAAAACTACTGAAAGGTAAAACGTCACAACTACTGAAGAAGACCTCTTCGCCTGTTGTGACAACGTCTGATACTTTGGTCTTCAGCACTTGTGTCTTCAGACTTTGTCTTCAGCACTTGTCTTCAGACTTTGTCTTCAGCATTTGTGTCTTCAGACTTTGTCTTTAGCACTTGTCTTCAGACTTTGTCTTCAGCACTTGTGTCTTCAGACTTTGTCTTCAGCACTGTGTGTTCAGACTTTGTCTTGAGTTGTTGTCTTCAGTTGTTGTGGTCTTCAGTAGTTGTTGTGACGTCTGTGGGACTTAAAGGTTTTTCTGATCCGGCTCATTGGTTCTTTTGGTCCAACAAACTCCCCCTGAACCAATGCAGCCAAAACCTTTAACTTTATTGAGGTCCAACTTATTGTTGGCAGAATGGTTGGTCTTTTTCCTTCTTGATCAGTTGAGAAGATGAACCATATAAGCACTAGCCTGGAAATGAGTCTCTGATGATTTGGTTGGCAATGTATGGATGGGAGCTCTGTATTGGGGAATTGGACACTGAGCTGTTCCCCCATCCATGAGACTCACTTCCCATGTATAAGCCTGTAGGATTCTCTGGTGTATGCTCTGAGAAACATAATTTGTTCTTCCATGGTCAGGTTCTCGGCTTCACCATCAAACAATCCTTCACGCCCATACAGCTCTGAGATGTACTTGGCTTGTTTACCATTTTTGAGCTCAACTGTTGTAATCTGTCTGTATGCAAACTCATCAGGATGAGTCCCTTCAAGTAACAGACTGAGCTCATTTTGTTTGAAGTTCTCAAGCCTCTTGTAGACTAACCCCTTTTTAATAATTCTGTTCTCTAACATCTTTTGGGGTGGTTGTTTATTCTCATAGGCCTTCTTGAAATGTTCTACAATCTCCCAGGGTGATACTACAAGGACCACTGTGATCTCTTCATCTACGATCCTTTTGACTTGGCCCTTGTATCTCGAAGGAATGTCTTTCTTTACAATCCTGTGAGCCACCTAGGATCAGGCCATACTCTCACATTTTCCTTCTGATATTGAAATGTGTTGGCAAGGGTGTACAACCTCAGAGCTTCTTTCTTCATACTTATTATTGATGACGAAGCAGCATAAGTTTTGTCGATGCTTTTCAGCATTCATCATCATGAAGCCTTTGCTGCTGTTCTTCTTCAATCTTTACTCTCACAGCTTCCATCTGCGAGGTGGGAGTGATGGGCATGGGTATGGCTTTAGCCAATGTTAGAACTGCAGACAGAGGCAGCCTATCTTCTTCCACATCATCCCCTTCTTCTTCTTCTTCTAGCCTCAACACCCTTCTCTTCTTCTTCTTAGGTGCATCATCGGCTGTTGGTTTATATGGTAAGGGAGTTGGTTTTGTGGGTTGTGGTTGTGGTTGTTTTGGAGAGGGAATGTTGACAGGCTGAGTTAGCATTTTGGAGGTGAGTGTTGCTTTTGAGTATTTGGCTAGCTCAGTCCTGCTCCCTGCTCCTGCTTCATTCAAAGCTTGACTACTAACCCCTTAGTGTATGCCTCAGACGAACAGATCTTGGAGGTTATGGCCAAGATGTTGTCCCTGGTCCATGATTTTACTTCGATCAATGATCTCCCAAGGTATTTGCTCATGAATCTGATCATGATCTCAAGTCTCTCTCTATCCATAGTGCTGTAGCTGGCCCATCTTTGTAGGATCTCTTCAATCTCTAATCTTCTTATTTTAGAATCTAGCTTTTCAGTGTCGAAACCTTGCCTAAACAACTCATCAATGATATTGTCCATTGATCTACTGTGTTCAGCACCAGCCTCTTTAACCATTTCGTTCAAGTTCTTCTCTTTCTCAGCACTCTTCTTTTTCTTGTATGTGACATGAAAATCTTTTTGACTTTCATGTACTTTTTCAATTTCAGCTCCCTTCTCAATCACATTCTCCTTCTCTTTTTCGGCCTCATACACACAATCCTTCTCTTTTTCCACCTCTTTATCTTTGTCTTTCTCTCTCTCCTTCTCCATCCTCTTTCTTTTAGCTTTCACTGCTGAACTCTCCCCCTTTTTGGGTGCATTGGTTGCAAGGGATTGAGTAGCAGAAAGTTGTTGGCGCAGTACATCCTCCACCAGAGCTTGTAAGACAGTAGAAAGTCTCTCATCAACAGTTGTAATAACAAATTCGTTAACTGTGGTGTGATGAGAGATAGGGGATTTTGAGGGATAGCATCCATTTGCTCAGGTGGGTTTTGGTCTTGAGAAATGGTGCCAGAAACAGAGGCAGGTGGCTGGAATTTTGTAGTGGCTGTGTGTTTAAGGGACCTTCAGAGGAAGGTGCCATCTGTTGGGTTAATGTGGTGACAGATGGTCTTTCTCCTTGAGAGAGTTGGTCAAGTAGTTTTTGCAGCCTACTGACTTCCTCCTCTAGGATTGTGTTCTGGGCAAGAACATCATAAAAGAAGCCCAGGTCATCATCAGCAGATGCTGAATCACCTGACCTCCTGCTTGTAGCAGGATGTACATGCACTGGGTGTAGACTAGTTGTAGCATGTGCCCCTTTGTCTTGGAACTAGGGACTTCCAGCCTCAGGACTTTGTCCTTCATCAGCTGTTGCCTCTGGTGTGGTCTTCGGAATGTTACCAGCCTCAGTCTGATCATATGCTGATTCAGAAGAGGTGGCAGCCTCACCAGATGTTCTGGTCTCCATATCCACACCAGAAGATAGAACATTTAAACCCCGGTGCTGTGGGTTGTCAGAAGCATGGTGATCCTCGTTCTCAATAGCTATGGTTCTCCCCTTTGTTGGTGGTTGTTGGGGAGGAGGAGAGGCATGCAGCTGAGTCAGCACATTTGCAATGATAAGGGTGGGACTTTGGGGGGCGGTTGCATGGGGAGATGGGGTAAAAGCAGTGTGCACCTGGGGAGAATGGTGCTCTTCAATGGAAATCTCCTTAAATGAGGAAGATCCTAGATTTGTGGGTACCCCTTATGTGGTTGCTGCAGGCTCCTTTTGAGAGGAATCCTGAGCGGCTGTGGCTGGGAGAGTCCTGATATCCACTAGGGGTTATAACCAGTGGATATAGCCTGCGTTTGTGTTGCAGGGGCATCCTCAGGGGACTCATTTCCCTGAGTAGCCTTTTGGTTTCCTTTTTAGTGGGTTTGGTGGGGACTCTTGATTTGGAGGTGGTGGCTGTGGGTTCCAACTGCGTGGGTTTGCGCAGCTTGGTAGCCATTTTGAGTGATTGGTCAGAGTTGTGCCGGGAGTATACTTCAGGCAGTACAGCCATAGCAGGGACTCCCAGGCCAACAAGTCTTTCAGCTTGAAGCTGGTTTTCAATTATGGCCATTATGAACCGAGGATATAATATCCAACGGTTAGCAGTTTGTTTTTGAGCCATATCCTTAAGCTCTGAAAATAGTATTTCCAAAAAATTTAAAGGTTGTTGCTCAAGGATGGAGTACATTACCTGTTGCCACCTTGTGGACATTTGATCCCATGATGAGGTCTTGGAGGCAAGGCATACATTTACCATATGAAATACGAGACGTTCGGCATCTGGGAAATGTTTCTTCAGTAAGGTAGATGCACTCAAGTCACCCTGGTATCCATGGTGGGCAAATGATTGATCTGTTGTGCCCTTTGGATAACCAGTTGGGTAAGTGGCATCATCCAGATTCATGGTTTGATGAAGAGTGTCTGGAGTGATGACCACTTTTTGGCCATAGACAAACGATTGAAGAGACTCTGTGTCGTTCTCCTCAGAGACCAAAGTGACATTTGTCCAGAAGTGGTTGAGGGATGCGGCATATATGGTGGGATTTACTAGAAACGCCGTTTTGTAGGGTGATTGAACCATTAAATCAATGGCGTTGTGAAACTTGGTCCAGTATGGCGATTTGGTGAGATGTGCGACACAGTTGTGTCGTGGTTTTAGTTGCATGGTCGCCATTGATGAAGAGAGGGTAGAGAGTTTTTTTGAACGTTAGGTTTGAGAAGAGAAGATAAAAACTCGGAAGGTGGGATAAGGTATTTAAAGGGTCGGGATAGAATACGACTGAGGTTTTGGTGTGAGTCATTAGTTGTTGAAACTACTGATGACGTGGTATTAACCGTCAGACGTTGAAACAGCTGAAGTCTCGGATTTAGTCATGAGTAGTTATAAAACTACTGAAGACAGTTTTGACTTCAGGTGATGAAACAACTGAAGACTTGGTATCAGTCATCAGTAGTTGTGAAACTACTGAAGACATTGGTTTTGTCAGTAGTTGTAAACAGCTGAAGCCTTGGTGTTAGTCTTCAGTAGTTTTAAACTACCGAGGACATGGTTTTGGCTTCAGTTGGTTTGAAACAGCAGTTGTAGAAACAACTGAAGATAAATTACTCATCAGCTGTTTTCGTCAATTCTTAGCTTTTCAGCTGTTTCATACTGTCCTCAACACTTACTCATCAGACTTTGCATATGCTTTTTAGGTGTTTCATAGGACGTCAGTACTTATCTGTTTGTACTGATTTCAGTAGTTGTAACTACATCGGTAGTTGTAACTACATCAGTAGTTTAGAACAGATAAAGTACTTCAGTACTTGTGAGGCATTTAGCCTTCAGTAGTTATAAAAACTGATGAGGGTGAAAGAACTCATCAGTACTTATATGTGACATGGTTACCAATGATCACCAGTACTTATTACTGAGATCATCAGTAGTTGTCACTTATTCTAGCTGCAGCATACCAAGCCTTAACACCAGGTTGTGGAAACTTGAACTATCCAAAGGCTTAGTAAAAATGTTTGCAAGCTCATCAGCACTAGGCACAAACATGGGATTAATTAGACCCTTTTCAAAACAATCTCTTATAAAATGATGTCTAATTTCTATATGTTTGGTCCTAGAGTGCTGGACTGGATTTTTGACAATGCAAAGAGTTGAAGCACTATCCATTAATAACGGAGTCTTAGTCTCTGTAAGGCCATAGTCCAAAAGTTGATTCTGAAGCCAGAGTACTTGGGATGTACAACTTGCAGCAGCAATGTACTCGGCTTCAGCAGTGGATGTAGCAACATATGTTTGTTTCTTACTCTGCCAAGAAATCAAACAGTTGCCTAGGAATTGACATCCACCAGAAGTTGATTTCCTGGTCAACTTACACCCTGCATAGTCACTATCAGAGAAAGCAACTAATTTACAAGAGTGCCCAGTGGAATACCATAAACCTAGAGATTGTGTACCTTGCAAATATCTAAAGATCCTCTTGACTGCAATCAGATGAGACTCTTTAGGTGCAGCCTGAAATCTAGCATAAACACATGTAGCAAACATAATATCTGGTCTAGAAGCTGTTAAATACATCAAGGATCCAATCATACATCTGTAAAGTGTTTCATCAACCACTTTACCTTTCTGATCTGTATCCAGTTGTGTGGTGCTGCACATGGGTGTAGAACAGGGCTTACAGTTTTGTAAATCAAACTTTTCCAAAAGATCTTTTGTGTATTTGGACTGATGAATGAAAATTCCATCAGCCTTTTGTTTGATTTGCAAACCTAGAAAGAACTGTAATTCTCCCATGGCACTCATTTAAAACTTCTGTTGCATCAACTTTGTAAAGGCATCACACAACTGAGGATCAGAGGATGCAAAAATAATATCATCAACATAAATTTGAACAAGTAGATTATGCCGCCCAGCTTTCTTAATGTATAAAGTCTTATCAATGGAGCCTCTAGTGAAATCATTTTCCAGAAGAAAGTTTGATAATGTCTCATACCAGGCTCTAGGAGCTTGTTTCAACCCATAAAGAGCCTTATCAAGCTTATACACCCAATTAAGATGTTTATTGTCCTCAAAGCCTGGTGGTTGACATACATAAACCTCTTCTTTAATTTTCCCATACAAAAAATGCACTTTTGACATCCATTTGAAAAACTTGAAGTTTTTGATAAGCAGCATAAGCTAAAAACAATCAAATTGCTTCCAGTCTGGCTACAGGGGCAAAGGTTTCATCATAATCAATACCTTCTTCTTGTGCAAACCCCTGAACAACCAGTCTGGCCTTGTTCTTAACAATAAGCCCATTTTCATCAGTTTTGTTCCTAAACACCCATTTAGTGCCTATTGCACACTTACCTGGAGGTAGAGGAACCAGTTCCCACACTTGCTGTTTCTTGAACTGAAGAAGCCCAAGCTGCATGGCATCAACCCATCCATTATCCTTTAAAGCAATGTGATAATTCTTTGGCTCTTGCTGACTGATGAAGAGAGCATAGAAGCAGAAATTTGACAATTGACTTCTTGTTGATACGCCAGCAGTGATATCACCAATGATTTGAGACATAGGGTGATTCTTCAGATCTTGATACACAATGAGATCTGTGCAAGGATGGCCTAGCCTTCTATGCCATAGAATAGATTCTTGGGGGGAAGCCTTGGAAAATAGGCAAGGATGGCCTTTGAGATCTATTTTCTTGGAAAGATCTAAGGCATACACTCTTCCTGTCCTGTTGGCCTTTAGGAGAGTGTGTTCATCCAACGCCTTATCAATCAAATTTAGAACTTTGGATGACAGAATCCGACAGTTCTGACTGGTGAAAAGATCAACATGGCCTTTGTCACACATTTGACTGACACTCAAGAGGTTGTACTTGAGATTTTCCACATGGTTAACATCAACAAAATTTATTTCCCCATTGGAAACAAAGCCTTTGCCAATGATGTAACCTTTTGCATCATTGCCAAATGACACAAACCCCTTCCATCCTTGAGAGTAGTCATTAAGAAGTGATATGTTTCCTGTCATATGCATGGATCCTCCACTGTCTACATACCAGATGCCTCATAGGTATGTTGAAAAACCATGCAAGATACAACAAATTAGTTAGATTTTGAGACCTAAACCTTTTTAGTCTCGGGCCTGTTCTCATCAACAGATGGTAAACTAACATGTTTGTTGGAAACAATAGCCTGAGAGGAAGAAGCTGGTGAAGAAAAGGAATCCTTTGGCTTGGACCTCTTTTTTTGTGGTTTCAACATAGGAATATCTAATTGGTTAACTCTTCCGAATAGATGTTGAACCATCATAACCAGCTGTGTCTGATTTTGGGATAAGGCTTTCAGCTCTTCAGACACATTGGCATTGGAGTTTGATAAGTTCCTATGTTGCACCCTCTTCTTTTGAGCAATTTCAGCTGTTACCTCTTTAACCCCTTCCTTTTTATATTTCTGTTTGCGCTTGAGGGTTACAGGATTTGATGTTGCTGGTACAAATGTGGCTCCAAACTCAGTTTTCATTTTAGCCATTTTCTCTTGAATTTCTTCTTTAAGTTTGAGTTTGGTTCCCCTTTTGTACCAACAATCATGTGTAAGATGATTGAACAAACCACATACTTCACATGATTTCTTCTTCATCTTATGATGATCATCAACTAAAGAGGATGAAACTACTGAAGACTTGCTCTTCAGTACTTTAGAAGCATTATTTGCTTTCTTGACTTCCTCTTTAGTAGTCTTCAAACTCTTTCTACTGACAGTTTTCTTCTCTTCAGTGCTATCATTAGTTGGAGTTTGAACTTCATGTGTTAAATCTTGCTCTCCCGTCCTTTCAGGACTTTCAGAAATAACTCCTGAGTTGATCATCTCTTTTATCATGTGAGTGTCAGCAGTAGAACTATCAATATCAGCTGATGGGTTCTGAGAAGGCTTAGTGCTGACTTCAACTTTTGATGATGTTCTATCAAAAGGTGAATCACATGATGAGGGGATTGGTTATTGCTTTCTCCATCAGATTTCACTTCTGCTCTTGAAGCAAAATCTGTAGGAGGAGCAGTGTGATTGTAACCAATACCAAAATTCACATTGGAAGCAGATTGCTTACTAAGAAGCATTTCGAAACCTTTGCATGATTGTACCCATCGATCACACTCAACCTGGGTGACTGCAAGGGTTTCTTTTAGATTTCTCTGGTCATCCAGAATAACCTCAAGCTTAGCCTTTTCATCATTTAGTTGGTATTTAAGCTTATAAATCTCATCATTTTTACAATTAAGAGCAGACTCAAACTCAGCTTTTCTTTTGGAAATGGTTTTCTCAAGCTCAAGTTTTTGATTTATTAATGCTACATTTGCCTCTCTACTTGAGACAAAGGCAGCAATGCATGATTTAGAACATAACTTGGCTTTAGCTTCTGAAGATACCTGAGTTCCCTGTGAAGATGATGCATTTGAGCAGGAACCCTCAGTAGACTCCAGGGCCATGAGAGCCAGATTCCCAAAAGGACTGTCACCACCATATTGACCAGCACCTGTGAACAGTTGTTCATGACCAGACATGTCATCCGGTAAACTGCTCCAGTCAACACCTCCAGGGGTGAAGAAGCTATGTTGTTGAGGTTGACGAGGTTGATGAGATTGAGATGGTTGAGGTTCTGGTAGTGCATGAGGTTGTGGTACTATAGGAACTTGAACTTGATTTGACTGTGGCATGTAATAACAAGGGTAAGGATATGGCATTTGACCCTGAGGAACAAAGTATGCAGAAGATTATGGTTGAGAATGATGACTAGAATTGACAGGATGTTGCCCTCTGTGTTGTTGACTATTGCCAGGAAAAGTCACAAAAGGTGCAGAGGAATTAGATCCAGATGATCTGCATTCTCTAGCAAAGTGTCCAAGCCTGTGGCATTTGTGACACTTCAACTTACTCTTGTCAAAACCAACTTTGGTTTTGCCAGAGAGTCCTGGGAACTTTCTTCCAGTTCTTATGTAGAACTTCTGAGATCTGATATTTATCATGGCCATTTGGCTCAAAATATCCATCTCTTCGAAGTCATTATCAGCAATCCCCTTGAGATCATCCATGATAAAGCATAGATTGTCATTATTACATCCAGTAAACTGACTATCAACACTCACAAATGCAGAATCAGAAGTGTTTGAAGAGAAGTCAATATGCTCATCATACTAGCATTCAGAATAGGCATATTCTAACTCATGACCAACCAAGGCAATGTTGCCTGGTACAAAGTCTTCAGTGAGCTTTCCAGATGAAGACAGTTTTCGTTTCTGTTCTATCTCCCTCTCAAATGTGAGCAATTTCCCATGGAGTAGGGTGAGAGATAGTTTGTCCAAATTTGCACTGGAGTGTAGGACAATAGTGTATGTGTCCCATCTCTCAGGCAGTGATCTGAGAAATCTGTTATTCATCTGGCTACTGGTGTACTCATGTTTGACCATTTTTAATCCAGATATCAAACAAGAGAACCGCTCGAACTGTTGAGTCAGTGTCGCACCCTTCCTATGAGAGAATGTCTCATATTGTTGGGCAAGGATTTCTCTATTATTTTCCAAGACCTCATCTGTTCCTCCAAATTGTTCTTTCAAGGCATTCCGGAGGTCATGGACAGTTTCATGATGCATTAGCCCAGAATAGATTTCATTAGGCAGTGCCATGGCCAGAATTCCATGGGCTTTTGCATCAATCTCAAACAACTTCTTATCCTCATCTGAGTATTGCTCCCTCCTCTTCGGAACCATTTGATTGGTTTCCGGGTTATTCACCATAGGCTTGTGTGGACCATGTACCACTGATGTCCAACAACCTGCGCTGTTAACAGACAGGTGATGGACCATTCGTCGTTGCCATATTTTATACTCATTCCTAACCAGCATTGGAGGCTTGGTTGAGGAACCAGTATTGTGAGGGACATTGGAAGGAGTAGTCATTTTGAGTCCAAATACAATTTAATTCAAGCTTTTAAACGTTTTTATAAAGACCACAACAGACTCAATGAAAACCAAGAGAAAATCTCAGGATGAATGACTAGAAAACACAGAAAATTCAATCTCTATAACCGTTTCTTGCAAAACACAAAAATGCTAATTCAGTCAAACTTGGATCTTGAATAGCAGTTTCAATGATCAATTATTAGATCAATCAATGATTAACCTGCTCTGATACCATTTGTCCGGATCAGTGATCGCAAGTTTGATGTAATTGAGCGTAGCACAGCGGAATAAGAACAAGAATTAGACAAATTATAGCAAGAGTTTGATACTTGTATGCATTAAGAACAAATACGGTTATAACAAGAGAATATATTTCTGTAACAAGGAATGTTTCAATAATATCGAATATTTCTGATCAAATCATTCATTTATTACATTAGGTTGACACTCCTAATATAGAGTGCAATCGCTGTTGTTATCACGGGTAAGTGACAACTGGCAGATCTATTACAAAAATAACTAACTCTTAAGAAACTACTGAAATGCTCACAACTACTGAGAACATATCCGAGTGTTAAGTACAAAATAAGAAACTACTGATAAGAAACTACTGAAACTACAACGACTGAAGAACAAGCTCTTCAGTCGTTTTACAAAACTACTGATAGATATAAAACTACTGATGAGCACAAAAACTGAAGAAGTATTCTTCAGCTGTTGTGTCAAACTATTGAAGAGATAAAACATAAAACTACTGAAAGGTAAACCGTCACAACTACTGAAGAAGACCTCTTCAGCTGTTGTGACAACGTCTGATACTTTGGTCTTCAGCACTTGTGTCTTCCGACTTTTTCTTCAGCACTTGTCTTCAGACTTTGTCTTCAGCACTTGTGTCTTCAGACTTTGTCTTCAGCACTTGTCTTCAGACTTTTTCTTCAGCACTTGTGTCTTCAGACTTTGTCTTCAGCACTTGTGTCTTCAGACTTTGTCTTGAGTTGTTGTCTTCAGCTGTTGTGGTCTTCAGTAGTTGTTGTGACGTCTGTGGGACTTAAAGGTTTTTCTGATCCAGCTCATTGGTTCTTTTGGTCCAACAAACTCCCCCTGAACCAATGCAGCCAAAACCTTTAACTTTATTGAGGTCCCACTTATGTTGGCAGAATGGTTGGTCTTTTTCCTTCTTGATCAGTTGAGAAGATGACCCATATAAGCACTAGCCTGGAAATGAGTCTCTGATGATTTGGTTGGCAATGTATGGATGGGAGCTCTGTATTGGGGAATTGGACACTGAGCTGTTCCCCCATCCATGAGACTCACTTCCCATGTATAAGCCTGTAGGATTCTCTGGTGTATGCTTGAGAAACATAATTTGTTCTTCCATGGTCAGGTTCTCGGCTTTACCATCAAACAATCCTTCACGCCATGAAGATGACTGCTTTGTTCTTGAAGCTGAGAACATATGAACAATAACTGTTGAAGAGTTTTCTTGTAGTTTACTAAGTAGAGGTGGTAGAACACTCTATTGGCAACTCAATCACTAAATCAAACGAGTTCTGTTTGGATCTTGGATAGATCTGAAAAAGAACTAAGAACCAAAGCTCTGATACCAATTGACTGGGTCGTTAGATTTATATTTTCACTAGGATTGATAGGATCAACGATCTACGTTTGATTGATTAGAGAGTATAGCAGCGGAAATCAAACAATGAATTAGCTAATTCACAAGAACACAAAAGATATTCAAGGTAAGAACAAACGGTTATAGACAGAAAGAATTCTACAAAAATATATTTCATTCAATATTCGCTTTCATGGTAACAGAATGTCACAAATACAATTAGGTCAACACCCCTTATATAGGAGATGTGACGTCTGCTGATGTCACTTGATAGTGACATCTAACAGAATTTATTCAAACTACTGATAGTTAACATAACTACTGAAGATGTCAAACAGCTGACATCTTCTTACAAAAATGCTAAGTGTTAACTATCACTACAACTATTGAAAATAAACTACTGAAACTACAACGACTTAAGAACATGCTCTTCAGTCGTTTTACAAATACTGAAACAAAAAGAAAACTACTGAAAGGAAACCATCACAACAACTGAAGAATGCTTCTTCAGCTGTTGTAAGAAACTCTGAAGGCTTCACTACTTGTACTTGAACTTCAGCTGTTGATCTTCAGTACTTTGTTCTTCAGCTGTTGATCTTCAGACTTTGGTTTTCAGCTGTTGAAGTCTTTAGTACTTTAGTCTTCAGCTGTTGAAGTCTTCAGTACTTTAGTCTTCAGCTGTTGATCTTCAGACTTTGTCTTCAGCTTTTGAAGTCTTCAGTACTTTAGTCTTCAGCTGTTGAAATATTCAGACTTTGTCAAACAGTTGATCAAGTCTTCAGCAGTTGTTGTGATGTCTGTGGGACTTAGAGGTTTTTCTGATCAGGCTCATTGGTTCTTTTGGTCGAACAAACTCCCCCTGAACCAATGCAGCCAAAACCTCTTAACTTATTGAAGATGTCCCACTTATTATGGCAGAAGGATTGGTCTTTTTGTCTTCTAGATCAGCTCAGAAGTGACCCTTTTAAGCACAGGCCTGGGAAGAAGTCTTAATGATCTGTTTGGCATCTTCTGTGAGGTTTGGTTAGCTTTATAAGCTTTCTTGAAGTCTTCTAGGATTTCCCAAGGTCATACAACAAAGACCAGGGAGATCACTTCATCTACAATCTTTTTCACCTGGCCAATGTATCTTTGTGGAATGTTTTTCTTGTGAATCCTGTGAGACACCCTGGGATCAGGCCAAATCCTCACTCTCTCCTTTTGATATTGAAATGTATGCTTAAGAGTGTATAATCTGAGAGCATGCTTCTTCATGTCGATGATAGAAGATGTGGCTTCATATGCTTTGTCAACCCTCCTCAACAATTCCTCATCGTGTTGTTTGTGAAGCTCTTCTTCTTCAAGCTTCACTTTCACAATTTGTCTTTGAGTTTCAAGAGTAATTGTTGGAGAGTGACTTGTGGCCTTCGGCAACTGTATAACAACTGAGAGTGGCAGCCTATCTTCATCTTCATCATCATCTTCTAGCCTCAATACCCTTCTCTTCTTCTTCTGGGGTACATCATCGGCTATTGGTTTTGAGGGAAAGGGAGTTGGTTTGGTGGGTTGTTGTTTTGGTGGTTTTGGTGTGGAAATGTTGACAGGCTGTTCTAGCATTTTGCAAGTGAGTGTGGCTTTAGATTGCTTGGCTAGTTCAGTCCTGCTCCCAGCACCAGCTTCATTCAAAGCTTCAATAACTAATCATTTAGTGTATACTTCAGACGAACAGATCTTGGTGGTTATTGCCAAGATGTTGTCCCTGGACCAAGCCTTGATTTCGATCATTGATCTTGCAAGATATTTTGCTATAAATCTGATCATTATCTCCAGCCTTTCTCTTTCTAACACATCATAACTTGCCCATCTGTTTTGGATTTCTTCAATCTCTAATCTTGTGATCTCAGAGTCAAGTTTGTTAGTGTCATGGCCTTGCATAAACAACTGATCAATGATGTTATCCATTGATCTGTTGTGTTCGGCATCAGCCTCTTTTACCATCAGCTCCAAGGCAGTCTCCTTTTCATTCTTTCTTTTCTTTGATTTCTCCATGTCAGCTTCCTTCTCCTTCTCTTTGTCAGTCTCCACAGCCAACTCCTTCTCTTTTTCCACTACTGTCACTTCTGTTTCTTTCTCTTTCTCTTTCCTCTCTGCACTCCTTTTTCTTTTTGTTTTCACTGACTGAATCTCCCCCTTTTTGGTTGCATTGGTTGTAAGGGTTTGATTGTCAGAAAGTGTTTGCCCACAACTTCCTCTATTAAGGGTTGTATTACTGAGGAAAGCCTCTCATCAATGGTTTTGATCACTATATCAATGATTATAGGTGTGATGAGAGGTAGGGAATTTTGAAAGATAGCAGCTATTTGCTCAGTGGGGTTCTGTTCCTGAGAAATAGTGCCAGAAGCAAAGGCAGGTGGCTGAGTATTTGGGAGTGGCTCGGTGTTTAGGAGACCTTTAGATGAAGGTGCCATCTGTGTGGTGTGAGAGGCAGATGGTCTTTGATCTGCAGAAGTTTTGGCAAGCAACTCTTTGAGTCTGCTCACCTCCTCTTCCAGGATGGTGTTTTGAGCTAATACATCATAAAAGAAGCCCAGGTCATCATCAGTGGGTACTGAATCACCTGACCCCCTGAGAGAATCAGGATGAACATGCAGTGAGTGTAGATCAGTTGTAGCATGTGCCCCTTTGTCTTGGAACTGGGGACTTCCAGCCTCAGGACTATGTCCTTCATCAACAGTTGCCTCTGGTAAGGTCTTAGTAATGGTACCAACTACATCCTGATCATATACTGAAGCAGGATAAGTGGCAGCCTCACCAGAAGTTCCAATCTCCTTTTCTACACTAGGAAATGGAACATTGTAACCCCTATGCTGTGGGTTATCAGAGGCACTTTGATCCCCCCCCCCCTCAATGGTAGAGGTATGCCCAGTTGGAATTGGTATCTGGGGAGGGGGTGAGGAGTGCAACTGACTCAGCACTTGTGCAACAATTAATGTAGGACTTTGGGGGGCGGTTGCATGTGGTGATTGGGTAGAAGCAGATTGCACCCGGGGTGAATGGTGCGCTTCAATAGTAACCCTCTCAAGTGAGATAGGTTCCAGCAGTGTGGGTTCCCCAATATTGGTTGTAACAGGATCCTGTTGAGAGGATACCTGTGCGGCTTTGGCAGGTTGAGTCGTTGACACAACTGGGGGGTTAATACCAGTATGTGCTTCGTGTGTTTGTGGTATAGGGGTAGCCTCAGGGGACTCATCTCCCTAAGTAGCCATTTTTCGCTTTTTGGATTTAGGTTTGGTGGGGACTCTGGTTCTGGAGTTGGTGGCTGTGGGTTCCAACTGCGTGGGTTTTTGCAGTTTGGCAGTCTGTTTCAATGTTTGGTCAGAGTTGTGCCTGGAGTATACTTCAGGCAATACAGCCGTTGCAGGGACTCCAAGGCCAACAAGTCCCTCCACTTTCAGCTGATTCTCTATGATGGCCATAATGAACCGAGGATATAATATCCATCGATTATAAAGAGGTTTTGAGGCCATATCCTTAACTTCAAGAAAAATAATTTCAGAAAAGTTTATGTCTTGTTGCTCAAGGATAGAGAATAGTACCTGCTGCCACCTGGTAGACATTTGATCCCTAGAGGATGTCTTAGGAGATAAGCAAACATTAACCATGTGAAAGATAAGACGTTCTGCATCATGGAAATGCTTCTTCAGGAGGGTAGAGGCACTAAGGTTTCCCTGATATCCATGGTGGGCAAAGGATAAATCAGTTGTGCCCTTTGGATACCCGACTGGGAAAGTGGCATCATCCAAGTTGAGGGTTTGGCGAATGATTTCTGGAGTGATGACCACTTGATGGTTGTTGACGAACGACTGGAGAGACTCAGTGTTGTTCTCCCCAGTTATAAGGTTGACGTTCATCCAAAATGGTGTAAGGATTTGGCGTGAATAGTGGGATTTAGAAGGAAGCCCGTTTGGTAGGGAGAATGGACCATTAGATCAATGGCGTTATCGAACTTTGTCCAGAAGGGTGATTTTGTGAGGTAGGCAACACAGTTATGTCGTGGTTTGAGCTGCATGGTCGCCATTAATGAGAGAGAAGTTTTGGAGATTTGAACGTTAGGTTTGAAGAAGATGAAGCGCTGAAGGATTAGGTATGGGGTATTTATAGGGTAAGGGTTAGAAAACGACTGAAGGGTTTGGTGTTATTCATCAGTAGTTGTAAATGACTAATGACATGATATTACCCTTTCAGAAGTTGAGACAACTGAAGTCTTGGTTTTAGGCATTAGCAGTTATAAAAGTACTGAAAACCATGGTTTTGACTTCAGATGTTTGAAAACAACTGAAGACTTGGTTTTAGTCATCAGTAGTTGTGAAAGTACTGAAAACCTCGGTTTGGTCTTCAGGTGTTGTAAACAACTGATAACTTGGTATTAGTCATCAGTAGTTGTGAAACTACTGAAGACATGGTTTTGTCATCAGTTGTTGTAAACAGCTGATGACTTGGTGTTAGTCATCAATAGTTGTGAAACTACTGAAGACATGGTTTCGTCATCAGTTGTTGAGGATGAAACAACAGGTGTAGAAACAACTGAAGAGAAAGTTCTCATCAGTAGTTTTTGTCAATTCATATCCTTTCAGCTGTTTCATACTGTCCTCAACACTTACTCATCAGCCTTTTAGCTGTTTTTAGTTGTTTCATAGGACATCAGTACTTATCTGTTTTTACTGACATCAATAGTTATAACTACATCAGTAGTTGTAACTTTATCAGTTGTTTTAACAGAATCAGTACTATATGTGATATGGCACTAATGATCATCGGTACTTATATACTGAGATCATCAGTAGTTATCACTTATTCTAGCTGCAACATACCAAGCGGTAACACTAGGTTTTGGAAAGTTGAACTATCCAAAGGCTTAGTAAAAATGTCTGCAAACTCATCAGCACTAGGCACAAACTTAGGATCAATCAGGCCTTTTTCAAAACAATCCCTAATAAAATGATGTCTGATCTCTATATGTTTGGTCCTAGAGTGCTGGACTGGATTTTTGGCAATGCACAGAGCTGAAGAACTATCCATTAATAATGGAGTCTTAGTCTCTGTAAAGCCATAATCCAAAAGTTGGATCTGAAGCCAGAGTACCTGAGAAGTACAACTTGCAGCTGCAATGTACTTTGCTTCAGCAGTGGATGTAGCAACAGATGTTTGTTTCTTACTCTGCCAAGAAATCAAACAGTTGCCTAGGAATTGACATCCACCAGAAGTTGACTTTCTAGTTAACTTGCACCCTGCATAGTCACTATCGAAATAGCAACTAATTTGCAAGAGTGTCCAGTGGAATACCATAAACCTAGAGATTGTGTACCTTGTAAATATCTCAAGATCCTCTTAACTGCAATCAAATGAGATTCTTTAGGAGCAGCCTGAAATCTAGCACAGACACAAGTAGAAACATGATATCTGGTCTAGAAGCTGTTAAGTACATCAAGGACCCAATCATACATCTGTAAAGTGTTTCATCAACAGCTTTACCTTTCTGATCCGCATCCAGTTGTGTGGTGTTGCACATGGGAGTAGAACTTACAATTTTGTAAATCAAACTTATTCAAAAGATCTTTTGTATATTTTGACTGATGAATAAAGGTTCCATCAGCCTTTTGTTTGATTTGCAAGCCTAGAAAGAACTGTAATTCTCCCATTGCACTCATTTCAAACCTCTTTTTCATTAATTTGATAAAATCAACACACAACTGGGGATCAGAGGATGCAAAAATAATATCATCAACATAAATTTGAACAAGTAGCTTATGCTGATCCACCTTCTTAATAAACAATGTTTATCTATAGAGCCTCTAGTGAAATTATTATTGAGAAGAAAAGTGGAAAGTGTCTCATACCAGGCTCTAGGAGCTTGTTTCAGCCCATAAAGAGCCTTATCAAGTTTATCCACCCATTCAGGATGTTTATTGTCCTTAAAACCTGGTGGTTGACACACATAAACTTCTTCTTTTATTTTACCATATAAAAATGCACTTTTGACATCCATTTGAAAAACTTTAAGATGGTGGAATGCAGCATAGGCTAAGAACAATCTAATTGCCTCTAGTCTGCCTACAGGGGCAAAGGTTTCATCATAATCAATACCTTCTTCTTGTGAAAACCCCTGTACAACCAGTCTAGCCTTGTTCTTAACAATAAGCCCATTTTCATCAGTTTTATTCCTAAACACCCATTTAGTGCCTATTGCACACTTACTTGGGGGTAGAGGAACCAGTTCCCACACTTGCTGTTTCTTGAACTGAAGTAGCTCAAGATGCATGGCTTCAACCCATCCATTGTCTCTTAAAGCAACATGATAGTTCTTTGGCTCTAGCTGACTAATGAAGAGAGCATAGAAGCAAAAGTTAGACAATTGACTTCTTGTTGAAACTCCAGCATTGATATCACCAATGATTTGAGACATTGGGTGATTCTTCAGCTCTTGATAAACAATGATATCTGTGCAAGTGTTTGTAGAACCTTCAGCAGTAGCAGATGTTGATACAGACTCTTGAAACCAAGAATTTGATGGTAACTCAAAAGATGTAGAGGAATCAGAAATCTCATCAGCATTTGTTGTGGATGGAACTGCTGAAGCTATAGGAACATCAAGTTTAGCAGACTCAGGCAGTTGGTCACTAAACTTGAATAGGTGATTATTGATATTATCATCATCATCATCAATACCACCACGTGGAAGACATGCTGCAGAAGATGATTTATCCACATGGTCTGCAACAACTGGAGGTTGATAGGGAACATATTGCAGTATGTCCAAATCAAACAACTCCACAGGGTTTTGTGGAATCTTGTCCATTGGAGATTCATTAAACTTCACATGCAAAGTCTCTTCAACTATCTTTGTTCTGTAGTTGAAGACTCTGTATGCTTTGCAAGTAGATGAATAACCAACAAAATACCCTGCATCCACCTTAGGATCAAATTTTTGGAGTTGATCCTTTGTGTTGAGAATAAAACAGGGACACCCAAATGCTTTGAAAAATGAAATTAGAGGAGCCAAGTGATGTAGAACTTCATATGGAGTCTTCATCAACCTCTGATTTACTAAGGCTCTATTATGCACATAGCAAGCTGTGTTAACAGCTTCAGCCCAAAAGGTCAGTGGCAAACCAGAGTCAGCCAACATAGACCTTGCAGCTTCAATTAGAGTCATGTTCTTTCTCTCCACTACTCCATTTTGTTCTGGAGTCCTTGGGATGCTAAACTGCCTTTTGATTCTCGTTGAAGATAAAATTCATCAAGTGTATGGTTTCTGAATTCAGTTCCATTGTCACTCCTTATACACTTGACTAAAAGGGAATACTGCTTCTCAACATACAACACAAAGTTGATAATCTTCTGAGCAACCTCATCCTTTGAATGTAGAAAGAAAGTCCATGCAAATTTGGAGTAATCATCCACAATTACCAGACAGTATTTCTTCTTTGCCATGCTCATCACTCTCACAGGACCAAATAGATCCATATGCAGTAATTGCAAGCAGGCAGTGACTTAGGCTCTTCAATAGGAGGGAATGAAACTTTGTGTTGTTTTCCTTTTAAACAAGCAGTGTAGGTTTCATCACAGTGGAACCCCATTATTGGTAAACCTCTCACTAAACTATTGTGGATTAGCTGATTCATGTTTTTGAAATTAACATGACCTAGCCTTCTGTGCCATAGTTTTGATTCCTGAGGAGAGGCTTTGGAAAATAGGCAAGGATGGCCTTTGATATTTATTTTCTTGGAAAGATCTAAGGCATACACTCTTCCTGTCCTATTGGCCCTCAGGAGAGTGTGATCATCCAACACCTTATCAATCAAATTCAGAACTTTGGATGACAGAATCCTGCAGTTCTGACTGGTGAAAAGAGCAACATGGCCTTTATCACACATTTGACTGACACTCAAGAGATTGTACTTGATATTTTCCACATGATTAACATCATCAAACTTTATTTCTCCATTGGAGACAAAACCTTTTCCAATGATGTAACCCTTAGCATCATTACCAAAAGAAACAAACCCCTTCTTTCCTTGAGAGTAATCATGAAGAAGAGAGTTGTTCCCTGTCATATGCATAGATCCCCCACTGTCTACATAGCAGATGCTACTTTGGCATGTTGAAGAACCCTGCAATCATAAACAATTAGTTAGTTTTTGAGACCCAAACCTTTTTGGTTTTGGGTCTATTCACATCAACAGATGGTAAACTAACAGACTTGCTATGAATAACAACCTGAGGGAATGGAGATGGTGAAGAAGAAGATTCCTTTGGCTTGGATTTTCTTCTCTGTGGTTTCAACACAGAAGCATCTAATTGGTTGAGTCTCCGCAATAGATGTTGAACCATCATAACAAGTTGTGTCTGATTTTGTGATAAAGCCTTCAGCTCATCAGACACATTAGTGCTTGAGTTTGATGGGTTCCTGTGTTGTACCATCTCTCTTTGAGCAACCTCAGCTGTTACCTGTTTAACCCCTTTCTTTGTGGATTTCTTTTTGGATTTTGGGGTTACAGGTTTTGATGTTGCTGGTACAAATTTGATTTCAAACTCAGTTTTCATTTTATCCATTTTCTCTTTAATGTTTTCATTATGTGTGAGTTTGGAGCACTTTTTATACCAGCAATCTTCAGTAAGATGATTGAATAAGCCACATATCTCACATGGCTTTTTCTTCATCTTAAGTTGATCATCTGCTGAAGAAGATGAAACTACTGAAGACTTGTTCTTCAGCAGTTTGCTATCAGTACTAGCAGTTTTCTTTCCTTTAGTACCTTCTTTCTTGATATCTTCTTCAGTAGTTTTTCTACCATTTCTACTTGCAGTTTTCTTTCCTTTAGTACATGTAGTAGTTTGGGCTTGTTCTCTAGGTGTTATGACATTCTTTTTAGTACTTTCAGTACTTTGTGAAATATCACCTGGAGTGATCAACTTTGTGATCATGTGAGTGTCAGCATTTGAACCATCAACATCAGCTGATAGTTTCTGAGAGGAATTAATGTTGACTTCTACTTCTGATGGTGCTGTATCAGATAGTAGATCACATGATGAAAAGGATTGGTTATTGCTTTCACTATCAGATTCTACCTCTGCTCTGGGAGTAAAGTCTGTAGGAGGAGCAATGTGATTATAACCAATGCCAAACTTCACATTGGAAGCAGATTGCTTACTAAGAAGCATTTCAAAACACTTGCAAGAATTTACCCATCGATCACACTCTACCTGGGTAGTTGCAAGTGTTTCTTTGAGGTCTCTGTACTTCTCTAGAAGTAACTCTTCCCTAGCCTTATCATCAGTGATTTGGCATTTAAGTTTGTAAATCTCATCATTCTTATCATTAATCACAGATTCAAATTCAGCTTTGCTTTTTGAAATTGTTTGTTCTAGCTCAATGTTCTTGTTAATTAAAGCTACATTTGCTTCTCTAATAGATGCAAATGCGGCTATGCATGTTTCAGAACATAGTTTGGCTTTTGCCTCAGAGGATACCTGTGATACCTGTGGTATAGAGACATTAGAGGATGAAGTATCATCAGACTCCAAAGCCATAAGAGCTAGATTTCTAAAAGGACTATCACCACCATGTTGACCAGCACCAGAGAACAGTTGTTAATGACCAGACAAATCATCTGGTAAACCGCTCCAGTCAATAACTCCTGTGGTGAAAAAGCTGTGTTGTTGAGGTTGAGTTTGTTGATGAGATTGGGAAGGTTGAGGTTTAGGTAATGCATGTGGTTGTTGTGCAATTGGAGCTTGAACCGGATTTGGCTGAGGCATGTAATAGCAGGGAAAAAGATATGACATTGGACCCTGGGGGACAAAGTATGCAGGAGATACAGGGTGTGATTGACGACCAGAACCAACAGGATGTTGCCCTCTGTTTTGTAGACTAGTGCTAGGAAAAGTCACAAAGGGTGCAGAAGAGTTAGATCCAGTTGATCTACATTCTCTTGCAAAGTGTCCAAGCCTTTGGAATTTGTGACACCTCAACTTACTCTTGTCAAAACCAACTTTGGTTTTGCCAGAGAGTCCAGGAAATTTCCTGCTATTTTCTTGTAGAACTTCTGAGATCTGATATTAACTAAGGCCATTTGGCTTAGAATATCCATCTCTTCTAAATCATCATCAGCAATTCCCTTCAGATCATCCATGATGAAGCATAGATTGTCACTATTACTACCAGAATGACTATCAATACAACAAATGCATGATCAGAACTGTTTGAAGAGAAATCAATATGCTCATCATAATTGCTTTCAGATGCAGCATATTCTGACTCATGACCAACCAAGGCAGTGTTCCCTGGTACAAAGTCATTAGTGAGCTTTCCTGATGATGACAGTTTCCTTTTCTGCTCTATGTCTCTTTCGAATGTAAGCAGTTTCCCATGAAGTTGGGTGAGAAATAGGCTATCCAGATTTGCACTAGAGCGTAGGACAATAGTGTTGTGTCCCATCTCTCAGGCAGTGATCTGAGGAATCTGTTATTCATCTGGCTGTTGGTGTATTCTTGCTTCACCATTTTCAGCTCAAAGATCAAACAGGAAAAACGCTCAAACTGTTGAGTCAGTGTCTCACTCTTTCTATGAGAGAATGTCTCATATTGTTGGGCGAGGATTTCTCTGTTGTTTGCTAAGACCTCATCAGTTCCACCGACTTGTTCCTTCAGTGCATTCTAGAGGTCATGAGCAGTTTCATGATGCATATGCCCTCAATAGATTTCATTCGGCAGTGCCATGGCCAGAATTCCATGGGCTTTAGCATCAATCTCAAATACTTTCCGATCTTCATCTGAGTATTGTTCCTTATTCTTCGGAACCATTTGATTGGTTTCCGAATTGTTCACCATAGGCTTATGTGGTCCATGTACCACAGATGTCCAACAACCTAAACTGTTAACAGACAGGTGATGAAGCATCCTTCGTTGCCATATGTTATACTCAGTCTTAACCAGCATCAGAGGCTTGGTTGAGGAACCGGTATTGTGAGGGTCATTAGAAGGAGTAGTCATCTCACATTCAACCAAATTCAATTAAGCTATAACATATTTAAAACAAAACACAACAACCAAATTGAACCAAGAGAGATCTCAAAATGAATAAACGAAAGCGGCAGAAATTCAATAATCTATAACCAGTTTTTGCAAATAAGCTAATTCAATCAAACATAGATATCAAATAGCAGTTTCAATGATCAACTGTTAGATCGATCAATGATTAACCAGCTCTGATACCATTTGATAGGATCAACGATCTACGTTTGATTGATTAGAGAGTATAGCAGCGGAAATCAAACAATGAATTAGCTAATTCACAAGAACATAAAAGATATTCAAGGTAAGAACAAATGGTTATAGACAGAACGAATTCTGCACAAATATATTTCATTCAATATTCGCTTTCGTGGTAACAGAATGTCACAAATACAATTAGGTCAACACCTCTTATATAGGAGATGTGACGTCTGCCGATGTCACTTGATAGTGACATCTAACAGAATTTATTCAAACTACTGATAGTTAACACAACTACTGAAGATGTCAAACAGCTGACATCTTCTTACAAAAATGCTAAGTGTGAACTATCACTACAACTACTGAAAAGAAACTACTGAAACTACAACGACTGAAGAACATGCTCCTCAGTCGTTTTACAAATACTGAAACAAAAGGAAAACTACTGAAAGGAAACCATCACAACAACTGAAGAATGCTTCTTCAGCTGTTGTAACAAACTCTGAAGGCTTCAATACTTGTACTTGAACTTCAGCTGTTGATCTTCAGTACTTTGTTCTTCTGCTGTTGATCTTCAGACTTTGGTCTTCAGCTGTTGAACTCTTCAGTACTTTAGTCTTCAGCTGTTGAAGTCTTCAGTACTTTAGTCTTCAGCTGTTGATCTTCAGCTTTTGAAGTCTTCAGTACTTTAGTCTTCAGCTGTTGAAATCTTCAGACTTTGTCAAACAGCTGATCAAGTCTTCAGCAGTTGTTGTGATGTCTATGGGACATAGAGGTTTTTCTGATCAGGCTCATTGGTTATTTTGTTCCAACAAGGATTAATTATGATAATTGAGTTAATGATTGTATGGCGGAGTCAGACAATCAAGAAACATTCAATGCAAGAAATACTCATAAATGATTTTTTGTACTGATAAAGGTAATTGATTACAATAAATGTTAGGGTTTAAGCATTAAATAGTAATATTGCACCTTGAGAATGTAAGTCACAAAATATTCTAGTTGTCTATCAACAATCACCTCATGTACGATGTTTTCTATTATATTTATAGGCTGACAAGATGCCTTTTTTTTACAAAATGACTAAACTACCCCTGACCTACACATAAGAACTAGTCTAAGTCTTTATCAGCATTTCTTTTGTTCATCAGCATTAACAAATGTGGATAAGTTGAACTTGATCAGCATCTTCTTTTGTCTTCCACATTAGTAGTTGGTCATCCGCATTAACTAATGCGGATGAACAAAAACTTATGTGTATTTATTGTCTGGGCATCGGCATTTGCAAATGCGGATGTCAAAAACTTGTTCGCATGTCTTTTAGGCTATCCATATTTGTTAATGCAGAAGAATAAACAATTGTCAGAATTTGTTCTATGTCTTCCGCATGTACAAATGCTGTTAGCCAACACTTAGTCTACTCAGCAGATTCTTCATCTGCATCAGTGCTTGGACTTGTGGGATTACCAACAGAACAACCATCAACCCACCATTGAACTGGCATGTATGATGCTTTAGGGTCTAACAACATCAAGACCTTTAAGTTGTTCAAATATATTTAGATGATATTATATTCGGATCAACAAACAAGATACTATGTGTTAGCTTTGAAGAACTAGGAAATCTAAGTTTCAGATGAGTTCAATGGGAGAATTAACTTTCTTCCTTGGTCTCCAAGTTCATTAGAAAATAGATGGGATCTTTATTAATCAAGAGAAGTATATTCATCAAATATTGAAGAAGTACAATCTTCCTTATACATCTTCATGCCAAACTCCTTCAATAATTGACAAGATTATACTTGATCTTACAGGAAAATTTATTGATCAAAGATTGTATAGATCAATGATAGAATCTCTTATGTATTTAACTGCCAGCAAACCTGACATAATGTTTGATGTGTATGTTTGTGTGCTAGGTACCAATCAGATCCAAAAGAGTCTCATCTGAATGCTATTAAGAGAATTTTTAGATATCTGAAAGGGAAACCTACCCTTGAACTTTGCTATCCAAAGGATGATGACTTCACTCTTTACTCATATACAGATAGTGACTTTGGAGGATGCAACAACAACCAAAAATCCATGACTAGTGGATGTTAATTTATAGGACCAACACTTGTTTCATGGCAGTGCAAAAAGCAAACAAAGGGATCTGTATCCATTGCTGAGGCTAAGTACATAGATGCTTCAGCTGGTTGCTCTCAAGTCCTTTGGTTGCAAAACCAATTGCTTTATTATGGTTTCAATTTCCTTCAAACTCCAATTCCTATTGATAATTCAGCATAGTAACACAGCTAATCTAGTTCAACAAAGTAACACATAGCATATTGAAATCAGATACTATTTTCTTAGAGATTTCTCAGAAAAGGGTTTAATCAAGTTAGTTAAAGTGGATACAACAAATCAGCTTGCTGATTTATTGACTAAAGCCTATGATTCAGTTAGATTTAATTTTCTAATTGAGTCTTTGGGCATGATTAACTTAGATTAATCATCATCAACAAAGAAAAGCATGTGACTGTCCTTTTAAATAGTAATCTATAAAATGGAAAAATAATTTAGAAAACCATATAAATATACAAAAAACCGTCTTTCTTTATTTTTTAGCATGACAGATGCATGGGAAATGATAATACACTATGCCTTTACTTACTTCTTGAGTAATTAACTTACTTTAAGAGCATGCCTAACATAATGAAAGAGTGACTTTGTGTAAGAAACTCCATTTTGAGGATCAAGCAAGTAAGTCTTATCTTGATGTGATTAACTCACTCACCCAAGCACAATATGTAAAACACTTTATAACTTCTTTCTTTGCAAAACATATTCCCCATTCTTTTGTGTAAACAAATACTTAGGTTTATGACACCTTGGTATACCTCTGTAACCAACTAGTGCATAGAGTATGATCCTCATCATCCCTTTGTTTTGTGTAAACAAGGACCTGGGTTAAAGGCACCTTTTTTTATGAAAGTAAAGACCTGGTGACCAGATGATGATCATGACTAAGCTCTCAAAAGAACCATTATGATCAATTGTATATTGTCTAAAGAGCTTTAGCAACAAAGAATTAATGAGACATCAAATCTGTCTCAAGATAGAATTTATAACTTAATGTACATAGTTTCAAAGTATGAAAAAAGTGATGAATTGACTCACAAATGGAGGACAACTCTAATGTGAATTGAATGTGGAGCACACAACAGTTCTCTAACAAACATTAAAACATGATAAACAACATGCCTAGCGGATATAATACTCTTGTTTGGATTTAAGTGGACAAACATACTTGCAATTAGGAATAGAATCAGGTCACATTTCATCAAACAAATCAAACAAGAAGAAGCTTAGTGTCATAGTATGGTCCCTTTATATATATGCATGTAGCTAATAATTCTTTTGTTTTGTTTTGTTTGTTTTACCTTAGTAGGTTTCATAACTTTTGGACAGTCATGTGCCTTTCATGCTATTCTTCTACTTCATTTATGATGAATGCAACATTTTATCATTAATCATAACTTTAAGGGGAGTAATGCATGAAACACAAAAATCAAAATCTGAATTTTTAGAATTCAAATGAGGGAATTGGAACTTGAGCACTATCTTGGCTGATGGATGAAGGATACATGAAGTTTTTCAAAAATATATTTGTGCACAAATTGTCATGAAAACAAAGTCAACAAGAACCAATAGAAATAAATGGTTCATCAGTTGATTAGAACCATACAATCAAAAGAAGTTTCAAATAGTGCATTATAAGCATTAGTAGAATCTAAAGTGCAGTTTTGGCATCAGTAGAAGCTACAAGCGAAACTTAACCAAGTAAAATATGACCATCCGTAGAATTGGTAAACTACGGATGTTTTAATATTTTAAAAGTGTAATCTATGTTCATAGAGTAGTAATCTATGGATAATCAAGTTATACTTCAAATTCTATTTCAGTTCTTGATGGTTAGGCATCCGCAGATGTTATACATCTGCCGATGTCCTACGGAAGAACTAAAATCTGCAAAATTGACTGAAATCCACAACTACAATGTTTTGGAAACTCTTACAACTAAAGAAGATGTTTTGGGGCTTAGTTTTGAGACATTACAGAAGATTAGCAAGATGAAGATAAACTACAAGTATGATGATTCGAAGACTGCTGTCTCATACATATAAAACAAAAGTATAGCAAGAGTGAAGGAGCTTTCAACTTTGAAGAATTGATTTCAATTGTCTAAGCCTAAGGGGGAGTATTGTTAGATCTAGGAATAATAGTACTAAATCATTTTGTATACGCTTAGAACTTTAATCAATACATGTAATGAATATTTTTAATTCATTATTTTGACGCATGCATTATATATAGGTTAACTCATATGTGTGTTGATTTCTGTATGATTGCAGGTACAAACATTATACATGGTCAATTACTGAAATTGACTAAGTAAGAAACATCTATGGATGAACAGTTTTGTTCTTCCGTAGATATCTTTCCTACAAGACAATCATCCAAAGATCTTCTACGGATGAATATGTGCAGGACCGTTGAAGGGTGGTCATATACAACACAACCACAAAATTAGGAGTGTAACTAAACTTAATGAAACTGTGAATTGGATTAACCACAAGTAAAGACACTAAGAACACAACAGAACACAAGAGCAAGACGCACAAGGAGATGGTTTTCAAGATTGCAGTACATTGCTTTGTCAATGTTCTATTACAAATGTTACAAAGCATAAAGATAAAGTTACAAGAACATGAGATACTTATACTACATCCTACAGCCAGCCATACTATGAAAGCCAGCTGGATACAATTGGTTAGACTCAAAACAAAATCAATTGTACAGTAAAAAAGGCAGATTGCCTTTTTGACTTTGTGACTATGACATGCCATAGCTCACGTCCTTATCTATTACAAAAGGATAAAGTACATGAAGTAGAAAGTTTACAGTCTCAAGACCTCAATGTACAGTTACCAAAAGCATGGACCTTTTCACCAACTCATGTAAGTTGGTGACTTTACAGAGTTGCAGCGGAAAGGGGTCGAGCTTTATAGAAAAGTATATCAGATAAAGCTTGTTGTTGAAAGTCTTCGGAAGAAATCTGTGTTAAACTGTGGAGCTTCGGAAGACTTTGTCTTTGAAGCTTCGGAAGACTTCATCTTTGGCTTTGGAAGATATTGGTCTTGGCTTCGGATGATTTCACACTTAGAATATTTCTGTAGCATGTGTGAAACTTCCGAAGCATTCTTCTTCAGTACTTGACCAGCATGCATGCAAAAAGACTTTAGTTGCTTCAGCCCCTGTACCTATTCTCTACAAACTCCCCCTAGGTTGATGCTACCAAAACTCTTGAAGACTTCAGATATCAACAGTCCTCATCAGGATGATAACCAGCCCTTTCTTCATAAGATGGTCAGGATCCTTCAGACTATCAAAGTATCTTCTCATGTCTAAAAGATCTTGCAGAGGCAACTAAAACATGTCTTGCCAAGTGTAGACATTCTCAATGCCATGATCTCCGATGACATGCCACCTTTCTAGATTTGTAGTGTATGTCCAAGACAGGATGGGTCTTTCTGATGCAAGAGGATCTATTGTAATGGCAGATGATGGAGCATCCTCTGGCTGCACATCCTCAGGATGTTCTGACTCATCCTAAGGTTCAAAAAAGGATGCAGTCTTCATCTTCTTCTTTGGCTTTGGTTTCGAAGCCATCCTTTTCTTTCTCTATAAAACTTTTAACTGAGAAGTCTGGCCTGCAGTACCAGATTGTTCTTCATTGTCTTTCTCAGTTGGGTCTTCTACTCTCACAGGTTTAGATTGAGAGTGAGTCTGACCCTATTACCGATCAGAAGATGAAGCTTTCTGAGATTCAACAGGAGGTCCAGGTTGTGATGTCTCTGGTTGTTCACCTTAACCTCCACTTTAGGTGGAGCTTGACTTGGAGGGGAATGTAAGTCAACCAGCTCTCACTTTTTATCTTCTGCTTGATCACCCTTATATGCTCATCCATAGTGGATAGAGACATTGGGCCAAGTCTCCTTCCAGAGATTCCATACAACTTCAAGAAGCTCATCATCATCTGCCTGTCAGCAGATTTCTTCATGCTTTTATGGATGATGGCTCTTGACTTAGCAGCTTCTTCCCTTAGCTTTCTTTTGGTTGTCTTTCTCTCCTTGACTATCTCAAGTTCATGTTTTTTAAGATACTCAAACTCAATATAGTCAAGGGATAAGAGAAGAAGTGTTTATGCCTGATAGAGGGCTATGGCACTAAGGTAGTTGATCATCTTGATCCTTTCTTTTTCTTTATCTACCTAAGTTTCTTGTTGAACCACATTCTCATATGTAGGGCTTTCTTGAATTGAGGAGAGAGAGTAGGCACATGCTTGTATAATATTTTCTTTCTTCTGTCTTCTTTGATTTGTACTAGCAGCTCTGCATCTTCTGCCTCTTTCTTCTCCCTTGACCTTTCCAGGTCAACTAGATCATTGAGTTCCTCCAAGGGGAAAGAGACGACATTGTCTATGTCATAGTTCCTTGTCTGCAGGTAGTTTATCCTAACTGCCCATAACTCATCATTCTGTGTATCTGGTCTAGGGGCAGCCCTGATTGCAGTCTGCATGAGTCTTACATACCCAGAAGCGGAACTTTCTCCCCTCATCTTCCTTTTCCTCTCTCTCTTCGCCTCCTCAATCTCCTTAGAAGTCATTTTTCTTTTCCCTTTGTCACTCACAGACCTTTGTGACTCTGGGTGGAGAGAGCTTTGCCTTCATTGCTTGATGGATTTTCCAAGCTCTAGCTAGAGAGAGGTTGAGAAGCACCTTCACCAGCGGGTGTCTCAAAAGGGAATTGATCTCTACAGCAGTTATTGGTGATAATACAGGGCTTTCAGGTTCTGCCACTGGGCCTTCAGTCAAGGTTTCCCCTATGAAGCTAATCTTAGGGTCTGCCTCAACATCCAGTTGACCGATGACATTGCCTGATTGCCCTTGTCTTCTTCTAAGGCTGAACTCTATAGTGATCCTGTCATGGATTCTGTGGGCCAACTTGTCAGCATGTCTTGATTTGCTGGATTGACAATTGGCATATTGACTAAATCTAGACCTTCATAGAAGTTCATGGTCTGAAAGTTGAAGATCTCCTGCTGCCCTTGAACTCTAATGATGATTAGGGCTTTCTTGTTGTTGTCATACCTCCACCCAATGATGTGATTGGAAGATGGTGGAGATGACATAGCCCTTGGTATCCCATCCTCAAACAAACTTTATATGAAAGAGTCTATGTACTCCACATCAATGTGAATTTGAGGAGGTTACTGAGAATGCACAATTGCAAGTGAGGATGGTGAGTCATGAGTGTCCATTCTATCTAAAGAACTCCCAGGTTCTGTAGCTGTAAAGACTTTCTCCCCCTTTTTTGTAGCATCACCCACTTGCATAGGTGAGCTAGGAGTTAGGTCAATCACATCCACAGGTTCTTGTGTTCCTGGTTGAACTCTTCTTAAAGGTCTCCCAACTAGTTTTTCCATAAGATATGAAATCTCAAGTTGCTGATCATTGACCCTGTTCTGCAACGTAGTCATTTGAGATTCAAGGTGACTAACCTTGGAGACTAAATAGGTGCATGTTTGAGAAAATTTTTGCACTTTTAGTTTTAAATTCCCCTCATCTTCATGAGAATAATCATTGGGGGGTGAGATGATTGAACCAAAGTTCTCACTCTCACCACCAGCTTCAGGTTCATGGCTGCTGGAATTCCTCTGCTCACTTGCAACCTCAGTTGAGATGTCAGTGGGCTGAGTTGTCATGGTTGAGGTCTTAATAATGTAATCACCTTAAAAAGTGAGAGAATCTTCTATATGGACATCCTGAACAGGTTTAGAAGTGTCCACCTCAGTAGTAGTTGACTGATGGGGGCTAGAAATAGGAGCCTCAAAAGCACTCATCTTTCTTTGACTAGCGAAAAAGAAGAGAGAATCATGGTACTCACTGAAACATAGATCTTCATTAGTGTAGAAAGCAAGGTTTGGAATTGGTTGATTGAGATCTAATGGCTGGGGATGGTAACTTTCCCCTGAAGGTTGATCACTTGAGTGTTGAGACTTAGAGTGATGGCTTAAGGCAGTTTGGCTTATGAGCTCATCAGGTTGAGCATGAGGAACCCTAGCATTGATCCTTGAGGAGATGGGAGTGGTCTGCTCCTCTGGAGAAGTGGGAGCTCTAGTTTCCACTTCCTCCTTTATCGTTAGTGTATGGGGGCCTCCACAGACTGAATAGTCTGAGCAGGTGTTTGTTTGGATTTTCTTTGGTAGGTTATGGTGATTTGAGGCTATGTAGGTGGTTACGATGTAGCAGGTGTGGGTTCAACACTAGTTGGTGCTGCTAGGTTGTCACCTTGAGCAATGATCTCTAATATTTTTAGGACCAAGACTGTTTCTACGCTAGAGAACCCAACAGTGGGCTTTCTCAGTATTTTAAAGATGTCAGGCTTCATCTGTCAGAGTTTAAGCATATTACTTGTTCCCCTTAACTGTGAGCCCAGTTCACAGTTAAGAATGTACTAGACATATCTAGGGAAAATGTAATATTCTAAGGATTCCAAGTTTGCAAGCAAATTAGTATAAAAAATTAAGAATACCTGAACTTGACCTCCTGAATCATTCCATGGATAATGAGGGAGAGATCCTCAGGAATCTGGTCCATTCCACCATGCTTGTTTGATATGTTGTGGATAACCACATAGAGCAGGAATCTCCATTGGCATAAGACCTTTCCTTTCCTAAAGGTCTTGATAGAGTAATATCCCTCATACCCCATCTGCTCAAAATAATGATTCACAACTTCTTTTGGGAAGAACACCTCACCTTCTTCATCATCCTGCTGAAGATGCATGTTGATGATGGCCCGAGTGATGAAGACTGTTCTCCCCTGCACTATGGTAGACAGTGCCTTCTCCACATCCATTACGACCTCTTGGAAGGTCTTCCAGAATTCTAACAGATAATCCACATAGAGAGGAGGATCAATGGTTAGGGAGGTGAAGTAGTTTGGCAGAGCTAAGAAACGGCAAACCTCTAAGAAATAAGGATCTTTCTTAGAGTTTAACAGAGCCACCTAATTATGTTGCCTGTGTAACTGCATGGTAAAGTTCAGGTCATTTCTATGAAGAGGGTTGGCCATTTTGAGAAGCTTAGGATGAACAAAGATGAGAGAAAATAATTTCAGAGAGAAATTTTGGGGTTTTAGGTTTGGTGGAAGAAGTAGATGATAGAAAGAGGGGGAAACCGTTAGGTTTATATATGAAAATGATTTCACATAAAGTTTAATGAAAGAGGATGAACTTTGAAATCTGGATGTCGGTCCCACCTCTGAAAAAGTAGTTTACTTTTGCTAAAAAACTAGTTTTCTTAGAAATCAAAAAGCTTCCAAAGGTAAATTATCTTCAAAAGTTTTAATGAAAAAGCTTCCGAAGCTAAAATGACTTTGGAAGAATTTCCTAAGAGTTGTAAAGATTTTGACTTCGGAAGAAAATCAAGACTTGAAAATTTTGTTAAAGAACAAAAATTCCTAGAGTTAATTTGCTTCGGAAGAAAAAGGTTCTTGAAAACATATAAGTGCCAAAGAAAAATTTAAATTTTGGAAGATATTTTAGAAATTTCTTCCGAAGGTAAAATACTTGGGCAGTTATTTGTTTTAAAAGCATAAATTTATTCCGAAGTCAAATAAAAACATCCGAAGGATCAAATTTTCATAAATCTAAGGACAGCCCTCAAAAAGATTTTCATCCAAAGAAAAACAAGAGCTTATGAAAGTGATGAGCTAGACAACCTAGGACACACATGATTTAAGAAATAATAAGAATTAGTTTTAAGAAAAACTTACTCAAAGTTGATCATCCCAATAGCTGATACAAGATATTTATATCTCTGTTCATCAAAGGCCTTTGTGAATAGATCAACATATTGTTCATCTGTGTGCACTTTGACTAGTTTAATTAATCCTTTTTCATAATTATCTCTTATTAAATGATAACTGATGTTGATGTGTTTGGTTCTTGAGTGCTGCACGGGATTCTCTATGATCGAGATAGACTATTGTTGTCTATGTGAATGGGAGTCTCCTTGACGTTGAACCCATAGTCGAGCTCCGAAGCACTTGAGCACAGCAGCTAGTAGCAGCAATGTATTCAGCTTCAACACTTGATGTAGAGACATAGGATTATTTCTTGCATTGCCATGAGAGACCCTTCCACCAAGAAACTGACATCCCCCAGATGTAGACTTTGCAGTCATGTTGCAACCACCATAATCACTATCTATATAAGCATACAGATTGAAGTCATGATTCATAGGATACCATAAACCAAGTGTTGAAGCACCCTTAAGGTATCTAGAATCCTTTTGACAGTGATAATATGAGACATCTTAGGCTTGACTTGATATCTTGCACAGATGCAAGTGGCAAACATAATATCAGGCCAGGTAGCAGTAAGATACATAAGAGACCCAATCATAGCCATGTAAAGTGTTCATCAACACACTCCCCCACAAGATCAGGTCCAAGGGAGTGGTTTCTAGATATGCGTGTCAAAGTAATCTTACAATTGGTCATATTGAACCTTTTGAGTATGTCTTGAACATACTTTGACTGACTAATGAAGATGCCATCTTCAATTTGCTTCACTTGAATTCCCAGAAAGAAATTGAGTTCCCCCATGGCATTTATTTCAAATCTATCCTTCATCAGCTTCTCAAAGTCTTTGTAGAGCTTTGGATTAGTTGAACCAAAGATGATGTCATCCATATATACATCAACTATCAATATGTTATTTCCCTGTCTTTTGATGAAGAGAGTTCCATGTGCAATACCTCTTGTATTGACATACACCGTATCATCAATCACTCCATTGAGAAAAGCACACTTCACATCAAGTTGAAAGACCTTAAAGTTCTTGGATGCAACAAATACAGGAATATCTTAACAGCTTCCAATCTTGCTACAGAAGCAAAGACATCTGTATGGTCAACTCCTTCTTCTTGTGTATATCCTTCAACAACTAGTCTAGCTTTGTTCTTGATGATGAATCCTCTATCATCCTTCTTGTTCCTATACACCCATTTAGTTCCAATAGTAGTATTCCCATGTGGAAGAGGACAAAGGTTCCAAACATTCTATCTTTTGAATTGAAGCAACTCCTCTTGCATAGCTTCAACCCTACTTCCATCCTTTAGGCCTCATCAACTTTCTTTGGCTCTATCTGGGATAAGAAACAAGAGTGCAGACAAACATTTGCTTCATGGGTTTTTCTTCTTGTTCTTACCCCTGAGACAACATCTCCAATGATGTTTGTGGTAGGGTGGGTCTTGTGGATTCTTAGCTGAAGGATCACAACAAGTTGCTGAGAAAGATCTATGTTAGAGAATTTTTGATTTGGCATAGATGTTTGACCCACCATATCAGCACACATATTAAGAGAGACTTGATCCAAGGAGTGTGTGACATCATTGATGTTGTCATCTATGGAGTGGTTATCAACATCAAGAAAATCTTAATCACTGTCACCACTACCATCATTTTCTTCTACAATTGAAGCATCTTTATGTGATTGTGGAGCCTCTAAGCCGGAATTTGAAGGCATACCAGATGTATCAGCTGAGTTTGTCAATATGGTGCTCATAGAAACTTCATTTGCAGAAGTAGTCCCAACTGGAGCAGAAGATGTGCTACTTAAAGTCCTTGTCAGCTCAAATCTTGGATCAGGATCACCTGTATTTAAATTTTCTGCAGATCCTGAAATAGTTTCACAAGATTTGTTAAAATAGTTGGTAACTAAATCAAGATCAAAGAGCCGATCAGGACCAAAACCAGCCACACAAGGTGTGTGTTCATTGAAAGTCACATTGGCTGACTCCTCAACAATTCTTGTTTTGAGATTGTATACTCTGTAAGCCCTAGCTTAGGAAGAGTGTCCAATAAGTGTCCATCATTAGATTCTCATAAAATTTGGCAATTTGATCTTTGGTATTCAAGATGGTGCAAGGACAACCAAATGACCTGAGAAAACCAATGAAAGGTTTCCTCTTGTGCCAAAGTTCATAAGGAGTCATGCCATGAGTCTTAACTACTAAAACTATGTTTTGCACATAGCAGGCAGTGTTGACTTCCTCTGCCCAGAAGGTGATAGGCAACTTAGAGTCATAAAACATGGTTCTTGCAGCTTCAATCAGTGTCCTGTTTCTCCTCTCAGCAACAACATTTTGCTGAGGACTCCATGGAGCGCCGTATTGTCTTGAAATACCTTTTTCATCACAGAATGCATCAAGGATTAGGTTCTTGAATTCAGTTCCCTAATCACATCTTAGGATTTTGACCTTGTGATCGGATTGTTTCTTAATCTTTAAGACGAAATTCATCAGAATCACAGGAGTCTCATCCTTAGTTTTAAGGAAAAAGACCCAAGTGAATTTTGTAAAGTCATCTATGGTCACTAAGTAGTAAGAGGTCCTTCCTTAACTCATTACACTGGTGGGGCCAAAGAGATCCATATGTAACATGTGTAGGGGTGTAGTGATAGAGTTTCTTTCCTTAGGCTTGTGAGATACCTTATGTTTCTTCCCTTTCATGCATGCAACACAATGATCATCACTAGTAAAATCTTTCTTTGGCATTCCAGTTACCAAATCGTTCTTAATCATTTTATTCATGTTTATAAAGTTTACACGGCACATTCTTTTATGCCATAGGAAAGACTTGTCTCTATTTTCTTTAGACAGAAAGCATGAAACTTCTCCGAGGGAGATGCTTCTTGCAGATCCATCTTGTACATATTCCCTTTCCTAGGGGCTCTAAGCAGAATATGCTCATGAGGAATGACCACCCCAGGCTTGAGAACAATGCACTCATGCTTAGTAAAGAGCATGTTATGACTCTGATCACAAAATTAGGATACACTCAGAAGATTGTACCCAAGCTCCTTAACAAAGTTTACCTTTTCAATGCTAAGCTTACCATTTATGACCTTGCCCCTTCCAGAAATGTAACCATCTTCATCTACTCCAAAGGCAACTGGCCCTCCATCAATCAGTTCAAAGTTCTGGAGTAGTGACCTACTGTCTGTCATGTGCCTGGAACAACCACTGTCAATGATCCAGACATTTTTGTTTGTCTTCAGCTGTCCATGCACAAAGGAAATAATTAGTTATATTTGGAAACCCAAGCCTTACTTGTCTTGGGCTCATTAAGAGAAACAGAAGGTAATGCAACAGTAATAGATCCTATTATTTTCCATGGAGGATCTTGAGCTGTTGTTGATGGAAAATTCTCAGTCACTTGGTCTTTCTTAGACTTCCACCACACCTTGGAGTCTTGGACTTGACCTTCAATACATAGGAAGCTTTTTATACTTGGGAAGTTTTGATGACTGAACCTTTGGAAGATTCTGGAAACACTGCAGTAGACTTTAGTGCTTCGGAAGTATTCCTTCCTTCCGAGACCAACTTTTATCCGAAGGCAATTTTCCACTTTCCTTCTTCTTGGTTTTGGAACTTCTGAAGGAAACATATTTTCCTTCCAAAGCCTAAATCTTCTTAGAACTCTTGGAAGTCTTTGGTTTGATCCTGTGAAGAGTACCCTTAGGATTTTATGGACAATCCTTAGCAAGATGAGTAGTACTCTCACACATAACAGACTCCGTTTTCTTCTTCCCATGAGCCTTCTGAGAGAAAGACTGACATTGGTCACATCTCTTCTCCACCCTCATCATTGCAGATGCTGAGACAATCCTTTTGGGCTGGGGACTATTCTTGGAGTTTGATGGTCCAGGCTGTGCAGCAATGGTACACAGCAGATCAGTCTTCTTCTTGGTACTGAGATGATTTGAACAAGAACCAAAACTCTTAGCAGAAGAGTGTAGGTTGATGTTTTCAGTCTTTACTACTTCAAACCTTGCAGCGATAAACACTTGTTTCTGCTTGGAGTCAAAAGTAGCCTTGATCACTTGAGCCTTTCTTTCTTTCCTTTTGCTCTTTTTGATCAAGTTCTTCCTCATTAACTTGGTCATCACAGTCTTTTTCTTCTCCTCAGAAGGATAGTGGCCCTTCTTAGAATCCTCATCCTCACTCTTCTTAGAGGAGTTCTTCACTATCACTTCTTCATCCTCTTCACTCAAAGGATCTATAAGAGGAAGCTCACCTTCGCAAGTTCCACACCTAGGAGATCTTACAGACAAGATGTGTGTGGAGGAGCTATCTCATTTGATCCTAGTCCTTGCTTGTTTTGATAGCACACTTTGTTGTGCAGGGATAAGGATATCATGTTCTTGAAGGTCTCTTCTTCAAGAACACACTTGTCTGCCCTGTCTTTGCTGATCACAAGCTCAGACTGGAACTCAGTCAGCTTGGTTATGAGATCCTTGATTTGAGTCCTAAAATCTGTATGCTCATGTTTTAGAACTGAAATTGTTTTCTCTAAGTCTTCTATCTTCAGTTTATGATCATTTTCAGACTTTCTAAACTCAGCTTTTAAAATGTTTAAGGTATGAAGATCAGATCTCATCTCCAAGTTATAGGACCTGTATCTATTTACTTTAGCAATGCATCCAGGGCTACAGAGATGTTCCAATACCATGGCTTCATCATGATCTACCATCAGTGCTTGGTTTGGAGAAGCATCGTCCACCTGAAAGCTCCAGTCAAAGCTTCAATCTTCAACAGCAATAGCAGCCTGCTGCTTTGGCTTCTCATTTTGGGGAGTTTTGTTAGTGTAGTTGGGTATGGACTATGTTTGGCCACCATTTGTTCTAGGTTACTTACACACCCTAGCAAAGTGGCCCATCATGTTACAGTTGTAACACTTGACTTTGCCTTTGTCCAGGCCAAACTTTCCACTGGTTGCATTGTTTGGAAACTTCCTTACAGTCCGCTTGTAGAACTTCTTGGCTCTATGAGTGAGAAGAGCCATTTGCTGGACTATGTCCATTTACTCCAGTTCATCTGGATGGATATAGTCCAGGTCTTCAAGGGTGAACAGAAAGCAGCCACAACTTTCATAAGAAGACACAAAGGCATGAGAAGAACTTGTCTCTTAGAATGTGCTTCCTTGGGTGTAGTTCTCCCTTGGTGTCTTTGGGAAGGTGATGAAAGGGCCCTTAGGTGAGTTGTCAGGGTATCATATGAGATGATGTTGGGGTTCTATGATATCCCTTTCAACCTCATGTAGCGTTGAACCCATTTGATTGTAGGAGTTGCCAGATGAACCTTGCATGTTCATCTCCATCTGATAGCCACTAAGAATCCCATATAACTTTGTCAGAGTAAGAGTTTTTAGATTCTCAATCCTCTTGATCATCACATAGTAGTGTGTCCACTACCTAGGAAGTGAGGACATGAACTTTCTTACAATGTCCCTGTTCTCATGAGGAACTCCTCCATCCACAAGGGTATCCACAATCTCAACATACAAGACGTATTGTTGGGTCATGGTTTCACCTGATTTAAAGGTGAAGTTTACAAACTGCTGCTTCAGGATATCCTTCTTTGCATTTCACAATCTCAACATACAAGACGTATTGTGGGTCATGGTATCCACAATCTCAACATACAAGGTGAAGTTTACAGACGTATGTTCTCCTTAGCTTTAGAGGAACCCTCATACATCAGTTTCAATGCATCCCACAACTGATTAGCTGTTTTGCATTTCTTAAAACCTCTGTATACAGAGTTTGGAAGAGAAGTCTGAAGGGTTGTCATGGCATTTCTATCAATCTCTACTCTCTTCCTGTCTTCATCAGAGTAAGTTGCCACATCCTTGGGGATCATTCCACCACCTGTAGCAGAAGGGGTGCTTGGTATGTAAGGTCCATTCTCAACAGACTCCCATATTCTTGAGTCTAGAGACCTGATGAAACCTTCCATTCTCATACACGAGGTGTCAAAGTCATCAAGATTGATTAGTGGGAACTTGTTCATGGTTCCAGTTTCCATTTAAGTTTTAGAAATGGCTGCTATTTGAAAAGTTTAGTATTTATGTGAGTGAGGGATCTTAAGATGGTGTGATCTTATATCAAGAGCCTGAATGCTCTGATACCAAATACAGGACCGTTGAAGGGTGGTAAAATACAACACAAAACACAAATAGGAGAGTAAAAAACTTAATCAAATTGTGCAGGACCGGTGAAGGGGTTCACTTACAACACAAGAACACAAAGAGGAGATTAACCAAAACTTAATCAAACAGTAAACTGGATTAACCACAAGAAGACACTAAGAACACAAGTAATGTAAGAGACAAAACACAAGAGCATAAGTATATGGTTTTCAAGAATACATTATATTGCTTTCTCTATGTTCTATTACAAGTGTTACAAGCATATGGAAAAGATACAAGAACATGAGATACTTATACTACATCCTACAGCCGACCATACTTTAAAAGCCAGTTGGATACAATTGAGTAGACTCAAAACAAAATCAATTGTAGAGTCAACAAGGTAGATTTCCTTTTTGACTTTGTGACTATGACATGCCATAGCTCACATCCTTATCTATTACAAAAAGGATAAAGTACATGAAGTAGAAAGTTATATACTCAAGACCTCAATGTACAGTTACCAAAATCATGGACCTTTTTCACCAACTCATGTAAGTTGGTGACTTTAGAGAGATACAACAGAAATGTGTCCAACTTTATGGAATAGTACATCAGATAAAGCATGTTACTAAAAGTCTTTGGAAGAAATCTATCTTCAAGAGTTGAGGCTTCGTAAGACTTTCTCTCTGAAGCTTTGAAGGACTTCATCTTTGGCTTCGAAAGATATTGGTCTTGGCTTTGGAAGACTTCACACTTAGAATATTTATGGTGCCTGTGTGAAACTTCCAAAGCATTCTTCTTCAGTACTTGTGCAGCATGCATGCGGGAAGACTTTGGTTGCTTCATCTTCTATGCATATCTCTACAAACTATGAACTGGATTCACCACAAGTAAAGACACTAAGAACACAAGTAATTAAGAGACAGAACACAAGAGCAAGATGCACAAGGAGATGGTTTTCAAGATTGCAGTATATTGCTTTCTCAATGTTCTATTACAAGTGTTACAAAGCATAAAGATAAAGTTACAAGAACATGAGATACTTATACTACATCTTACAGCCGGCCATACTATGAAGGCCAGCCTGATACAATTGACTAGACTCAAAACAAAATCAATTGTAGAGTCAAAAAGGAAGATTGCCTTTTTGATTTTGTGACTATGACATGCCATAGCTTACATCCTTATCTATTACAAAAAGGATAAAGTACATGAAGTAGAAAGTTTACAGACTCAAGATCTCAATGTACAGTTACCAAAAGCATAGACCTTTTCACCAACTAATGTAAGTTGGTGACTTTACAGAGTTGCAGCGAAAAGGGGTCCAGCTCTATGAAAAAGTATATCAGATAAACCATGATGTTAAAAGTCTTCAAAAGAAATTTGTCTTTAAGTGTGGAGCTTTGGAAGACTTTGTCTTTGAAGCTTCGGAAGAGTTCATCTTTGGCTTTGGAAGATATTAAGCTTAGCTTCGGAAGATTTCACACTTAGAATATTCTTGTTGCATGTGTGAAACTTCCGAAGCATTCTTCTTCAGTACTTGTGCAGCATGCATGCAGAAAAACTTTGGTTACTTCAGCCTCTGTACATATTCTCTAAAATATGGGTACTCACTGACATACAAGATACCTTCTGAAGAACAAACTACCTTCAGACGAACAAGATACCTTCAGAATAATGAACTACCTTCGGAAGAACAAGATACCTTCGAAAGAACAAGATACCTTCGAAAGAACAAAGTAGTTGCGGAAGACTAAACACTTTGACTTACATCATACAAGTGTTTCAAGTCAATAAGTCAACAAGTCAATCACGAACTCTAAGAGATTCGTTGTTTCCTTAAAAGAAACATGCGTGTCTATAAATATGAGTCCTAGGCTTCACATTTGAAATATGCAACAAGGGAGACTAGACGGAAAACACAAAATATCACATCGGTTCACACAATCAAACAAACACAAACCCTAGTAGCCATCACATCAATACATCATAAACATGAACACTTTAGAAGCATTCATTGTTTATTAGATTCATAGTTTATTCATTTGTAATCATTAACAAGTTTTTAATGAAATACTTTTAAATAAAAATGTTCATTTATTTATTGTGTTGACATCATACATTCTGTTTGACATTTATTTATTAAACAATGATTGATGATAATTCCGCAATCATTAGCTCGATCATAATCTAACACTGATAATTCCTAATTGTGATCCTTGAATTAACAATATATCACAAAAGTGATAGTATTTGTTAAAGTAATAATGTGATATGTTATGATTATACATGTCACATATGTCACAGTACCTTTATGGATGTTTGAACAACATTTGATTAACCCTATATGTGGAAACCATATTTGATCCTTGTTTACATTTACAGGTAGTTAGGTTATTTTGTTTTTTGGGGTTTTTGAGTTTATGCTTTTGATTTTTAGGAGTTGGCTTTTGAACATTTTCATAATTCTTTGACTCTTTAGAAACAAATCTTTTATGAATAGTGGAAGACTTAGGACCTGGACATGTTCCAGATCAGAGTTAGATTTGATGTTGGGTTTTGATGTCAGTTCAGAGTTTGCGTTTTGTCAAAAGTTCTTGCTGGCATAAACTTCACAAGTTTTAATTGAATTGATTTATTGATTGGTTCAAACTTGTAGCTTTTGCAGCTATTCTTCTTCTTCTTTGATTTCTTGATATTGATGGGATTTTATTGCCTTGAACTTGAATTGAATCTTGAGAAGATTCCTTTTCAGATTCTTCAACTTTTTGATCAATTTGGTTTGATTCATTAGAGCTTGATTCATCAAAACAGGAAATCTCTGATTTCTCTTCTTTGGATTTCCCTTTATTCTTGTTATTCATTTCATTAACTTTTCAACATATTGTTCAAGTTCACAATTTTCAATAACACTTTGACCCTTTGGAACAAACAACTTTTTGTTCTTTTGTCGAGGTTCATATGATTTGACTTTTATAGGATGACCATTCTTGATCTTTTCTAAGTCTTTCTCCTCTAATATTTCAATAGTCAATCTTCTGATTTCATTTTTGACAGTAGATTTAACATTCTAATTCTTCTCTTGAAATTCTTTGTGCTTAGCTTTATTCTCTGGTGAATGATCATGAATATTAAAGTTTTCAGGTAAGGTACTAGAGATGGATTTAGGCATAGGTTCATGTGTGAATCCTAATCCTGTTTTATCTTTGTCTTTTCTATGATTTACCAATTGGTTAACAATATTTTTTAAGCTTTTCACTTTGGCTAAATAAATCTGAGTTGCTGCATGTGTCAATTTTTCATGTTCTAACATTTTGGTCATCTCTTCAAGTTGCTTCTTCACAAGTTCAAGATCTTGTAAGGTTTTGTTCCAAGAGGTTTGAAGAGATATGATTATGTCATCAGAAATTTTAAGATCAACTTTGAACTTATTATGCATTAACTCTTATTGTTTCAGTTTGTCACATATTTTGAATGACTAGGTTTTGTAGTGTTGTACTTGTTCAAAACATGATTTAGTGCACATTTTCTCTCTTAATTCCATTGGGATTTGGGATGAGAATTTGAAGACTCAGTATCAAATGAAGAGTTTTTGACCTTGGGTTGTTCTGATTGTGCCATAAGAGCAAATTCTTCTGAATCTTCCTTTGGGTCAGATTTGTCACTCTAGTCATAGTATTTTTCATCATCTGATTCACCTTCTGCTTTTGGATCTTTGTCTTCAGACCGGTCTTCATTGTTCATATTTGCAATAAATGCTAGATAAGAAGGAAGATCTGTTGCAAACTGTTCTACATACGCACTCCGGTCATAGCCATCTTATTGCTAACCACTAAAGCTTTCTATGGCTCTTCAGCTGTCTTTGATTCTTCTTTTAGTTCTGGCATTGGAAGACTCTGATAAGGCTTTTGATATGTCTTTTGAGAATGTTGATGATATCTTTGACTATTAAAACTCCTTTGAACATTGCATCCTTGGGTTCTTGGAGCTTTTCACTCCGGAAAAGTGACCAGAGCTGTTACAGTTAAACACCTTGACTTTGACTTATCAAAGCCAACTATTTTCTATGAATTGGGCTTATAGTTTCTGTTCACGTATGAATGCTTTTGAGTTCTATAAGCTATCATCAACATTTTCCAGTTTAGATCCATTTTTCAACATCATCCGGATCCATGTCAAATAGATCCAGCAAAATAAAATTAACTTTACCATGGTATGCTTGAAAACTTGCCATAAAGGGTGTAAAGGTAGAATTGGACTCTTCATCCTGTAAAAGGATGTTTATAACATCTTTAACTTTGCTAGGTTTAATAGAGTTAGAAGATGGAGTCTCATTATATGTTTTAGGCATTTGTGGTTTGGGAGGAGACTGTGGGTGTGGTTGAGTAAAGTAAACAGGTGCACTTATGAAAAATCCTGCTCCCACAAACAACTTACCATCATCTTCTAGAGTAGTTTCATTTTTGGCAAAAATGAATTCTCCAAAGTATTTGCTGGAGAAGCAACATACTTATATTGAGAAGTAGATGCAGCTTTGTCATTATTCCTTAAGCTCTCATCTATTTCCACCGACTCAACCGTTGCAATTTGTAGATCGAGATCCATGGGAAACTTTTCAGTATTTTTAACAATGCCAATGTTTGTTTCCATGAAGATGGAAGAGCGTTTAGAAGTCTATCATTCAAGTATTTAGGATCATTCTTAATGCCTACAGTTGATATTTCTATTATAAGATGAATAAATCTGTTCATCATTTGGTTTATGGTTTCTCCAAGAAGATGTTCAACATCTCAAGTTGCCTTTTCAGTTTTTGCCTTTTGGGATCTTGAATTTCTTTGCCTCCTCACAAATAATTTTCAAGGCTTTATACATAATGTACCCAGGTTGGTAACCATCAAGCCTGGATACTAATTCGAATGGTAAACCTTTGCACATAAGAGAATAGGCTTTAATATCATTCTTCATTTTCTTTAGATCATCACCATGTAATCCATCTTCTAGCTAAGCTCCTATGAATATTTGGTGAACACAAAACCTTATGAGGACCATTAGATGTAACATGAATGTAGGGTCCTTTCTCTATTGATTCCCAAAGATTAGCATCGATAGAGTTCACATGGTGTTTCAGTCTGGGTGAGCAGTTCTTAAAATAAGCTCTGCTCTTTACCTTTGGAACTATGTCCTTAGAATCCTCAGACTTAACCATTTTTAAGATTTGATTTTAAGAGAATGTACTATTTATGTTGTTTTATATTTTACATTTTTTATATCTGATTTTAATTTTTGAAACAATTTCTATGTATTGAAAGAAAAGTCTGAATCTTGATAGGTCTAAATAGTTGTGAAACACTCACTTTGACTTATAAATGCCTAAGGGAATGCCTTAGTAAATTTCTGAAATGCCCAAAAGTATAAACACGTGAACAGTGGAGAAACGCCCAAAGAGTTGCAAAATGCCTAAACAGTTGTCAAGCGCCCCAACAGTTGTCAAGCGCCCAAATAGTGGTCAAACGCTTACGAACTTAGTTTCTAAAACACATCAAAATAGTGCTAAAATGTCCACAACAGTATCAAAACATCCATTCCAAAATGCCTAAATGTTGTTAAAGCGCCTAAGCAGTGTTCATGCGCCTAAACACTTAAGTGAAACTAAGATGATTTTATCACCCACACGCCCAATTCAACATCTTCATTAACAACCTGATCTTAACATATTTTTCAAAACTTGATTATTGTAAGGCCCCGTTCCTGGGATGCCTACAGTTGGTCATTCATCGCACATAAAATATATAATTTCATATAACTTCCATAAAACATCGTAGCCGAAATGACAAAATAGACATCTCCTTTCATCATAAAAGTTTTTGCAAAATAATACATCGTAATTCAATTACAAAACCCAAGTTGCATTACATCACAAAAGCATTATAAACATGGATGACATCCCAAAAGAGCTGAGTAGCCGCCTCGTGCCAGCCTCAGCAACTATTACCTGCCAACTGGAAACACATCAAAGTTAGCGTTGCTGAATGAGTTCTAGTTTTATAAATAAAACACACTTTTCTCTTGTTAAAACCATACTTTACGTACATGCGATCATACATCATACATATACATATAACATCATTATTATCTTCATCATCTACACGTTAACTTTCATTCTTTCATAGATTCTTGCTTTCATTCGTTCATTCATTACTTCCAGTGTCATGTACATTACCCCGAACACTGTGCACGAAGCGGGTAACTGGGCCTGAGGTCTTTCATAGACCCCGAACATTGGTCACGGAGCTGACTCTAGTACCTAGGGCATGTACATTGACCATTTATCTTTTCTATTCCATTCCGGATCATGCCTTATGCTATACCTCGAACATTATGCACGAAGTGGGTAACTGAGCCTGAGGTCTTTCATAGACCTCGAACATTATGCAAGCCTGAGGTATCACAAAGATTGGACCCCAGTGTGCATCCTTCGGGGTAGCTAACCCGGACACCGTCGAGCTAAGACCTTCATCGGTGTGCACCTCCATACATTTTCTTGCAAGCCTTGTTACATTCATTTGTTCATTAATGCATGCATTTATTCATCATGTTCTTCTTTCATTATCTTTCGCTTTACGTTACATAACACTTTAGGCTCATTCATTAACATAACACGTGAAGCCACGGAAAGATTATTATACATCGTAATAAGTAAGATAACATACAGTCATCACATCATACAGGGCAACATCAAACATACATAACATGTATAAACGTGCATCATCATCATCATCATGCCCAACATGCTCTCTAAGGCCACAATCATCATCTTACATGAACTTACGGGAATCTTTTCATCAAAACTTACATCTACACTTTCCCCCGAAAGTCAGAAGTCAAACTACACTTTCCTTCGGGTACAACAGCCCTATTTGGGCATATGGACACCTTTCAGTCGCATGGACTCCATGCGACTGAACATCATGCGAATGAATCAATGTGGATGAACACTCATGCGAATGAACACCCAATCCTGCGAATGATCTAATGCGATGAGCACTTATGCGACTGGACCTTCAGTCGCATGACCTCCATGCGACTGCCCTGAATCGTGCGAATGGACTCTCAATCATGTGAATGAACCTCAATTGCACCTCATTCGGTCATATGGCCTCCATTCGGTCGCCTAGCCCTAGCTGATCGAGAATGCACTTCATCCCGAACCCAATCAGCCATATTCGACCTCCAAGCTCATTTAACCCATTCTAAGCTCAAATCGACCATCCTAAACCTTAGGGATTCATACCACAATACCATTAACCACACACAAGCCCACAAACAAGGCTCAAATGCATCATACACACACACATACACAAATGGGTCAAACACCCAGACACACCAAAAATCGATTTTCAGATGTGTTCCAGCCCCAAATCAGTCCAAAATGTGTAAAAGAGAGGTCCTAGAACTCACAAACGACCACGACGAGTAGATCTTTGATTTGACTCGCTTCTCAATGATTTTGGCCACTCGAACCAACCCGAACCAACTTTTCTTCCTCTTTTTCTCTTCTCTCTTCTTTGGCTGATTTTGGTGGGTGTGGGGAGAGGGTAAGGTTTGCCTTCTCCGTTAAATACTCGACTTTGGACTTTATTTCTTTTTCTTCCTTCGTCGGCTTCAAGATAAGTAAATAACCAGGTGTTACAAGTCCACCCCCCTTAAATAGGTTTCATCGCCAAAACCTGTTATTCCTCAAACAGATGTGGGTAATGATGCCTCATTTCTTCTTCAGTCTCCCACGTTGACTCGGATCCCTTCCTGTGCTTCCACTGTACATGCACTAAGGGAACCACTTTATTTCTCAACCTCTTCTCTTTTCTATCAATGATTGCCACTGGTTGCTCCACATAATTTAGCCTTTCGTCTACCTTGATATCCTCCAGTGGAACAATCATGTCTTCATCCGCCAAGCACTTCCTTAGATGAGATACGTGGAATGTTGGGTGCATTCTACTTAGCTCATCTGGTAAGTCCAATCTATAGGCCACCTCTCCTACTCGAGCAATGATTCGGAAAGGGCCTATATACCTTGGGCTCAACTTTCCCCACTTTCTGAACTGAATAATACCCTTCCAAGGTGAGACCATCAACATAACCCGGTCACCCACCTAGAACTCAATCGGTCTGCGTGGTTTATCAACATACGACTTCTGTCTATCTTTGGCTGCCTTCATGAAGGCCTTGATCTTCTCAAGCTTCTCAGTCATAGCCTCGATTACCTTGATGCTTCCTAGTTCTTTCTGACCAATATCACCCCAACAGACAGGTGTTCTACATCTCCTACCGTATAGCATCTCGTAGGGTGGCATACCAACGCTGGTATGATAACTATTATTGTATGAGAATTCGGCTAACGGTAGGTGGTCATCCCAACTTCCCCCAAAATCAATCACACATTCCCAAAGCATGTCCTCTAATGTCTGAATGGTCCTCTCAGACTGACCATCAGTTTGGGGATGATAAGTCGTGCTAATATCTAACCTCGTCCCCATGGCGTCGTGGAATTTCTTCCAGAATTTAGAGGTAAACCGGGTGTCACAATCAGACACAATAGACACCGGCACACCATGACGAGTTTCAATTTCCTTGATGAACAGATCTGCCAACCTTTTAGATGAATATGTCTCGTGGATCTGTAGGAAGTGAGCACTCTTCGTCAAGCGGTCAACAATCACCCATATAGTATCATACCCTTTCGGAGTACGCGGCAGCTTCGTAATGAAATCCATGGTGATGTGCTCCCACTTCCATTCCGGTATATATAAAGGTTGGATCTTCCCATATGGCTTCTACTGCTCAGCCTTCACTTATAGACAATTAAAGCACTTACTCACATACTCCACCACGTTGCGTTTCATACCCGGCCACCAATAATCTTTCTTCATATCTTGGTACATTTTCATGGCACCTGGATGAACGAAGTATCGAGTCTTGTGAGCTTCTTCTAATATCTTCACCTCTAGATCCCCAAAACGAGGAACCCACGTTCTCTCGAATCGAGTTCTAATACCAAGCATGTTTTCACCCAATTCTACGACCAGGCCTCTCATTCTCTCAAAGTTAAGATGATCTTCCTTCAATACCTCATCTTTAAACTCTTTGACTTGCCTTATCACATCAGAGGTCAAGATCAGCTGATATTCTTTCACCCGATTCGGTTCGGGCCTCTCCTTTCGGCTAAGGGCATCCGCCACCTAGTTAGCTTTGCTCGGATGGTAATGGATCTCATAATCATAATCCATTATAAGCTCCAACCATCGTCTATGCCTCATATTCAGGTCCTTCTGCTCAAAGACGTACTTTAAGCTCTTGTGGTCGGTGAAGATGGTGCACTTTGTTCTGTACAAATAGTGTCTCCAAATCTTTAGTGCAAAGACCACGGCTGCTAACTCGAGGTCATGAGTACGATAATTGACCTCATGAACCTTCAACTGTTGGGATACACATGCTATAACCTTTCCTCTCTACATTAACACACACCCCAACCCCGAATAAGAAGCATCAGAATAAACCACCAGATCTTCGCTTCCATCGGGTAATGACAGAAGAGGAGCTTGAGTCAACATCGCTTTCAGTTCATCGAATGCCTTCTCTTGAGCTTGACCCCATATAAGCTTTACATCCTTTTGGGTCAACTTGGTTAGTGGAGAAGCAATCTTAGAAAAGTCTTGGATAAACCTTCTATAATAGCCCGCCAAACCCAAGAACCTACGAATCTCGAATGGCGTCTTAGGAGACTTCCATTGCATCACTGCCTCCACCTTAGCCGGGTCCACCATAATCCCGTCGGATTTACCACATGACCCAAGAACTGAACTTCGCGCAACCAAAATGCACACTTGGAGAACTTGGTGTACAACTTCTCCTTTCTCAACGTCTCTAGAACTTCACGAAATTGACCTGCGTGCTCAATCTCACTCTTCGAATAAATCAGGATTGTTGGGGTTTGTAAGAACAAGATAGATAGTTTAACCATTTAAACTTTGTAAAAACACAGCAGAAACAACATTATAACATAGTTAATGAACTGAAAATATCGGGTTTCATCTTGATATTACAAAGTCACAAACAAACCCAAGAACAAAGGACCTTTATATGTGAATAAAGCTAGCAATGTAAACACAAAACAAACATTATGGACAGCCATAACGAGGCTGCCATAAACTACCTTTCAGCAGCAAGATGTCGAAATGGATGAGGATGATATGGACGAAGAAAGAACGACCAAGGCACCAAGAGAAGGTCCTCTCAAGCTTGCATACTCCAAGCTCTATCACAAACACCTTGTTGCTAGGAATTAAGCACCAAAAACCGAATGAAAAGGCTTCTCGGAACCTTTCAGTCGAGAATCACTTCAACAAGAGGTGAAAACCCTTTTTCTTTCTTGTGTTTTGCATGTGAGAGAGAGAAGAAGATGGAGTGAATGTGTTGTCTCAAAATTTGTTTTTCCAAGACACCAAATGAAAACCAAGAAAAGGCACACCCAAAGGGGGCGGCCGAATCCACCTTTTCACTTTGGGTTTTCCCCCCAAAAGTGAAAACACAATGGAACACATTAACATGTCACTAATATAAGTTATACATGTAATTAACCTTTTAATTGTATAACTCACACACACTCTCTTATTATTTGATTTTATTTAAGTAACTTAAATAACATTATAAACAATATCTATAAACAAAATATCCATATAAATTGTTCAATCTCATATGCAACTTATTTAGAAAAGCCATTTTCTAAATTGGTGTATTTATTTAATTGTATGATCATATCATCAGTTAAATATTATTTGGTGTTTGCTAAGCTTGTTATTGGGTATGACCCGACTTGGATCATAACGTACTAACCACGTCAATGTTCTATATGTCTTGGGCATAAAGAATTCAACAATCTCCCACTTGCACAAGATTCATAGAAGATTGATGCAAGCAGTAAATACCGCCTAACAATGGTTTACTACCCTTAATACGCATGAGTTAAAGCCATTCAATAACATCATCCCCTTCAAGTATCCAACCTGAAATGATTTAGGCGAATCAATAATTTATCCTTTTGTTACAAATGTCATATCAAATCCAAGGACATAGAATGATCATTCCTTGTTGTTTTTACTTAATCAGGCCTTAGACATCTTGCTCTCAATGAATAAGAGGAACAAATTTCATCTTGAATACATACGTTTCTCACAAACACTTCGTGTCACGCCTGAACATAGCCTTACGTATTGTCCATTACTACAGGGCAGTGAAGAACTAGCTCAAGGTATAACACTTGGTGAATATCAAAACCCAATATGTATCTCAGGTCTAAGGATACCAAATGATATTCGCCTTTACTCAAATTTACTTATGATCAATCTAGAAGATTCCATGTAGTAAATTTGAGATGCGGGTCAGTCAATATTTGTATCCCACAAACATCTATGAACTTTGGCAGCAACCACTTGCTCTATATTCATTCCTTATGAATATCCACCAATCCAAATTCATAATAATCTTACCCTCATACTTGTTCCCACAAGTGTGAACGACTATGGACATTTAGAGTAAACAATTTACCCATGGATTAATAATGCTAAATTGGAAAATTTATTGAAATATTATAACCAAATAATTTTATTCAAGTAGCAAGGGAGTTCCAAATATCCAAATACGAAATCACAGATCAAATCCAATCACTAGAATATCAAAGTCCCATGGCACAGGTATAAACTTCATGCTTTGCCTTTTCTAGGAGCTTCGTAAGAGGATCCGCAATATTTTGATCTGTGTGAACTTTGCATATACATATCTTTCCTTTCTCAACTTCATCTCGTATGTAGTTGAATCTCCGCTCAATATGCCTAGTCTTTTGATGAGCACGAGGTTCCTTGATTTGAGCAATCGCACCCTCGTTATGACAAAAGATCCCTAGGGGGTCCAAAATGGAAGGAACAACCCCTAGATCAGCAATGAATTTCTTCAACCATGCAACTTCTTGAGCTGCCAATGAGGCGGCGACGTATTCTGATTCTGTAATTGATAAAACCACCATATCATGTTTAGAGCTCTTCCAAGAGACGGCTCCTCCATTCCAAATGAAAATGTATCCTGATTGTGATCGTGAATCATCACGATCGGTTTCGAAACTCGCATCTGTGTAACCCTTTACAGTGAGTTCCTCATCACCAGATCCATAGATTAGAAACATATCTTTAGTCCTCCTTAGGTACTTAAGTATGTTCTTAACAGCTATCCAATGACTTCTTCCAGTATTTTGCTGGTAACGGCTTGTCATGCTTAAGGCGCACGAAACGTCCGGCCGAGTGCATATCATTGCATACATGATGGATCCAATAGCAGATGCATATGGGATTGCCTTCATTTTTTCTTGCTCACCCTTTGAGCTTGGATATTGAGTCGTACTCAATATTGTTCCTCTTTGAATAGGTACCATACCTTTCTTAGAGTTCTCCATCTTGAACCTTTTCAAGATTTTATCAATGTATGCACTTTGATTCAAACCAATCAACCGCCTTGGTCTATCCCTATAGATCTTTATTCCCAGAATATAGGCAGCCTCACCAAGATCCTTGATGGGAAAACAACTTCCAAGCTAGGTTTTTACACCTTCCAAAGTTGGAATATTATTTCCAAATAGTAGTATGTCATCAACATACAATACTAGGAAAGTGATGATGCTCCCACTAGCTTTCTTATATACACAAGCTTCATCAGCGTTCTTGATGAATCCAAATTTAATTACTTCTTCATCAAAACGGTGATTCCAACTTCTCGATGCTTGTTTTAATCCATAGATTGATTTTTTTAACTTGCATACTTTGTTAGGATGTTTTGGATGGACAAAACCTTGAGGCTGAACCATATAGACATATTCCTCAAGATATCCAATTAGGAAGCCGTTTTGACATCCATTTGCCAAATCTCATAGTCATAATGAGCAGCAATGGCAAACAATATCGTAATAGATTTTAGCATCACAACAGGGGAGAAAGTGTCATCATAGTCAACCCATTGAGTTTGAGTGAAACCCTTTGCTACAAGTCTTGCTTTATAAGTATCCAAGTTTCCATGCATATCGGTTTTCTTTATGAAAATCCATTTACTTCCAATTACTTTGGAGTTAAGAGGTGGTATAATCAAGTCCCATACTTGATTGTCATACATGGATTGCATCTCAACGTTCATGGCTTCAAGCCATTTCTCACAATCCGAATTGGACAACGCATCATGGTATGTGATTGGTTTATCAGAATCTATCACATAGCATCCATCAGTGAAAAATTCATATCCTTTAGGTGGATTACTAGTTCTACCAGATCTATGAACGTTTTCTATGTATTGATCAATTATTTGATCATTTCAACATCCTCATGTTGAGTGCTAGTGTCAACCAAACGTGTATCGGGTTGTGGTTCTTGATCCTCTTCAAGATCCACAGTTCTACTACGAGTTCCTTCCATAAGAAACTTGGTTTCCAAGAACTCACCCTTTTTGGCAACAAACTCTTTTGTTGTATTGGATCATAGAAATATATCCCATAGAATCTCTTGGATATCCAATAAAGATACACTTAGTGGAATGGCTTTCTAACTTGTTCGAGGTGGGAGTCTTCACATAAGCCACACACCCCCACACCATCAAATATGAAAATGATGGAACCCTTCCATGCCGTATTTCATAAGGTGTCCTTTCCACTTTCTTGGTTGGGGCCATATTCAAAATACGGGCCGCAAAGAGCAGGGCAAAACCCCAAAATGATAGAGGTAATGAGCTTCTAGCCATCATAGATCGAAGCATATCCAATAGAGTTCGATTTCTCCGCTCGGACACGCAATTATGTTGTGGTGTTCCTGGTGGAGATAGTTGTGAGACAATCCCACAAGTTCTAAGATGGTCCCTAAAAGCATCATTCAGGTATTCACCTCCTCTATTAGTGCGGAGAATTTTAATTGACTTATTGAGTTGATTTTGTACTTCATTTTGAAAGACTTGAACATTTCAAAAGCTTCATCTTTGTGTCTTAACAAGTACACATACCCATATCGACTATAGTCGTAGTAAAGGTAATGAAGTGTCTTTCATTGTACCTTGTCATAGGTTTAAAAGGACCACATACATCCGAATGTATGATACCTAATAAATCCTTTGCCTTTCGGCTTTGCCACTAAAAGGTGCCTTGGTCATTTTACCTTGTAAACAAGACTCACATACATCAAATGAATCACATTCATTTGTTTTTAAAAGACCATTCTTTTGTAGTATTTGTATTCTTTTCTTGTTTATATGACCAAGACGACAATGCCAAAGTTAAGTGTTACTCAAATCCGATTTAGTTTATTGGTACTAGTTTGGTACAATAAGCTATCATTCAATGTATTTTCATGAACCAATTCATAGATACCATTGATGGGAATAGCTTTAAAGTAAAACATGTCATTCAAAGTAACATGGATTTCTTTTCCAATAATGATAATACATATCCAAAATGTTTTAATTGGGCTATGGAAATAATGTTTCTAGTCAAACTAGGAGCATACAAAACATTGTACAAAATTACTACCAAACCATTTGGAAGTTTCAAGATGTAGTCACCACGGGCTTCAACTTGAACTCTAGCCCCATTGCCCATGTAGAGGCTAACATCCCCTTTGTTGAAGTTGCTACTTCTTTTGAACCCCTACAACAAATTGCAAATGTAAGTTCCACATCCGGTATCTAATACCCATGTGTTAGAGGATATTAAGTTTAAATCAATATGGATCATGTATCGTACCTGAGGTCTGCCTTGCATCCCTCTTCGCTTTCAACTCTTGGAGATGGACAGGACAATTTCTTGCCCAATGTCCAATCTCCCCACACATGAAGCATGGATCATAGGAAGCAACCTTTTGCCTCTTCTCCTGTGCTTTGGGTGGCAACCTTGCCACCCCTTTCCCTTTTTCCCATTACGGGTCCCTTACCCTTTGCAACTCTTGCCTTGGGTGCGGGATGGGGCCTTTTCTTGTTCCCACCTTCAGTTATGGTGAGAACGGGTAAAACCCTTTTACCCATGGCCGCCTCGGCCATTTTGAGCATAGAGTGAAGTTCACCAATGCTTTTGTCCCAAGCATTCATGTTGTAGTTGAACACGAACATCTCAAACCTTTTGGTAAGACCATTGAGGATCAAATCCGTGGCCAATTCCTTTGAGACAGGATAGTTTAGCCTTTCGAGGAGGTCAATGTGACTTTTCATTATAAGTACATAAGATGAAACTTATTGGTTGTCGTCCATACGACATGCATGGAGCGCTCGAACCGTTTCAAAGCGCTCAACCCTCGCTTGCTGTTGGAACGTTTCCTTCGGTTGGGTTATCATGTCATAAGCTCCGTGATGTTCATACTCCTTCTGGTGATCTGGAGTCATGCTTGCCAACATGAGGCAAGACACTTGGACAGAGTCCTTAGTGTACTTTATCCAATCATTATAGGCCTCCTCATCATCCTCACTAGGTTGATCTGGGACAGGGTCGTTTAAAACATATGATCATTTCTCTTGCTTGAGAATGATTCTCAAGTTTCGATACCAATCGATAAAATTGTTATGATTTAGACGTTCCTTTTGGAAAATCGCTCGTAAAGATTGGGCGGACGTGGATAAATTATCATGATTATCATAATTATTGGTGGCCATCTACAAAATTTAACAAAGATCAATTTTAGTATTTTCGATATTGTTATTTTAATAATTAATACCTTTTAAGGTCATTTTCAAATTAAAATCTAGAATCCAACATTACATTTAAATGGTGGTTAGGTGACATTTATCCCACAATTTAAATTAATAAGGTGGCCAACGATTGACGATTGCAACCATTTGCAACTTCTAGAGGTATGGGATCGACTTGAAACATCATATGTAAAGTTGACATGTAAATCCCATCAACACCATTTGGAAACCATGTTAGGATCAAAGATCTAAGTTTGATTGATTAGAGTAGATTGCAGCGGAATTCGATCAATGAATTAAACAATTTTGCAAGAACACAATTGATATTCAATGGAATAGTGCACGGTTATAGAAAAAGAGAGAATTCTGCAAAAGGAATATTTCATTCAAATGCTTTCGTGGTGGCTTAAAGTCACCCGTTACAATTAGGTTAACATTCCTTATATAAGGAATGTGACGTCTGCTGATGTCACTTGATAGTGACATTTAACAGATTTATACAAACAACTGAAACTATGCAAACTACTGAGAATGTTCACAACAACTGATCACATCTCAGAGAATGCTAAGTATAAAAACATAAAACTACTGTTAGGATCAGTGATCTAAGTTTGATTGATTAGAGAGTATCGCAGCGGAATTCAAACAATGAATTAGACAATTCATAAGAACACAATTGATATTCAATGTAAGAGTAAACGGTTATAGAGAGAGAGAATTCTACAAATAGAATATTTCATTCATATGCTTTCGTGGTGGCAAAATGTCACACGTACAATTAGGTCAACATCTCTTATATAGGAGATGTGACGTCTGTTGATGTCACTTGATAGTGACATCTAACAGAATTATTCAAACTACTGAAAGTTAACACAACTACTGAAGATGTCAAACAGCTGACATCTTCTTACAAAAATACCAAGTGTTAATTATTACTACAACTACTGAAAAGAAACTACTGAAACTACAACGACCAAAGAACATGCTCTTCAGTCGTTTTACAAGTACTTAAATAAAAAATAAAACTACTGAAAGAAAACCATCACAACAACTGAAGAATGCTTCTTCAGCTGTTGTGACAGACTCTGAAGGCTTCAGTACTTAGACTTCTTGAACTTCAATTGTTGTCATCAGCTGATGTCTTCAGTCTTTGTACTTCAGCTGCTGAAGTCTTCAGTACTTTAGTCTTCAGCTGTTGATCTTCAGACTTTGGTCTTCAGCTGTTGAAGTCGTCAGTACTTTAGTCTTCAACTGTTGATCTTCAAACTTTGTCAAACAGCTCATCAAGTCTTCAGCAGTTGTTGTGATGTCTTGTGGGACTTAAAGGTTTTTCTGATCTGGCTCATTGGTTCTTTTGGTCCAACAAACTCCCCCTGAACCAATGCAGCCAAAACCTTTAAGCTTATTGAACATGTCCCACTTATTATGGTAGAAAGATTGGTCTTTTTGTCTTCTAGATCAACTCAGAAGTGACCCTTGTAAGCACAGGCTTGGGAAGAAGTCTCAATGATCTGTTTGGTAAAGGATGGATGGGAACTTTGTCTTGGGGAACTGGACACAGAGTTGTTACCCCATCCATGAGATCTACTTCCCAAATATGAGTCTGTCAGACTCCCTTGTATAGGCCTCAATGAAGGTTACTTGTTCCTCCATGGTAAGCTCTTCTGCTTCTCCTTCAAAGAGTGATTCAGGCCCATAATACTCAGATAGGTATTTGACCTGCTTCCCATTGTTTAGCTCCACAGTTGTTATGATTCTATATGCGAATTCATCTGGGTGAATACCCTCTAAGAACAACTGGAGCTCATTCTTTCTAACTTCCTCAAGCCTCCTATACACTAACCCCTTTTTCACCACTTTATTCTCCAGCATCTTTTATGGGGTCAGTTAGCTTTATAGGCTTTCTTGAAGTCATCTAGGATCTCCCAAGGTGATACTACAAAGGCTAGAGAGATCACTTCATTTACAATCTTCTTTACTTGGCCAATGTATCTCTATGGAATATTTTTCTTTTGAATTCTATGAGACACCCTGGGATCAGGCCAAATCCTCACTCTTTCTTTTTGATATTGAAATGTGTGTCTGAGAGTGTATAGTCTCTGAGCATGTTTCTTCATATTGATGATTGAAGATGTGGTAGCATATGCTTTGTCGACTCTTCTCAACAATTCCTCATCATGTTGTTTGTGAAGCTCTTCTTCTTCTAACTTCACTTTCACAATTTGTCTTTGAGATTCAGGAGTAATTGTTGGAGGGTGACTTATGGCCTTAGGCAACTGTATAACAGCTGAGATTGGCAGCCTATCTTCATCTTCATCATTATCTTCTTTTTCCTCATCTAGCCTCAGTACCCTTCTCTTCCTCTTCTGGGGTACATCATCGGCTATTGGTTTTATGGGTAAGGGAATTGGTTTAGTGGGTTGTGGTTGTGGTGGTTTTGGTGTGGGAATGTTGACAGGCTGTTCTAGCATTTTAGATGTAAGTGAGGCTTTGGATTGTTTGACCAGTTCAGTCCTGCTCCCAGCACCAGCTTCATTTAAAGCTTCAATGACCAGCCCTTTGGTATATACTTCAGACGAACAAATCTTGGTGGTTATTGCCAAGATGTTGTCCCTGGTCCATGACTTGATTTCAATCAATGATCTTCCAAGATATTTAGCTATGAACCTGATCATGATTTCCAATCTCTCCCTTTCCATCACACTATAACCGACCCATCTTGATTGTATCTCTTCTATTTCCAGCTTTCTGATCTCAGAGTCTAATGTGGTTGTGTCATGACCATGTCTAAATAGCTGATCTATAATTGTATCCATTGATCTGCTCTGAGCTTCATCAGCATCTTTAAGAAGGTCTTCTAATGATTTTTCTTCATCTGCTCTTGACTCAGCACTTTTCTTTCTTTTATATGTAATTAACTGTTCTGAGATCAGTTCTTTCTCAACCTCCTTCTCTTTCTCAGGCTGTTTCTCTTTTTCAGGCTCTTTCTCAACATCAACTCTCTTTCTTTTCTTGTCTTTCACTGCCTTAGACTTTGCAGTCTCCCCCTTTTTGGTTGCATTGGAATCAGGGGTTTGGAAGGCAGAAAGAGATTTATGAACAGCATCATCAATGAGGGTTTGTAGATTTGAGGGAATCCTCTCATCAATGGCTTTATGCACTATGTGCTCAGAGGGGTTCTGAAAGATAGCAACCATCTGCTCAGACGGGTTCTGTCCCTGAGAGTGGTGCCAAAGCAAAGGCTGGTGGCTCAGTTATGTGTGTAGGCTCAGTGTTTGGTAAACCTGAAATTGAAGGTGCCATCTGTGGGGTTTGTGGGGTAGATGGTCTTTGATCCTGAGACATGTTGGCAACCAGCTCTTTGAGTCTACTCACCTCATTCTCTAGGATGGTATTGTGGGATAGAACATCATAGAAAAAGCCCAGGTCATCATCAGTCTGTGCTGAATCACCTGACCTCCTGATTGAATCAGGATGTACATGCTCTGAGTGTAGATCAGTAGTAGCATGTGCCCCTTGTTCTTGGTACTGGAGACTTCCTGCCTCAGGACTATGTCCTTCATCGGCAGTTGCCTCTGGTGAGGTCTTATGGATGGTACCAACTTCATCCTGATCATTTGCTGAAGCAGGAGAAGTGGCAGCCTCACCAGAAGTTCAAATCTCCTTTTCTACACTTGGACATTGAACATTGTAACCCCTGTGTTGTGGGTTATCAGAAGCACTTTGGTCCTCCCCTTCAATGGTTGAGGCTATCCTAGTTTTGATTGGTATCTGGGGAGGGGGTGAGGAATGCAACTGAGTCAGCACTTTTGCAACTATTATGGTAGGACTTTGGGGGGCGGTTGCAGTGGGAGATGGTGTGAAAGCAGTATGCACCCGAGGAGAGTGGTGCGTTTCAATGGCAACCTCCTTAATGAAGAAGGTTCTAGATGTATAGGTGCCCCAAATGTGGTTGCTACAGGCTCCTGTTGAGAGGAAGCCTGAGCGGTTGAGGGTGGGTGAGTACGTGTATCTACTGGGGGTTATGGCGAGTAGATATATCATGCGCTTGTGTTGCAGGGCATCCTTAGGGAACTCATTTCCCTGAGCAGCCTTTTTGGGTTTCTTGTGTTTGGGTTTGGTGGGGACTTTGGATTTGGAGGTGGTGGCTGTGGGTTCAAGCTGCGTGGGTTTTCGCAGCTTGGCAGCCTGTTTGAGTGACTGGTCTGAGTTGTGCCTCGAGTATACTTCAGGCAAAACAGCCATGGCAGGAAGTCCAAGGCCAACAGTCCCTCAGCTTTCAGCTAGTTCTCTATTATGGCCATTATGAACCGTGGATATAATATCCATCGGTTAGCAATAGGTTTTCAGACCATATCCTTAAGTTCAAGAAATAATATTTCAGAAAAATTTAAGTTTTGTTGCTCAAGGATAGAGAAGAATACCTGGTGCCACCTGGTTGACATTTGATGCCAAGACGAAGTCTTAGGGGCTAGGCAGACATTCACCATATGAAAAATAAGGTGTTCTGCATCATGGAAATGCCTCTTTAAGATGGTAGAAGCGCTAAGGTTACCCTGGTATCCATGTTGGGCAAAGGATAGATCAGTGATGCCCTTTGAATATCCAGTGGGGAAGGTGGCATCATCCAGGTGTAGGGTTTCGCGAAGGATTGCCAGAGTGATGACCACCTTTCGGAGTTGACGAACGACTGGAGAGACTCGGTGTCATTCTCCCCAGTGGTAAGGGTGACATTCGTCCAGAACTGTTATAGGGATTCGGCATAAATGGTAGGATTGATAAGGAAGGCCGTTTTGTATGGAGAATGGACCATTAGATCAATAGCAGTATCAAACTTTGTCCAAAAGGTGATTTGGTAAGGTAGGCAACACAGTTGTGTCGTGGTTTAAGCTGCATGTTCGCCATTGATGTGAGAGAAGGTTCTGAGTTTTTGAACGTTAGGTTTGAGATAATGAAGCTCTGTAGGAGTAGGTATTTATAGGTAAGGGTTATAAAGCAACTAAGGGTTTGGTGTTAATCATCAGTAATTTTAACGACTGATGACGTGGTATTAACCTTCAGAGGTTGAAACAACTGAAGTCTTGGTTTTAGGCATCAGTAGTTATAAAACTACTGAAAAACCATGGTTTTGACTTCAGATGTTGGAAACAACTGAGGACTTGGTATAGTCATCAGTAGTTGTGAAACTACTGAAGACATGGTGTTGTCATCAGTTGTTGTAAACGACTGAAGACTTGGTGTTAGTCATCTGTAGTTGTGAAACTACCGAGGACATTGGTTTTGCTTGAGTTGTTTAAGATGAAACAATAGTTTTAGAAACAACTGAAGAGAAAATTCCCGTCAGTAGTTTTCGTTAATTCTTACCTTTTCAGCTGTTTCATACTGTCCTCAACACTTACTCATTAGTCTTTTTGGTTGTTTTCAGTTGTTTCATAAGACAACAGTACTTATCTATTTTTACTAATATCAGTAGTTATAACTACATCAGTAGTTTGTAATGATCATCAGTACTTGTTTACTGAGATCATCAGTAGTTTTTGCTTATTTTAGCTGCAGCATACCAAGCCTTAACACAAGGTTTTGGAAAGTTGAACTATCCAAAGGCTTAGTAAAAATGTCTGCAAGCTCATCAGCGCTAGGCACAAACTTTGGATCAATCAGACCTTTTTCAAAACAGTCCCTCATAAAATGGTGTCTGATCTCTATATGTTTGGTCCTAGAATGCTAGACAGGATTCTTGACAATGCAAAGAGCTGAAGCATTATCCATTAATAATGTAGTCTTAGTTTCTGTAATGCCATAATCCAAAAGTTGGTTCTGAAGCCAGAGTACCTGAGAAGTAACAGCTTGCAGCAGCAATGTACTATGCTTCAGCAGTGGATGTGGCAAGAGATGTTTGTTTCTTACTCTGCCAAGAAATCAAACAGTTGCCTAAGAATTGACATCCACCAGAAGTTGACTTTCTGGTTAACTTACACCCTGCATAGTCACTATCTGAAAAAGCAACTAATTTGTAAGAGTGTCAAGTGGAATACCATAAACATAGAGATTGTGTACCTTGCAGATATCTAAAGATCCTCTTGACTGCAATCAATGAGACTCTTTAGGAGCAGCCTGAAATCTAGCACAAACACAAGTTGCAAACATGATATCTGGTCTAGAAGCTGTTAAATACATCAAGGACCCAATCATAGATCTGTAAAGTGTTTCATCAATAACTTTACCTTTCTGATTTGCATCAGTTTTGTGGTGTTGCACATGGGAGTAGAACAGGGCTTACAATTTTGTAAATCAAACTTATTCAAAAGATCTTTTGTATATTTTAACTGATGAATAAAGGTTCCATCAGCCTTTTGGTTGATTTGCAAGCCTAGAAAGAACTGTAATTCTCCCATTGCACTCATTTCAAACTTTTGTTTCATTAACCTGTAAAATCATCACACAACTGGGATCAGAGGATGCAAAAATAATATCATCAACATAATTTGAACAAGTAGCTTATGCTGATCCCCTTCTTAATGAACAAGGTTTATCTTATGGAGCCTCTAGTGAAATTTTTTGAAGAAGAAATTTGATAATGTTTCATACCAGGCTCTAGGAGCTTGTTTCAACCCATAAAGAGCCTTATCAAGCTTGTAACTCAATCTGGATGTTTATTATCCTCAAAACCGGTGGTTGCCACACATAAACCTCTTCTTTTATTTTACCGTATAAAAATGCACTTTTGACACCCATTTGTAAAACTTTAAGATTGTGGAATGAAGCATAGGCTAAGAACAATCTAATTGCCTCTAGTTGGCTACAGGGGCAAAGGTTTCATCATAATCAATACCTTCTTATTGTGAAAACCCTTGTACAACCAGTCTAGCCTTGTTCTTGACAAAGCCCATTTTCATCAGTTTTATTCCTAAACACCCATTTAGTGCCTATTGCACACTTACCTGGGAGTAGAGGAACCAGTTCCCACACTTGCTGCTTTTTGAACTGAAGTAGCTCAAGCTGCATGGCTTCAACCCATCCATTGTCTCTCAAAGCAACATGATAGTTCTTTGGCTCTAGCTGACTGATGAAGAGAGCATAGAAGCAGAAGTTAGACAATTGACTTCTGGTGAGACACCAACATTGATATCACCAATGATTTGAGACATGGGGTGATTCTTCAGCTCTTGGTGCACTATGAGATCAGTGCAAGTGTTTGTAGCAGGCTCAACACTAGCAGATGTTGATCCAGATTCTTGAAACCAAGTATTAGATGGCAAGTCAAATGATGTAGAAGAATCAGAAATCTCATCAGCATTTGTTGTGGATGGAGCTACTAAAGCTACAGGAACATCAAGTTCAGTAGACATAGGCAGTTGGTCACTAAACTTGAAAAGGTGAGTACTGATATCATCATCATCTTCAGTACCACCAGTGGAAGACATGCTGCAGAAGATGATTTATCCACATGATCTGCAACAGCTGGAGGTTGATAAGGACATATTACAGTATGTCCAAATCAAATAACTCCACAGGGTTTTGTGGAATCTTGTCCTTTGGAGATTCATTAAACTTCACATGCAGAGTCTCTTCAACTATTTTTGTTCTGCAGTTGAAGACTATGTAAGCCTTGCATGTGGATGAATAACCTACAAAATACCCTACATCCACCTTAGGATCAAATTTGTGGAGTTGATCCTTTGTGTTGAGAATAAAACAAGAACACCTAAAGGCTTTGAAGAAAGAAATTAGAGGAGCCAAATGATGTAGAACTTCATATGGAGTCTTCATCAACCTCTGATTTACTAACACTCGATTTTGCACATAGCAAGCTGTATTGATAGCTTCAGCCCAAAAGGTCAATGGCAAACCAGAGTCAGCCAACATAGACCTTGCAGCTTCAATTATGGTCCTATTCTTTCTCTCCACTACTCCATTTTGTTCTGGAGTCCTTGGGATGCTAAACTGCCTCTTGATTCCCTTTGAGAGATAAAAATCATCAAGTCTATGGTTTCTAAATTCTGTTCCATTATCACTTCTTGTACACTTGACTGATAGGAAATACTGCTTCTCAACATACGACACAAAGTTTATAATCATTTGAGCAACCTCATCCTTTGAATGCAAGAAGAAAATCCATACAAATCTGGAGTAATCATCCACATATACCAGACAACATTTCTTCTTGGCCATGCTCATCACTCTCACGGGACCAAATAGATCCATGTGCAGTAACTGCAAGCAGGCAGTGGACTTAGGTTCTTCAATAGGAGGGAATGAGACTTTGTGCTGTTTTCCTTTTAACAAGCAGTGCAGGTTCATCACAGTGGAACTCCTTTATGTAGACCTCTCAATGAACTATTGTGGATCAGTTGATTCATGTTTTTGAGATTACATGACCCAGCCTTCTATGCCACAGTTTAGATTCTTGAGGAGAGGCTTTGGAGAACAGGCATGAATGACCATTCAAATCAATCTTCTTTGACAAATCCAAAAAATATACTCTTCCAATCCTGTTGGCCTTCCGGAGAGTATGCTCATCCAATTCCTTGTCAATCAGCCTCAGAACTTGGGAAGACAGAATCCTACAGTTCTGGCTTGTGAAAAGTGCAACATGCCCTTTATCACACATCTGACTGACACTCAGCAGATTATACTTTGAGATTCTCCACATGGTTAACATCATCAAACCAGATTTGTCCATTAGACACAAATCCTTTCCCAATGATGTAACCCTTGGCATCATTTCCAAATGAACAAATCCCTTCTTTCCTTGAGAGTAGTCATTAAGAGAGAACTGCTTCGTCATACCAGATGCTCCTTTGGCATGCTGAAGAACCCTGCATTCATCAAAGTACTAGTTAGGTTTAGAGACCCAAACCATTTTGGTTTTGGTCTGTTTTCATCAACAGATATAACCATAACTTGTTTCTTATGATTAACAGCTGATGAAGAAGGAGATGGTACTGAAATGGATTCCTTTGATTTGGGCTTGGAATGCCTTTTCTTTGGTTTGATCACACGTGCATCTAGTTGGTTAACTCTCCCCAACAATGCTGAACCATCATAACAAGTTGTGTCTGATTTGTTGCCAAAGCTTTCAGCTCTTGTGACATATCAGTACTTGTGTTTGATGAGTTCCTGTGACCTACCATTTCCTCCTTAAAATTCATAGACTTAGTCTGATATTTATCATTAGGAGCACTATCAGCTGTTTTGTGATGAACCCTATCCTCTTTTTGGATTTAGTTGAAGTCTTGGGTTTATCACATTGGGATGATTGTGGTACAAACTTGGTCTCAAACTCAGTTTTCATTTCATCCATCTGGATTTTAATAAGCTTATCTCTATTGAATTTGGAACCCTTTTTGTACCAACATTCATGAGAAAGATGATTGAATTTACCACATTTTTCACATGGCTTATTCTTCATCTTGGATTGATCAACTGCTGATGTGGAAACTACTGAAGGTGTGCTCTTCAGTACTTTCCTCCTTTCAGTACTTTTGTTTAGTACTGAAGGATCTGTAACAACTGAAGACTTGTTCTTCAGCGTTCTTTATCAGCAGTTGTTAATCCTTTTATTTCAGCTGATTTGAAATGCTTTTCAGTTGTTGTAACTTGCCCTTCAGTACTTGAAGTACTTTGAGGGACAACATCTGAAGTACTCAGCTTCATGTGCTTATCAGTAGTTAACCCATCAGCTAATTGATTTGCTGAGGTATCAACACTGATTTCATCTTATGATTTTGGGAGATCACTTGAGGATGATGCACATGATGATGTGGTTTGGAAATTGCTTTTACCTTCAGATTTTACTATTGGTTTTGGAGTAAAATCTGTTGGTGGTGCAATGTGGTTGTAACCAATTCCAAACTTCACATTCGAAGCAGATTGCTTGCTGAGCAGCATTTCAAATCGCTTGCAGGATGACACCCAGCGGTCACAGTCAACTTGGGTAACTGCAAGTTTTTCTTTGAGTTCTCTATGGTCCTCAAGAATGACCCCTAGCTTAGCCTTTTCATCATTTAATTGGCATTTAAGCTTATAAATCTCATCATCTTATCCTTAATAACAGACTCATATTCAGCTTTTCTTTTGGAAAGGTTTTGCTCAAGTTCTAAATTTTGATTTATTAAAGCTACATTTGCCTCTCTAATAGAGATAAATGCATCTATGCAAGATTCAGAACAAAGCTTGGCCTTAGCCTCATAGGATACCTGGGTTACCTGTGAAGAAGATGCATTGGAGCATGAACTCTCAGTAGATTCCAGGGCCATGAGAGCTAGATTCCAAAAGGATGTTCACCACCATGTTGACCATCACCAGCAAATAAATGCTCATTACCAGAGAGATCATCTCGTAAACTGCTCCAGTCAACAATGCCAGGGGTGAAGAAGCTGTGATGAGGTTGTGATTGAGATGATTGAGATGGTAGAGGCACAGGTAATGCTTGTGGTTGTTGTGTAATAGGAGCTTGAACTGGATTTGGCTGAGGCATGTAATAGAAGGGATAAGGATATGACATTGGCCCCTGAGGGACAAAATATGCAGGAGATATAGGTTGTGAATGATGACCAGAACTAGCAGGATGTTGCCCTCTGTTTTGTTGAATATTACTTGGAAAGGTCACAAAGGGTGCAGAGGAGTTAGATCCAGATGATCTACACTCTCTTGCAAAGTGCCCAGCCTGTGGCATTTGTGACATCTCAACTTACTCTTGTCAAAACCAACTTTGGTTTTGCCAGAGAGTCTAGGGAATTTCCCACCAGTTCTCTTGTAGAACTTTTGAGATCTGATATAACCAAGGCCATTTGGCTTAGAATATCCATCTCTTCTAAGTCATCATCAGCAATACCCTTCAGATCACCATGATGAAGCACAAGTTGTCACCATTACAGCTAGACTAACTATCAACACCAACAAATGCATGATGAGGACTGTTTGAGGAGAAATCTATATGCTCGTCATAATTACTGTCAGATGCAGCATATTCTGACTCATGACCAACCAAGGCAGTGTTCCCTGGTACAAAGTCATCAGTGAGCTTTCCGGATGATGCCAGTTTCCTTTTCTGCTCTATCTCTCTTTCAAATGTAAGCAGTTTCCCATGGAGTTGGGTGAGAGATAGGCTATCCAGATTTGCACTGGAGAGTAGGACAATGGTGTATGTGTCCCATCTCTCAGGCAGTGATATGAGAAATCTGTTGTTCATCTGGCTATTGGTGTATTCATGTTTGACCATTTTCAGCTAAGAGATCAAACAGGAAAACGCTCAAACTGTTGAGTGAGTGTCTCACCCTTCCTATGAGAGAATGTCTCATATTGTTGGGCAAGGATTTCTCTGTTGTTTCCTAAGACCTCATCAGTTCCACCGTATTGTTCCTTCAATGCATTCCAGAGGTCATGAGCAGTTTCATGATGCATAAGCCCTAAATTGATTTCATTAGGCAGAGCCATTGCCAGAATACCATGCGCTTTAGCATCAATCTCAAACAGTTTCCGATCCTCATCTGAGTATTGTTCCTTCTTCTTCGGAACCATTTGATTGGTTTCCGGATTGTTCACCATAGGCTTGTGTGTACCATGTACCACCGAAGTCCAACAACCTGAACTGTTAACAGATAGGTGATGAAGCATTCTTCATTTCCATATGTTATACTCAGTCCTAACCAGCATCGGAGGCTTGGTTGAGGAACCGGTATTGTGAGGTTCATTAGAAGGAGTATTCATTCTCAGATTCAACCAAATTGATTAAGTTTTAATAGATTTAGAGCAAAACGCAACAAACAAATTGAACGAAGAGAAAACTCAAAGCAGATAACAAAAGCAGCAGAGATTCAATTATCTGTAACCAATTCTTGCAAATATGCTAATTCAATCAAACATAGATATTGAATAGCAGTTTCAGTGATCAATTGTTAGATCAATCAATGATTAACCTGCTCGGATACCATTTTTTAGGATCAGTGATCTAAGTTTGATTGATTAGAGAGTATCGCAGCGGAATTCGAACAATGAATTAGACAATTCACAAGAGCACAATTGATATTCAATGTAAGAGTAAACGGTTATTGAGAGAGAGAATTCTACAAATAGAATATTTCATTCATATGCTTTCGTGGTGGCAAAATGTCACACGTACAATTAGGTCAACATCTCTTATATAGGAGATGTGACGTCTGCTGATGTCACTTGATAGTGACATCCAACAGATTATTCAAACTACTGAAAGTTAACACAACTACTGAAGATGTCAAACAGCTGACATCTTCTTACAAAAATACCAAGTGTAATTATTATTACAACTACTGAAAAGAAACTACGGAAACTACAACGACTGAAGAACATGCTCTTCAGTAGTTTTACAAGTACTGAAATAAAAAATAAAACTACTAAAAGAAAAACCATCATAACAACTGAAGAATGCTTCTTCAGGTGTTGTGACAGACTCTGAAGGCTTCAGTACTTGGATTTCTTGAACTTCAGTTGTTGTCATCAGCTGATGTCTTCAGTCTTTGTACTTTAGCTGTTGAAGTCTTCAGTACTTTAGTCTTTAGCTGTTGATCTTCAGACTTTGATCTTCTGCTGTTGAAGTCTTTAGTACTTTAGTCTTCAGCTGTTGATCTTCAGACTTTGTCAAACAGCTGATCAAGTCTTCAGCAGTTGTTATGATGTCTTGTGGGACTTAAAGGTTTTTCTGATCTGGCTCATTGGTTCTTTTGGTCCAAAAACTACCGAACAAAAACTACTGAAACTATAAACTACTGAAAAGTAAATTACGAGTACTAAAAGGAAAACCATCACAACTACTGAAGTTAATAACTTCAGCTGTTGTGATCACTCTAGTCTTCAGTCTTTGTCTTCAGTCTTTGTCTTCAGACTTTGTCTTCAGTGCTTTACTTTCAGACTTTGTCTTCAGTCTTTGTCTTAAGTACTTTACTTTCAGACTTTGTAATCAGCTGATGTCTTCAGCTGTGGTAATCTTCTTCAACAGTTGTAATGTCTGTGGGACTTAGAGATTTTTCTGATCAGGCTCATTGGTTCTTTTGGTCCAACAAACTCCCCCTGAACCAATGCAACCAAAACCTCTAAGTTTATTGAAGATCCCACTTATTCTTTGGAAGAAACACCCTCTTGATCAGCTTTAGAGGTAATCATGTAAGCACAGGCCGGGAAAAGGTTTGTGAATATTTGATTGGCTAAGTATGGAAGGGAACTCTGTCTTGGGGAAACTGGACACAGAGCCTTGTCCTAACCATGAACCCTAATTCCCATTGATGAGTCTGTAAGACTCTCTTGCATAGGCCTCAAGGAGAACAACTTGTTCCTCCTTGGTGAGTGCTTCTGCTTCTCCCTCAAAGAAGAACTGAGGCTATAATATTCAGACAGATATCTAACTGTCTTCCCATTTTTCAACTCAACAGTTGTGATCTCTCTTTATGTGAATTCATCTGGTGAGAGCCTTCTAGCAGCAACTGGAGTTCACTCTTTTGAAGATCTTCAAGTTTCTTGTATAACAACCCCTTCTTGATCATTTTGTTCTCAAGTATAGATTGAGGGGTTGTCTTTGAGTTATGTGCTGTCTTGAATTTTTCAATAATTTCTGAGGGTGAGACTACCATAGCCAAACTAATTGTAGCATTCAAAGTCTTTTTCACTTGGCTATGATATCTACTTGGTATGTTTTTCTTATGAATTCTGGAACTTACCTGGGGTCTGGCCAAATCCTCACTCGTTCTCTTTGATGTTGGAATGTATGCCTAAGAGTGTACAGCCTCATAGCTTGTTTCTTCATTTCTTGAATGGATGAGGACTGAGGGAAGTCCTTGTCAACCATTTTGAGAAATTGCTCATCATGCTGCTTCTGCTGTTCTGTTTCTTCAATCTTTACTTTCACCATTTGCATTTGCAAGTCAGGTGTAATCATCTGCTGACTTCTGAGCTCAGGTGTTTTAAGTTTGAGAACAGTAGAGATTGGCAGACTATCTTCATTATCATCCTCTTTTTCTTCTTCTTCTACCCTCAACACCCTTCTCCTCCTTCTGGGTGCATCACTAGGTGTGGTATGAGGTGGTTTTTGAGGTAATGGAGTTGGTTTTATGGGTTGAGTTATGAGTGGTTTTGGTTTAGGGATAGGATTGGCAGGTTTTGGAGTTGGTTGTTTATGAGTTGGAGTTAGGAAGGCTGATCTAGCATTTTTGTGGTAAGTTTTGTTTTGGAGAGCTTGGCATATCAGTTCTTTTCCCAACACCTGCCTCATCCAATGCTTCTATAATTAACCCTTTATTGAATGCTTCAGAAGAATAGATTCTGGTGGTTATTGCCAGAATATTGTCTCTAGTCCATGATTTGATCTCAATCAATGATCTTCCCAAGTATTTTGCAATAAATCTGATCATTATCCCTATCCATGACACTGTAAGTATCCCATCTTTCTTGTATTTCCTTAACTTCTAGCCTTCTGATCTCAGTGTCTAAAGTGGTTGTATCAAAGCCTTGTCTAAGAGTTTGTCTATTATTCTGTCCATAGATCTGCTGTGAGCTTCATCAGCTTCTTTAACCAGATCTTCTAAGGATTTCTCTTCAACAGGCTCTTGTGTTTCAGCACTTTTCTTCCTTTTATAAGTGATCAGTTGTTTCTCTTTCTCTAGCTCCTTTTCTTTTTCTTGTTGTTTCTCATTAACCACTCTCTTTCTTTTTCTTTCTTTTACTTCCTTACTCCCCCTTTTTGGGTGCATTGGGTTCAGGGGTTTGAATGGCAGAAAGTGACTTTTGCATAGCATCATCAACTAGTGTTTGTAGATTTGAGGAGATCCTCTCATCAATGGCTTTATGTACAATCTTAGTGATGATGGGAGTGATGAGAGGTAAGAAGTTTTGAAAGGTTGCAACCATCTGCTCAGAGGGGTTCTGTCCTTGAGAGTTGGTGCTAAAAACAAGGGCTGGTGGCTTAGTTAAGTGTGGTGGTTGAGTGTCTGGTGAACCTTCAAATGAAGGTGCCATCTGGGGGTTTATTGGGGCGGATGGACTTTTAGCCTGAGACATTTTGGCTAGTAGTTCTTTGAGTCTGCTCACCTCAGTCTCAAGGATGGTGTTATGGGCTAAGAGATCGAAGAAAAGGCCCATGTCATCATCAATCTTTGTTGAATCATCTGACCTCCTGATTAAATCAGGAAGTACATGCCCTGAGTGTAGATCAGTATATGCATGTGCCCCTTGTTCATGGTTCTGGGGACTTCCTGCCTCAGGACTTTGTCCTTCATTGGCAGTTGCCTCTGGTGAGGTCTTATATAAGGTACCAACTTCATCCTGTTCATTTTCTGAATCAGTAGAAGTGGCAGCCTGACCAGAAGTTCGAACCTCCTTTTCTACACTTGGAGATTGAACATTATAAACCCTGTGTTGTGGGTTATCAGTAGCACTTTGGTCCTCCCCCACAATTGTTGAGGTATGCCCAGTGTGAATTGGTTTCTGGGGAGGGGGTGAGGAATGCACCTGACTCAGCACTTTAGCAACGATAAGAGTTGACCTCCTGATATAATCAGGATGAACATGCACTGAGTGTAGATCAGTTGTAGCATGTGCCCCTTTGTCTTGGAACTGGGGACTTCCTGCCTCAGGACTATGTCCGTCATTAGCAGTTGCCTCTGGTAAGCTCTTAGTGATGGTACCAACTACATCCTCATCATATGCTGAAGCAGGATAAGTGGCAGCCTCACCAGAAGTTCCAATCTCCTTTTCTACACTACGAAATGGAACATTGGAACCCCTATGCTGTGGGTTATCAGATGCACTTTGATCCTCCCCCTCAATGGTAGAGGTATGCCCAGTTGTAATTGGTATCTGGGGAGGGGGTGAGGATTCTTTGTAACCCTCAATGGTAACCCTCTCAAGTGAGATAGGTTCCAGCAGTGTGGGTTCCCCAATATTGGTTGCAACAGGATCCTGTTGAGAGGATACCTTTGCGGCTTTGGCAGGTTGAGTCTTTGACACAACTGGGGGGTTAATACCAGTATGTGCTTCCTGTGTTTGTGGTACAGGGGCATCCTCAGGGGACTCATCTCCCTGAGTAGCCTTTTATGGCTTTTTGGATTTTGGTTTAGTGGGGACTTTGGATCTGGAGGTGGTGGCTGTGGGTTCCAACTGCGTGGGTTTTCGCAGTTTGGCAGCTTGTTTCAGTGTTTGGTCAGAGTTGTGCCTGGAGTATACTTCAGGCAATACAGCCGTTGTAGGGACTCTAAGGCCAAGAAGTCCCTCAGCTTGCAGCTGATTCTCTATGATGGCCATAATGAACCGAGGATATAATATCCATCGATTAGAAAGAGGTTTTGAGGCCATATCCTTAACTTCAAGAAAAATAATTTCAGAAAAGTTTATGTCTTGTTGCTCAAGGATAGAGAATAGTACCTGCTGCCACCTGGTAGACATTTGATCCCTAGAGGATGTCTTAGGAGATAAGCAAACATTAACCATGCGAAAGATAAGACGTTCTGCATCATGTAAATGCTTCTTCAGGAGGGTAGAGGCACTGAGGTTTCCCTGATATCCATGGTGGGCAAAGGATAAATCAGTTGTGCCCTTTGGATACCCGACGGGGAAAGTGGCATCATCCAAGTTAAGGGTTTGGCGAATGATTTCTGGAGTGATGACCACCTGATTGTTGTTGACGAACGACTGGAGAGACTCAGTGTTGTTCTCCCCAGTTATAAGGTTGACGTTCATCCAAAATTGGTGTAAGGATTCGGCGTGAATAGTGGGATTTAGAAGGAAGCCCGTTTGGTAGGGAGAATGGACCATTAGATCAATGGCTTTATCGAACTTTGTCCAGAAGGGTGATTTTGTGAGGTAGGCAACACAGTTATGTCGTGGTTTGAGCTGCATGGTTGCCATTAATGAGAGAGAAGTTTTGGAGATTTGAACGTGAGGTTTGGAGAAGATGAAGTGCTGAAGGATTAGGTATGGGGTATTTATAGGGTAACGGTTAGAAAACGACTGAAGGGTTTGGTGTTATTCATGAGTAGTTGTAAATGACTGATGACATGGTATTACCCTTTCAGAAGTTGAAACAACTGAAGTCTTGGTTTTAGGCATCAGCAGTTCTAAAAGTACTGAAAACCATGGTTTTGACTTCAGATGTTTGAAAACAACTGAAGACTTGGTTTTAGTCATCAGTAGTTGTGAAACTACTGAAAACCTCGTTTGGTCTTCAGGTGTTGTAAACAACTGATAACTTGTATTAGTCATCAGTAGTTGTGAAACTACTGAAGACATGGTTTTGTCATCAGTTGTTGTAAACAGCTGATGACTTGGTGTTAGACATCAGTAGTTGTGAAACTACTGAAGACATGGTTTCGTCATCAGTTGTTGAGGATGAAACAACAGGTGTAGAAACAACTGAAGAGAAAGTTCTCATCAGTAGTTTTCGTCAATTCATAGCCTTTCAGCTGTTTCATACTATCCTCAACACTTACTCATCAGCCTTTTAGCTGTTTTCAGTTGTTTCATAGGACATCAGTACTTATCTGTTTTTACTGACATCAGTAGTTATAACTACATCAGTAGTTGTAACTTTATCAGTTGTTTTAACAGAATCAGTTTTATATGTGATATGGCACTAATGATCATCAGTACTTATATACTGAGATCATCAGTAGTTATCACTTATTCTAGCTGCAGCATACCAAACCGTAACACTAGGTTTTGGAAAGTTGAACTATCCAAAGGCTTAGTAAAAATGTCTGCAAGCTCATCAGCACTAGGCACAAACTTAGGATCAATCAGACCTTTTTCAAAACAATCCCTATAAAATGATGTCCGATCTCTATATGTTTGGTCCTAGAGTGCGGGACTGGATTTTTGACAATGCACAGAGCTGAAGCACTATCCATTAATAATGGAGTCTTAGGCTCTGTAATGCCATAATCCAAAAGTTGGTTTTGAAGCCAGAGTACCTGAGAAGTACAACTTGCAGCTGCAATGTACTCTGCTTCAGGAGTGGATGTAGCAACAAGATGTTTGTTTCTTACTCTGCCAAGAAATCAAATAGTTTCCTAGGAATTGACATCCACCAGAAGTTGACTTTCTAGTTAACTTGCACCATGCATAGTCACTATCTGAAAAAGCAACTAATTTGCAAGAGTGTCCAGTGGAATACCATAAACCTAGAGATTGTGTACCTTGAAAATATCTAAAGATCCTCTTGACTGCAATCAAATGAGATTCTTTAGGAGCAACCTCAAATCTAGCACAGACACAAGTAGCAAACATGATATATGGTCTAGAAGCTGTTAAGTACATCAAGGACCCAATCATACATCTGTAAAGTGTTTCATCCACAGCTTTACCTTTCTGATCCGCATCCAGTTGTGTGGTGTTGCACATGGGAGTAGAACAGGGCTTACAATTTTGTAAATCAAACTTATTCAAAAGATCTTTTGAATATTTTGACTGATGAATAAAGGTCCCTCAGCCTTTTGTTTGATTGCAAGCCTAGAAAGAACTGTAATTCTCCCATTGCACTCATTTCAACCTCTTTTCATTAATTTGGTAAAATCATCACACAACTGGGGATCAGAGGATGCAAAAAGAATATCATCAACATAAATTGAACAAGTAGCTTATGCTAATCCACCTTCTTAATAAACAAAGTTTTATCTATGGAGCCTCTAGTGAAATTATTCTTGAGAAGAAAAGTGGAAAGTGTCTCATACCAGGCTCTAGGAGCTTGTTTCACAACCCATAAAGGCCTTATCAAGTTTATACACCCATTCAGGATGTTTATTGTCCTCAAAACCTGGTGGTTGACACACATAAACTTCTTCTTTTATTTTACCATATAAAAATGCACTTTTGAAATCCATTTGAAAATTTAAGATGGTGGAATGCAACATAGGCTAGAACAATCTAATTGCCTCTAGTCTGGCTACAGGGGCAAAGGTTTCATCATAATCAATACCTTCTTCTTGTGAAGTCTAGCCTTGTTCTTAACAATAAGCCCATTTTAATCAATTTTATTCCTAAACACCCATTTAGTGCCTATCGCACACTTACCTGGGGGTAGAGGAACCAGTTCCCACACTTGCTGTTTCTTAAACTGATGTAGCTCAAGCTGCATGGCTTCAACCCATCCATTGTCTCTTAAAGCAACATGATAGTTCTTTGGCTCTAGCTGATTGATGAAGAGAGCATAGAAGCAGAAGTTAGACAATTGACTTCTTGTTGAAACTCCAGTATTGATATCATCAATGATTTGAGACATGGGTGATTCTTCAGCTCTTGATAACAATGATATCTGTGCAAGTGTTTGTAGAACCCTCAGCAGCAGCAGATGTTGATACAGACTCATGAAACCAAGAATTTGATGGTAACTCAAAAGATGTAGAGGAATCAGAGATCTCATCAGCATTTGTTGTGGATGGAACTGCTGAAGCTACAGGAACATCAAGTTTAGCAGACTCAGGCAGTTGGTCACTAAACTTGAATAGGTGAGTATTGATATTATCATCATCATCATCAATACCACCAGGTGGAAGACATGCTGCAGAAGATGATTTATCCACATGATCTGCAACACTGGAGGTTGATAAGGAACATATTGCAGTATGTCCAAATCAAACAACTCCAAGGGTTTTGTGGAATCTTGTCCATTTGGATTCATTAAACTTTACATGCAGAGTTCTTTAACTATCTTTGTTCTGCAGTTGAAGACTCTGTATGCTTTGCAAGGTAGATGAATAACCAATAAAATACCCTGCATCCACCTTAGGATCAAATTTTTGGGGTTGATCCTTTGTGTTGAGAATAAAACAGGGACACCCAAATGCTTTGAAAAATAAAATTAGAGGAGCCAAGTGATGTAGAACTTCATATGGAGTCTTCATCAACCTTTGATTTACTATGTCTCTATTCTGCAAATAGCAAGCTGTGTTAACAGCTTCAGCCCAAAAGGTCAGTGGCAAACCAGAGTCAGCCAACATAGACCTTGCAGCTTCAATTAGGGTCCTGTTCTTCTCTCCACTACTCCATTTTGTTCTGGAGTCCTTGGGATGCTAAACTGCCTTTTGATTCCCTTTGAAAAATAAATTCATCAAGTGTATGGTTTCTGAATTCAGTTCCATTATCACTCCTTATACACTTGACTGAAAGGGAATACTGCTTCTCAACATACAACACAAAGTTGATAATCTTCTGAGCAACCTCATCCTTTGAATGTAGAAAGAAAGTCCATACAAATCTGGAGTAATCATCCACAATTACCACACAGTATTCTTCTTTGCCATGCTCATCACTCTCACAGGACCAAATAGATCCATATGCAGTAATGCAAGCAGGCAGTGGACTTAGGCTCTTCAATAGGGGAATGAGACTTTGTGTGTTTTCCTTTTAAACAAGCAGTGCAGGTTTCATCACAGTGGAACTCCTTTATTGGTAAGCCTCTGACTAAACTATTGTGGATAAGCTGATTCATGTTTCTGAAATTAACATGACCCAGCCTTCTGTGCCACAGTTTAGATTCTTGAGAAGAGGCTTTGGAAAATAGGCAAGGATTGCCTTTGAGATCTATTTTCTTGGAAAGATCTAAGGCATACACTCTTCCTGTCCTGTTGGCTCTCAGGAGAGTGTGTTCATCCAACACCTTATCAATCAAATGCAAAACTTTGGATGACAGAATCCTACAGTTCTGACTGGTGAAAAGAGCAACATGGCCTTTATCACACATTTGACTGACACTCAAGAGATTGTACTTGAGATTTTCCACATGATTAACATCATCAAACTTTATTCTCCATTGGAGACAAAGCCTTTCCAATGATGTAACCCTTAGCATCATTGCCAAAAGAAACAAACCCTTCTTTCCTTGAGAGTAGTCATGAAGAAGAAGTTGTTCCCTGTCATATGCATAGATCCCCCACTGTCTACATACCAGATGCTACTTTGGCATGTTGAAGAACCTTGCAATCATAAACAATAAGTTAGTTTTTAAGACCCAAACCTTTTTGCTTTAGGTCTATTCATATCAACAGATGGTAAACTAACAGACTTGCTATGAATAACAGCCTGAGGGGATGGAGATGGTGAAGAAGAAGAATCCTTTGGCATGGATTTTCTTCTCTGTGGTTTCAACACAGGAGCATCTTATTGGTTGACTCTCCCCAATAGATGTTGAACCATCATAACAAGTTGTGTCTAATTTTGTGATAAAGCCTTCAGCTCATCAGACACATTAGTGTGTGAGTTTGATGGGTTCCTGTGTTGTACCATCTCTCTTTGAGCAACCTCAGCTGTTACATGTTTAACTCCTTTCTTTTTGGATTTCTTTTCGGATTTTGGTGTCACAGGTTTTGATGTTGCTCGTACAAATTTGATTTCAAACTCAGTTTTCATTTTATCCATTTTCTCTTTAATGTTTTCATTATGTTTGAGTTTGGAGCCCTTTTTATACCAGCAATCATCAGTAAGATGATTGAATAAGCCACATATTTCACATGGCGTTTTCTTCATCTTAAGTTGATCATCTGCTGAAGAAGATGAAACTACTGAAGACTTGTTCTTCAGCAGTTTGCTATCAGTACTATCAGTTTTCTTCCCTTTAGTACCTGCTTTCTTGATATCTTCTTCAGCAGTTTTCCCACCCTTTCTACTTGCGGTTTTCTTTCCTTTAGTACATGTAGTAGTTTGGGCTTGTTCTCCAGGTATTATGACATTATTTTTAGTACTTTCAGTACTTTGTGAAATATCACCTGGAGTGATAAACTTTGTGATCATGTGAGTGTCAGCATTTGAACCATCAACATCAGCTGATAGGTTCTGAAAGAATTAATGCTGGCTTCTACTTCTGATGGTGTTGTATGAGATAGTAGATCACATGATGAAAAGGATTGGTTATTGCTTTCACCATCAGATTCTACCTCTGTTCTAGGAGTAAAATCTGTAGGAGGAGTAGTGTGATTATAACCAATGCCAAACTTCACATTGGAAGCAGATTGCTTACTAAGAAGCATTCAAAACCCTAGCAAGAATTTACCCATCGATCACACTCTACCTGGGTAGTTGCAAGTGTTTCTTTGAGGTCTCTATACTTCTCTAGAAGTATCTCTTCCCTAGCCTTATCATCAGTGATTTGGCATTTAAGTTTGTAAATCTCACCATTCTTATCATTAATCACAGATTCAAATTCAGCTTTGCTTTTGGAAATTGTTTGTTCTAGCTCAATGTTCTTGCTTTTGTAACCCTTAGCATCATTGCTACATTTGCTTCTCTAATAGATGCAAATGCGGCTATGCATGTTTCAGAACATAGTTTGGCTTTTGCCACACAGGATACCTGTGGTGTAGAGGCATTAGAGGATGAAGTATCAGCAGACTCCAAAGCCATAAGAGCTAGATTTCCAAAAGGACTGTCACCACCATGTTGACCAGCACCAGAGAACAGTTGTTCATGACGAGACAAATCATCTGGTAAACTGCTCCAGTCAACAACTCCTGGGGTGAAAAAGCTGTGTTTTTGAGGTTGAGTTTGTTGATGAGATTGGGAAGGTTGAGGTTCAGGTAATGCATGTGGTTGCTGTGCAATTGGAGCTTGACCGGAATTGGCTGAGGCATGTAATAGCAGGGAAAAGGATATGACATTTGACCCTGGGGGACAAAGTATGCAGGAGATACAGGGTGTGAATGATGACCAGAACCAGCAGTATGTTGCCCTCTGTTTTGTGGACTAGTGCTAGGAAAAGTCACAAAGGGTGCAGAAGAGTAAGATCCAGTCGATCTACACTCTCTTGCAAAGTGTCCAAGCCTTTGGCATTTGTGACACCTCAACTTACTCTTGTCAAAACCAACTTTGGTTTTGCCAGAGAGTCCAGGAAATTTCCTGCCAGTTCTCTTGTAGAACTTCTGAGACCTGATATTAACTAAGGCCATTTGACTTAGAATATCCATCTCTTCTAAATCATATCAGCAATTCCCTTCAGATCATCCATAATGAAGCATAGATTGTCACTATTACTGCCAGAATGACTATCAATACCAACAATGCATGATCAGAACTCTTTGAAGAGAAATCAATATGCTTATCATAATTGCTTTCAGATGCAGCATATTCTGACTCATGACCAACCAAGGCAGTGTTCCCTGGTACAAAGTCATCAGTGAGCTTTCCTGATGATGACAGTTCCTTTTCTGCTCTATCTCTCTTTCGAATGTAAGCAGTTTCCCACGAAGTTGGGTGAGAGATAGGCTATCCAGATTTGCACTGGAGTGTAGGACAGTAGTGTATGTGTCCCATCTCTCAGGTAGTGATCTGAGGAATCTGTTATCATCTGGCTGTTGGTGTATTCCTGTTTCACCATTTTCAGCTCAGAGATCAAATAGGAAAAATGCTCAAACTGTTGAGTGAGTGTCTCACCCTTTCTATGAGAGAATGTCTCATATTGTTGGGCGAGGATTTCTCTGTTGTTTGCTAAGACCTCATCAGTTCCACCAAATTGTTCCTTCAGTACATTCTAGAGGTCATGAGCAGTTTCATGATGCATAAGCCCTGAATAGATTTCATTCGGCAACACCATGGCCAGAATTCCATGGGCTTTAGCATCAATCTCAAATAGTTTCTGATCTTCATCTGAGTATTGTTCCTTCTTCTTTGGAACCATTTGATTGGTTTCCGGATTGTTCACCATAGGCTTATGTGGTCCATGTACCATAGATGTCCAACAACCTGAACTGTTAACAGACAGGTGATGAAGCATCCTTCGTTGCCATATGTTATACTCAGTCCTAACCAGCATCGGAGGCTTGGTTGAGGAACGGTATTGTGAGGGTCATTACAAGGAGTAGTCATCTCAGATTCAACCAAATTCAATTAAGCTATAGCAATTTAGAACAAAACACAACAACCCAAATTGAACCAAGAGAGATCTCAAAATGAATAAACAAAAGCGGCTGAAAATCAATAATCTATAACCAGTTCTTGCAAAAGAACTAATTCAATCAAACATACATATCAAATAGCAATTTCAATGATCAACTGTTAGATCAATCAATGATTAACCTGCTCTGATACCATTTGTTAGGATCAGTGATCTACGTTTGATTGATTAGAGAGTATAGCAGCGGAAATCAAACAATGAATTAGCCAATTCACAAGAACACAATAGATATTCAAGGTAAGAACAAACGATTATAGACAGAGAGAATTCTGCAAAATATATTTCATTCATATTCATTTTCGTGGTAACAGAATGTCACACATACAGTTAGGTCAACACCTCTTATATAGGAGATGTGACGTCTGCTGATGTCACTTGATAGTGACATCTAACAGAATTTATTCAAACTACTAATAGTTAACACAACTACTGAAGATGTCAAACAGCTGACATCTTCTTACAAAAATGCTAAATGTTAACTAGCACTACAACTATTGAAAAGAAACTACTGAAACTACAACGACTAAAGAACATGCTCTTCAGTCGTTTTACAAATACTGAAACAAACAGAAAACTACTAAATGGAAACCATCTCAACAACTGAAGAGTGCTTCTTCAGCTGTTGTAACAAACTCTGAAGGCTTCAGTACTTATACTTGAACTTCAGCTGTTGTCATCAGCTGATGTCTTCAGTCTTTGTACTTCAGTTGTTGATCTTCAGTACTTTGTTCTTCAGCTGTTGATCTTCAGACTTTGGTCTTCAGCTGTTGAAGTCTTCAGTTTTTTAGTCTTCAGCTGCTGAAGTCTTCAGACTTTGTTACAACAGCTGATCAAGTCTTCAGCAGTTGTTGTGATGTCTGTAGGACTTAGAGGTTTTTCTGATCAGGCTCGGTGGTTCTTTTGGTCCAACAGATGATAGGGATCATAATTTGTTCACCAGTTGGTTACACATGTAACCAAGGTGTTCATAAACCCAGGTCTTTGTTCATATAAAACAAAGGGAATATGATTTTCAAATATAGAGGTTAGAAAGTGTTGTTACGTAGTGTGTTTAGGTGAATGATTTGTTCACATCAGGATAAGACTTACTTGCTTGCTCGTCAAACTAGAATACCCAAAAAACAGTTATATTTTCATTATGTTATGCATTAGTTTCTATAACAATTGATTCCAAGGTCATAATTCTAACCCTAAATCTCATCATCATTATCATCCTTTATACTATTATTATTATTATTACTATTAATATATTCATTAATATATTATTACTATTCTTAATGTTATAATCAACATTTTTATTATGTAATGTGCCATTGTGTATGATTTAGTCAAATCGAGCCTTAACATAGAATAACTTCGCATTCCGGGAAAAATTCAATTAGCACCCTAATAATTCTAGACCTTATTTGAAACAATTAAAAATGTGTGCATACACACATAATTAATGGTCAAGGCGCATATACATGCACAATGCTTAATAACTAATTAGTATTTACCATCTACAATACTACAATACACTACATAATAACAAATTACCATTAAAATTTAAATCAAAAACTCACACTACACACAAAACTCGGCCACCCCCTCTCCACCTATCCTCTACCCTCTTGTCCACTTAACCTCACCAATCCTCTGACCCACTCCCCATTCATCCAAACAACACATGCTCCTCTCATTCTCTCTTCTCTCCCTCTTGGTTTTGCCGACTGAAAACACACACACCACCTGATTTCTCTCCATTTCCAACCACAATACTTGAAGAACAACAACAAACCATGATTGGCCAAGCTCAAACAAGCAAGAAAGTGATATTTTGTGAGCTTTGATCCAAAAGTCTTGCAAGAATGAACTTCAAAAGCCCTTACTCGAGAATCTCCAGATCATTTTGTCCCTCTGAAATAAACAATGTCATGTGTTATTCCTTCATTAATCTACAAAAACCTTTCTTTCTTTGTTCTAACGAAAAATTGCTGCTATAACCTTGTTCTTGAGGATCGCTTAACATCCTTGAAGCTATCTCATTTGATATATTAGTTACTCTATGGGTGGAACACAAGTTACACAATGAAAACCCTTTTTAGGTGATTTGTGCATCATCTAACCTTTATGTCGTGAAACCTCCAAATAAAAGCTTGTAATATGATTCTAAATTGTTTTGAAAACTCTTAATAACATGTTTTGAAATTTACAAAACGATTGGTAATGTTTAAGCACGATCTATAACATTTCACACATGTGTAATGGGTTAAAATGGTGAAAACAGTCATCTACTAATTTGTTCTTTGGTTACATGTTAAACCCGTGAGTTAGAGTTACTATTTCTGTAATTTTTGGTGTATTAGGTGTATGAGGTGATGTTAATGGCTGAAAAATAATAAAAGTATGAATTTTTGACATGTTGTGCTTGTTTGGGGACCCGAAAAGGTGGTAAATTACCTGAAAATAAGAGACATTAGGGAATGACCATGTTAAAGCATATTCCAGGCTCTAAAATGGTTATGAAAGTGATATGGATTGGATTTGTTGATTAAATGGTCAAAGGAAAATTTAAAAGAAATTTTGAGTTAAAACAAGTCTAACTAGGTGATTTTTGGAAGAAAATCTTGGAAATAAAAGGATAAACCTAAAATCTATGAAAACTATATTATTTCATTAAGTTGAGATCTTTTATTCTTAAAGTTGGTGAAAATTGGTAAAAACGCGTTCTAACGGGTTAAACTTAAAAATAAGGCTTCAAACTAAAAGGGCTTAAAATACATTCCTAAAAGATTAGAAAATTAACAAAAAGTTCTTAAAATTAAATTTAAAGATTAAAGACATAAAAACCGTAAGATATAGTGCTTAACTGTAAAAAGCTTCGGTTTTACCGTAACCATTAACTTAAATTATATGTTTACTAACTCACATCAAAATTCTAGATAAAGTGAAACTTAACTTACTAAAAATGTGCTATTTAACCCCCAAGTTAATTTAGTGGACCATAAAAGTCAAATAATGAAAGAAAGCAAACTTTAGGGTAAAAATTGTAAATATTGAAACTTCAGTGGCTAAACTATAAATTTTGCCAAATCTCTATAAATCAAACCCTTTGGACTAATAATCACTTGGTAAGCCTAATTATACTTATATAAATAATCAAATGTGGGAAAACCTATCAGTTTCTCTAAGAAACCATAACTTTCCATAAAAGGAAACTTTTTAATACAAGTCTTGGCAAATCTAGGCTACTTGAACATTTACTTTTTCTTAACACACTAGTACACCTCATATGACCTTAGAACTAGAGTCTTATCACTTAATCTTGATTGTTAGGGTGCTATATTTGAAACTTTTCCAATACTCAAAGAATCAATTGCTTGAGAACTAAGGTGAGTTTTAGTGTTCCGTTTTTACTACTGTTTTTGGGATCAAGCATGCTCTGTTTAAACTGAACTATATATGTGCTTTATATGTTGTTGTATGTTGTGGTAATGTTGATACATGCTGACACTTTTATCACAGTCATTAATTCTTGTATGAACCACTTGTTTATATGGGTAGATCTACTTGGGGAATCCCCCACACACAACGCCTTCCATGATGAACGGGAAGGGTACCACATTGAGATCCTGCTAGGTCATTTGTAGCATGTCAGGTTTTAGAAGATACTATGGTGAACCATTTAGCTGGTATGGTGCACTGATTTGAGGCTCAGTTCTTCCAATGGGGATTGAACTAGTAACACAAATTTTGAAGACGCTAATTGGGGCTGAGTCTAGGGTTGATTATGATCCCTACAACACTGATACTATGACTTTTAAATCAAATGTGGATCTATAGAATCCTTTTGTTTTTAAACTTTAAGCAATTAATTCACCAACTTTTTAATTGACACAAATTTCTTTTGAGCATGTTTCAGGTAATCCTTGATGGGAGTCTAGCTGTTGTAGAAGACCATGACATAACACCTTGATCCTTCGCATTGATTGTTGGGTTTTTAAAAAAATTTGGAACAATATAAATTTGATGTATTTTTGGAAATATGAAACAATTTGTACCGATGAAATAGGTATTTGTATTTGGGTTGGGTAATTTACTTTCCAGCACAGTTTTCTTTAATATGTAATGGAGTGTGAGATTGATATTCTCACAAGGATCGAATATGATGATTGAGTTAATGATTGTATGGTGGAATCAAACAATCAAGAAACATTGAATACAAGAAAATACTCATAAATGCTATTTGTATTAATGAATGTGATAAGTTACAATGAATGTTGGGGTTTGAGCATTAAAACCGTAACAGTACACCTTGAGAACATAAGACTAAACACAATATTCTCATTGTCTATAATGTCTATCAACCGTCACCTCACATACGAGGTTTTTTGTTCTATTTATAGGTTGACAAGATGCCTTTTACAAAATAACTAAACTACCCCTGACCTATACATCACAACTAGTCTAAGTCTTCACCAACATATTTTTGTTCATCCGCATTGACTAATGTGGATATGTTGATCTTCATCAGCATTTCTTCTTTGTCTTTAGCATTAGTGTTTGTTCATCAACATTAACAAATGCGAATGAACAAACACTTATCCTCATTTCTTGTCGGGCATCCGCATTAATTAATGGGGATGTACAAAACTTTGCATTCCTTTCCGGCTATCCACATTTGTTAATGCGGAAGAACAAACACTTATCCACATTTGTTCTACGTCTTCAGCATCTACAAATGCGCTTAGCCGCACTTGTCTTCTATACAAAATCTTTATCCGCATTAATATTTGGACTTATGGGATTTCCAGTAGAACAACCATCAACCCACCACTTGAATTGGCATGTATGATCCTTTCAGGGTCCAACAATATTCTCCCTAAGCATTATAAAACCTATCTTCTTCAAGGGTTAGATGGTGGTTGAGGTTGAGAAGATTCTACTGGATCTTGTGGAGGAATAAGAGGTTCTTCTTGAGATGGATCCAAAATAGCCTTTACCATGTTGACAAAGTCATTTGCATCAGACATCTTCTCTTTGTTCAGCACATGGATCTTCATGTGGCTCATAGTTTAGATAGCTTCTAAGGGTAACTTCTTAAGAGAAATGGATTCCCATATAGACAAGGTAGACAACCCATCTCTATGTAGCAATAAAGCTCCATCCATATCTACCTCCATCTTCACAATATTCCCCATTTGCACAAGACTCTTCTTTTTCTTCCTCTGTTCTCTCTTGACAATGATTTGATCATATGCCATTTTTAGAATCTTAATGCACTATAAGAAGAAGTGCATGTCTTCTTCTCCCAGCTTATTGTTATTTCTTTGAAGTGTCCGATGTATATGTACTAGATATAGGATCCATCTAGCAATCATACCTCATATACACTGAACAGTCTAATCTCAGCACCTTCTTTTCCTCCCCATCTTCTTTCAATTACCAATTCATATGTCTTTTCATCATATTAGACATTGTATATTGGTTTGGAGGAATGTGTTCCAACCACCATCTTTCTTTTCAAAGATTCAGTTGGTTTCACCTTTAGCTCAGGAAACACAACTTCTTCTCTTGGTATTGTTCTTTTCATCTCAAGGGGATTGATGAAGTATCTATCTTTCCTTATGAAGATAGCTTAAGAGATTTGAAGTTCTTTGTTCTTCTAAATAGTCTCAAAATGTCTTCAAACTCATATCCCCTAAACATAGCATTATGACTAATCAGCTCTGGATTGGCTAGTTCCTAATATCATAGATTTCCACGGAGTTCACAAGACCAGAGTACTCTGTGAAGAATTGCACCAACCCTGAAATCCATGATTAATCAGCTCTGGATTGGCTAGTTCCTTAATTTCATAGATTTCCACGGAGTTCACAAGACCAGAGTACTATGTGAAGAATTGCACCAACCCTGAAATCCTTTTTACCAAAAACATGTTTTAGTCCTTGTCATGTTGGGTTTGTAGAAAGTTTATCAAAGTTCGTTTAACCATTTAAACAAAAATGTAGCGGATATATGAACATATATATTATGTTTTGTTGGACCAAAAGAACCAATGAGCCAGATCAGAAAAACCTTTAAGTCCCACAGACATCAAAACACTGAAGTGATCTACATCTGCTGAAGACAAAGTCTGAAGACAAAGTCTGAAGACAACTGCTGAAGACAAAGTCTGAAGACAACTGTTGAAGACAAAGTCTGAAGATCAAGTTCTCAGAAGTTGTCATAATAGCTGAAGTATTTCTCTTCAGTAGTTGTGATGTTTTATATTTCATTAGTTTGTAATCAGTAGTTTTATATCATGTAAAACATCTGAAGTTCTTATACTTCAGATGTTATAACTTCAGTAGTTATAATGTTAGTTTATACTTAGCTTCTAATGAAGGTGTCCACAGTTGTTATGGATATCTTCGTAGTTTAGTTTAATTTCAGTTGTTTGTATAAATTAGTTAGATGTCACTATCATGTGACGTCAGCTGATGTCACATTCCTTATAAAAGGAATGTTGACCTAATTTACCTTTACGGGAAGCTTGTGCATGAATGAAAACATTCTTTTTGCAGAAAACTCTCTCTCTATAACTGTTACTGTTTGATTGAATATTCATATTATTCTAGCTAGAATTTCGTCTAATTCTGTGCTATTCTGTTGCAAATCCTAATCTAATTGATCAAACAAGATCTCGATCCTTTCAAATGGTATGAGAGCAGGTTAATCATTGATCGATTTAACAGTTGATCATCGAAACTATTCTTTTGATTTCTTAGTTTGATCGAATTAGCAAATTTGCAAGAATTGGTTATAGAGTTTGTTTTTATGTTGCTTCCTGTGAATCAATTTGAGATTCTTCTTATTTAAAATTGTGTTGTTGAGTTTTTGAGTTAGGTTCATTTATCTCATATTGAACGTGTTTGAATTGGTGAAAATGGCTACATCAATCAATGATCCTCACAATACTGGCTCCTCAACAACGCCTCTGATGCTTGTTAGGAGTGAGTACAACATATGGCAACGACGAATGCTCCATCACCTGTCTGTTAATAGTTCAGGTTGTTGAAAATCTATGCTTCATGGACCATATAAGCCTATGGTGAGTAATCCGGAAACCAATGAGATGGTTCCGAAGAAGAAAGAATATTCAGATGAAGATCTGAAACTGTTTGAAATTGATGCTAAAGCCCATGGAATTCTGGCCATGGCACTGCCTAATGAATCTTTTCTGGACTTATGCATCATGAATCTGCTCATGACCTCTGGGTTGCTCTGAAAGAACAATTGGAGGAACTGATGAGGTCTTAGCAAACATAGAGAAATCCTTGCCCAGCAATATGAGACATTCTCTCATAGAAAGGGTGAGTCACTGACTCAACAGTTTGAGCGATTCTCCTGTTTGATATCTGAGTTGAAAATGGTTAAACATGATATACAAACAGTCAGATCAACAGCAGATTTCTCAGATCCCTGCCTGAGAGATGGGACACATATACCATTGTCCTACACTCGAATACAAATCTAGATAATCTATCTCTCACCCAACTTCATGGGAAACTGCTTACATTTGAAAGAGAGATAGAACAAAAAAGAAAACTGACTTCATCTGGGAAGCTCACTGATGACTTTGTACTAAGGAATGCTGCTTTGGTTGGTCATGAGTCAGAATATGCTTCATCAGAAAGTTCCTATGATGAGCATATTGATTTCTCTTCAAACATGGAGATCATGCTTTTGCTGGTATTGATGGTAATGCAGGATGTAATAGTGACAATCTGTGCTTTCTGATGGATGATTTGAAAGGAATTGCTGATGATGATTTGGAAGAGATGGATATTTTGAGCCAAATGGAATTAGTAAATATCAGATCTCAAAAATTTTACAAAAGGACAGGTAGAAAATTCCCCGGTCTCTCTGGAAAAACAAAAGTTGGTTTTGACAAGAGCAAGTTGAGGTGTCACAAGTGCCATAGACTTGGACATTTTGCAAGAGAGTGTAGATCATCTGGATCTAACTCTTCTGCACCCTTTGTGATCTTTCCAAGCAATAATTCACAAAACAAAGGGCAAGATTCTACCAGTTCTGGTCATCATTCACACAAATCAATCATCTCCTGCATATTTTGTTCCTCAAGGTCAAATGCCATATCCTTATCCCTGTTTTACATGCCACAGTCCAATCAGGTTCCTCTACCCATAGCTCAACAATCACATGCCCTACCTGAGCCTCAACCACCTCAATCAAGTCAACAATCTCAATCTCAATCTCAATCACATCAAAGCTTTTTCACTCCTGGTGTTGTTGACTGGAGTAGTTTACCAGATGATCTTTCTGGTTATTCTGAACAAATGTTTTCTGGTGCTGGTCAACATGGTGGTGAAAATCCTTTTGGAAATCTTGCTCTTATGGCCTGGAGTCTACTGGTGGTTCAAGCTCAAATGCTTCATCATCACAGGTACCACAAATATCTTCTGAGGCTAAGGCCAAGTTGTTTCTGAGTCATGCATAGCTGCTTTTGCCTCAATTAGAGAAGCAAATGTAGCTTTAACTAATCAAAATCTTGACCTAGAGAAAGTGAATTCCAAAAGAAAAGCTGAGTTTGAGTCTGTTTTAAAAGAAAAATGATGAGACTTACAAATTAAAATGCCAAATCATTGATGAAAAGGCTAAGGTAGAGGTCATCTTAGAAAATCACAAGAGTCTCAAAGAAACACTTGTAGCTACTCAAGTGGAGTGTGAACGCTGGGTAACATCTTGCAAGGGGTTTGAAATGCTTCTTAGTAAGCAAACTGCTTCAAATGTGAAGTTTGGGATTGGATATAATCACACTGAACCTCCTACAGATTTTACTCCCAAGACAGAAGTAAAATCTAAAGGTGAGATCAATTCCTAAACCACATCATCATGTGTCTCATCCTCAAGTGTTAATGTACAATCAGAGGATGAAGTTAGTAATAGTACCTCAGCTAATCAGTCTACTGATGGTCCTACTACTGATGAACACAAGATCAAAGAAAAGCTTAGTCCTTCAGGTGTTGTCTCAAAAGGTATCCAAAGTACTGAAGAGCAAGTAACAACACCTAAGAACATTTCAAGCCAAATGGAACCAAACATGGTTTGACAACTGCTGAAGAATCTATCAGGAAATCCAAATGTACTGATAGAAAATCTCTGAAGAACAAGTCTTCAGTTGTTACAAATTCTTCAGCAGCTGATCAACAGAAGATGAAGAAAAAGCCATCTGAAATTTGTGGTTTATTTAATCATCTCACTGATGAATGTTGGTACAGAAAGGGTTCAAATTTAACAAGGATAAAATCATCAAAAAGAAAATTAATGAATGAAATGAATTTGAAACCAGGTTTGTGCCACAACATCTCAACCTGATAAACCAAAGTCTTCACAAAAACTCTAAACAGAAGAAAGAAGTTTATCATAAAACAGCTGAAAATACTCTCGCAAAGAGTATCAAAACTACAGACTAAGTCGGTGTCTTTCAAAAAGGAGGACATGATGTCTCACAGGAATCATTCACAAACAAGTTCTGATGTGTCTGCTTTACTGAAAGCTTTAACAAGCAATCAGACACAACTTGTTATGATGGTTCAACATCTATTGGGGAGAGTTACCAAATAGATGTACCTGTGATTAAACCACTGAAAAGGAAACCTAAGCCAAAATCAAAGGAATCCTTTTCAGCACCATCTCCTTCTTCAAAGGCTATTAATCATGACAAATCAGTTAGTATAAAAGCTGTTGATGAGAACAGACCCAAAATCAAAAAGGTTTGGGTCTCAAAAGCTAACTACTTGTTGTGATATATGCAGGGTTCTTCAACATGCCATAGAAGCATCTGGTATGTGGATGGTGGAGGATCTATGCATATGACTGGAAGCAGATTTCTTCTTCATGACTACTCTCAAGGAAAGAAGGGATTTGTATCTTTTGGTAATGATGCTAAGGGTTACATCATCGGCAAAGGCTTTGTTTCAAATGGTGAAATAAGGTTTGATGATGTCAACCATGTGGAGAATCTCAAATATAATTTGTTGAGTGTCAGTCAAATGTGTGATAAAGGGCATGTTGCACTTTTCACTAGTCAGAACTGTCGAATTCTGTCTTTCAATGTTTTGAATATGATTGACAAGATATTGGATGAACATACTCTCCTGAAAGCCAACAGGGTTGGAAGAGTATATGCCTTAGACTTATCAAGAAAATTGATCTAAAAGCCATCCATGTCTGTTCTCCAAGGCCTCTCCTCAGGAATCTGAGCTTTGGCATAGAAGGCTTGGTCATGTGAACCTTAGAAACATGAACCACCTGATCCTTCATGGCTTAGTGAGAGGTCTGCCATTAAAGGTTTCAAATATGATGATAACTGCTTTGTTTTTTAAAAGGAAAGCAACATAAAGTATCATTCCCTCCAATAGAAGAACCAAAGTCCACTGCCTGCTTGCAATTACTGCATATGGATATTTTTTGGTCCAGTAAGAGTAATGAGTATGGCAAAGAAAAAATACTGTCTGGTAATTGTGGATGATAATTCCAGATTTGTATGGACCTTCCTTTTACATTCAAAAGATGAGGCTGGTCAAATTATCATCTACTTTGTGTTGCATGTGGAAAAGCAGTATTCTCTTTCTGTCAAGTGTGTGAGGAGTGATAATGGCATAGAGTTTAGAAATCACACACTTGATGAATTTTATTTCTCTAAGGGAATCAAAGGCAATTTAGCATTCCTAGAACTCCTGAACAAAATGGAGTGGTGGAGAGAAAGAACAGGACCCTTATTGAAGCTGCAAGGTCAATGTTGGCTGATTCTGGTTTGCCACTAACCTTTTGGGCTGAAGCTGTTACACAACTTGTTATGTACAAAATAGAGTATTGGTAAATCAAAGGTTGATGATGACTCCTTATGAAGTGTTACAACATTTGGCTCCTCTGATTTCCTTTTTTAGAGCATTTGGGTGTCCCTGTTATATTCTCAACACAAAAGATCCACTTCAGAAGTTTGAATCAAAGGTGGATGCAGGGTACTTTGTTGGGTATTCCTCTACTTGCAAGGTATACAAAGTTTTTAATTGCAGATCAAAGATTGTAGAAGAAACCTTGCATGTAAAGTTTAATGAATCTCCAAAGGAGAAAATCCCACAAAATCCTGTGGAGTTATTTGATCTGGACATACTACAATATTTTCCTTATCAGTCTCCAAATGTTGCAGGTTCTGTGAATCCATCATCTTCTGCAACATGTTATCCATCTATTGGTATCAATGAAAGTTTTAGTGATAACTGCCTGAGTCTACTAAACTTGATGTTCCTGTAGCTTAGCAGTTCCATCCACAACAAATGCCGATCAGATCTCTGAATCCTCTACTTCATTTGAATTGTCATCTCATTCTAGGTTTCAAGAATGTGGATCACCATCTGTTGCTGCTGAATCATCTACAAACACTTGCATAGATCATACTGAGTATCAAGAACTGAAGAATCATCCCATGTCTCAGATCATTGGTGACACAATGCTGGGGTTTCAACCAGAAATCAATTATCCAACTTTTGCTTCTATGCTCTCTTCATCAGTCAGCAAGAGCCAAAGAATTATCATATTGCATTAAGAGACAATGGATGGGTTGAAGCTATGCAACTTGAGCTTTTTCAGTTTCAAAAGCATCAAGTGTGGGAACTGGTTCCTCTTCCCCAAGGTAAGTGTGCAACAGGCACTAAATGAGTGTTTAGGAATAAAACTGATGAAAAAGGCCATATTGTCAAGAACAAGGCCAGATTGGTTGTACAGGGGTTTTCACAAGAAGAAGATATTGATTATGATGAAACCTTTGCCCCTGTAGCCAGACCGGAAGCAATCAGATTGTTTTTAGCTTATGCTGCTTTTCATAATATCAAAGTTTTTCAAATGGATGTCAAAAGTGCATTCTTATATGGTAAAATAAAAGAAGAAGTTTGTGTGTGCCAACCACCAGGTTTTGAAGATCATAAACATCCAGATTGGGTGTATAAGCTTGATAAGGCTCTTTATGGACTAAAACAAGCACCTAGAGCCTGGTATGAAACACTGTCCAACTTTCTTCTTCAAAATAATTTCACTAGAGGTTCCATAGATAAAACCTTGTTCATTAAGAAAGTAGGCATGCATAAGCTCCTTGTTCAAATTTATGTTGATGACATTATTTTTGCATCCTCTGATCCACAGTTGTGTGATGCCTTTACTAAGTTGATGCAACAAAAGTTTGAAATGAGTGCCATGGGAGAATTATAGTTCTTTCTGGGGTTGCAAATCAAACAAAAGGCTGATGGAACTTTCATTCATCAATCAAAATATACAAAGGATTTGTTGAAAAAATTTGATTTACAAAACTGTAAGCCCTATTCTACTCCATGTGCAGCACCACACAACTGGATGCTGATCAGAAAGGTAAAGCAATTGATGAAACTCTTTACAGATGTATGATTGGTTCCTTGATGTATCGTACAGCTTCTAGACCAGACATATGTTTGCAACTTGTGTATGATTGCAATGAAAAGGATCTTTAGATATTTGCAAGGAACTCAATCTCTAGGACTTTGGTATTCCACTGGGCACTCTTGCAAATTAGTTGCTTTCTCTGATAGTGACTATGTCGGGTGTAAATTAACCAGAAAATCCACCTCTGGTGGATGCCAATTTCTAGGCAACTGTTTGGTTTCTTGGTAGAGTAAGAAACAAACCTCTGTTGTTACATCCACTGCTGAAGCAGAGTATATTGCTGCTGCAAGTTGTACATCTCAGGTACTCTGGCTTCAGAATCAATTATTGGATTATGACATTACAGAGACTAAGACTCCTTTACTAATGGACAGTGCTTCAGTTCCTTGTATTGTTAAGAATCCTGTCCAGCATTCTAGGACCAAACATATTGAGATCAGGCATCATTTTATCAGGGATTGTTATGAAAAAGGTCTCATTGATCCAAGTTTGTTCCTAGTGCTGATGAGCTTGCAGATATATTACTAAGCCTTTGGACAGTGCAACTTTTCAAAATCTTGTGCTAAGGCTTGGTATACTGCAGCTTGAATAAATTGACAACTACTGATGATCTCAGCTCCCAAGTACTGATGAGCATTAGTATACAACTGTCACAAATAGGTACTAAAGCTATTTTATCTTCAGCAGTTTTTCATAACTACTGAAGACTAAATTCCTTAAAGTACTAAAGTACTTTATTGTTGCAAAGTATTGAAGTGGTTACAACTACTGACGATGTTCTAACAGATAAGTACTCATGACCAATGAAACATCTGAAAATCAGATAATCTATGAGTAAGTGTTAAGGTCAAATGAAACAAATGAGATATGTGAATTGACGACAACAACTGATGAGTAAGTTTATTCTTCAATTGGTTCTAACAACTGTTATTTCATTTCAAAACAACTGAAGCCAAACCAAGTCTTCAGTAGTTTTTTCAACTACTGATGACAAACACCAAGTCTTCAGTTGTTTACAACACCTGAAAGTTAAAACGATGTCTTAGTCATTTTCTAACAACTAATGACTAAAACCAAAACTTTCAGCTGTTTTCTTTCAACCATTTCATAACCTATAAATACCTAAACCTAACTTCAAACTTTTCATAAATCGATTTCCAAACGTTCATCTCCCATTAATGGCGACCATGCAAATCAAACCTCGACACAACTGTGTTGCTTACTTCACAAAATCGACCTTTTGGACTAAGGTGATGATGCTATTGATCTGATGGCTGATTCCTAGTATCGAACTGCTTTTCTTCTGAATCCTACCATCTATCCCGACTCTCTTCGTCAATTCTGGACAAATGTCACCATCCATACTAGTGAGAATGATGTTGTGATCACTCTACAGTCATTTGTAAACAAGAAGAAGGTGATTGTCACTCTTGCTATCATTCGCCAAACGCTTGATCTGAACGATGCTACCTTTATCACAAAATACCGAAGGGCACCATTGATCTCATTCATTAATCATGGTTATGAAGGCAACCTAAGTGCTACTACCATTCTGAAGAAGCACTTTCATGATGCTGAACGCCTAATCTTTCACATGATCAATGTTTGTGTTGCCCCCAAAATCTCTTCATGGGATCAAATGTCATCCAGGGGCAGCAGGTATTGTATTCTATGCTTGAACGCCAAAGCTTAAATTTTTCTGAAATTATATTTTTAGAATTAAAAGATATGGCAATGAAACCTGTAGCTAACAGATGGCTATTATTTCCAAGGTTTCTTATGGCCATAATCATGAATTAGTTACAATCTGATGGCCCTGTTGGCCTTGGAGTCCCTACTGTGGTAGTTTTGCCAGAGGTATACTCCAGGCACAACTCTGACCCAAACCTCAAAGAGGCTGCCCAACTGCTAAAACCCAAGCAGAAGGTACCCACAGCCCATCCTCCAGATCTAAAGTCCCCTCCAAACCTCTCTCCAATCAACCCAAAAAGGCTACTCAGGGAGTTGAGTCCCCTGCTGATGCCCCTGCAACACAAACGCAGGAGATGAAACTATGGGTAGTAATCCCCCTGTAGTTTCCAGGACTCTACCAGCTGAAACCGCTCAGGTATCCTCTCAACAGGATCCTCATGCAACCAAAAATGGGGAAACCACATTACTGGAATCTCTCTCACTTGAGAGGATTGCCATTGAAGAGCACCATTCTCCCCAGGTGCAATCCTTTTCACACCTATCTCCTACTGAAGCCACCCCTACAAGCCCAACTGTGGTTATTACACAAGTGTTGACTCAACTACATTCCTCTACCCCTCCCCAGAAACCTATTATTACTGGGAAAACCTCAACCGTTATTACTGGGAAAACCTCAACCGTTGAGGGGGAGGATTATAATGTAGCTGATAACCCACAGCACAAGGATTACAGAGTTCAATCTCCCAGTGTAGAGGAGGAGATTAGAACATCTGGTGAGGCTGCCTCTTCTCCTTGTTCAACACATGATCAGGATGAAGCTGGTATCATTTCTAAGTCCTCACCAAAGGCAACTGGCAATGAAGGACATTATCCTGAGGCAGGAAGTCCCCAGTTCCGAGAAATAGGGGCACATGTGAATACTGATCTACACTCAGCACATGTTCATCCTGATTTCATCAGGAGGTCAGCTGATTCAGCGCAGACTGATGATGACCTGGGCTTTTTCTTTGATGTTCTAGCCCACATACTATTCTTGGGACTGAGGTATGCAGACTACAAGAACTGCTTGCCAAAATGTTAGAGGAATCAAGTCCATCTGCCCACATTCACCCACAGATGGCAGTTTCTCCTGAAACTATCCCAAATACTGAGCCACTCTCAACAAACTTGCCACCAGCCTCTGCTTCAGGTGCCATTTCTCAGGACAGAACCCCTCTGAGCAAATGGTTGCTGCCTTTCAAACATCCTTACCGCTCATCACTTCCATAATCACAAACACTATACATCAAGCCATTGATGAGAGGCTTTCCTCAACTCTTCAATCTTTAGTGATGCTGCGGTTTCTAAGAAACTTTCTGACATTCACACCCCTGAACCCAATGCAACCAAAAAGGGGGAGTCTAAGTCAGTAAAGGTAGACAAAAGAAAAAGAGCTGAAGAGGAAGAAGAAAAAGAGGAGAAAGAAAAGGAAATGATCACGTACAAAAGGAAGAAATCCTCTGAGAAGACTAAAGGTGAGAAAAAGTTGGAAGAATTGATCAAAGAAGCTGATGAGCAACATAGCAGATCTATGGATAAGATTTTTGATCAACTCTTCAGACAAGGATTTGACACTGCCAAACTTGACTATGAGATCAGAAGGTTAGAGATTCAAGAAGTTGAACAAAGATGGGCAAGTTGGAGTGAGAAAGAAAGAGAAAGGCTGGAAACTATGGCAAGATTTATATCAAAACATCTGGAAGGTCGATCATTGAACTAAAGTCATGGTCCAGAGACAATATTTTGGAGATAACCACCAGAATCTGTTCTTCTGAAGTATTTAACAAAGGATTGATCATAGAAGCTCTTGATGAAGCTGCTACTCGGAAAAGGACTGATATGGCAAAACTATCCAAAGCTTCACTCAAATCCAAGATGCTAGAGCAGCCTGCACTATCACCCAAACCAAAACAACCACCTTCACAACCCTCAAAACCAATTCCTTCACCTACGAAACCTACTGAACGCATTACCAATGATGCACCTAAGAGGAAGAGAAGGGTGTTGAGGATGGAAAAAGAAGAAGAAGATGATGAGGATGATAGTCTGCCACTCTCTGTTGTTCTCAAAATAAAAATGCCTGAGCCTAGGAGTCAACCAACAACAATCACACCTAACTTTCAAAGGCAAATGGTAAAAGTCAAACTTGAAGAAGAAGAACAACACAAACAACAGATAAGCAACTCTTAAGGATGATTGATAAAGAGTTTCCCAAGTCTTCATCCATACAAGATGTGAAGAAACATGCTCAGAGGTTGTATGCTCTCAGATTTACATTCCAATATCAGAAAGAGAGAGTGAGAATTTGGCCTGACCCAGAGTAAGTGACAGAATACACAAAATGAAGATTCCAAGTAGATACAATGGCCAAGTAAAGAAGATTGTAGATGCTGTGATAATGCTGGCCATTGTAGTGTCACCCTGGGAAATTCTTGATGACTTCAAGAGAGCTTACAAGTCTAAAATGACTCCACAAACTTTACTAGAAAACAAAATGGTAAAGAAGGGGTTAATCTACAAGAAGCTTGAAGAAATAAGAAGAAATGAGCTCCAGTTATTGCTTGAAGGCACTCATCCTGATGAGTTTGCATACAGAGAGATAACAACTGTGGAGCTGAAAAATTGAAAGCATATTAAGTACTTATCTGAGTATTATTGGCCTGAGTTCTTCTTTGAAAGTGGAGCTGAAGAACTCACAATGGAAGAACAAGTTGTTTTCCTTGAGGCCTATGTCAGAGAGTCTTACAGACTCAGCATTGGGAAGTAGGTTTCATGGATAGGGTAATAGCTCTGTGTCCAATTCCCCAAGACAGAGTTCCCATTCATCCTTTGCCAATCAAACCTTCTGAAATCTCTTCCCTGGCCTGAGCTTATAATTGAAGAATTTTGAGCTGATCCGGATTTTGTTTCTGCCAATAAGTGGGACCTCAATAATTTTAAAGGTTTTGGCTGCATTGGTTCAGGGGGAGTTTGTTAGACCGAAAGAACCAATGAGCCAGATCAGAAAAACCTTTAAGTCCCACACACATCAAAACAACTAAAGTGATCTACATCTGTTGAAGAAAAAGTCTGAAGACAAAGTCTGAAGACAAAGTCTGAAGACAAAGTCTGAAGACAATGCTGAAGACAAAGTCTGAAGACAACTGCTGAAGACAAAGTCTAAAGACAAAGTCTGAAGACAAAGTCTGAAGACAAAGTCTGAAGACAAAGTCTGAAGACAGTCTGAAGACAACTGCTGAAGACAAAGTCTGAAGACAAAGTCTGAAGACAAAGTCTGAAGACAAAGTCTGAAGACAAAGTCTGAAGACAACTGCTGAAGACAAAGTTTGAAGATCAACTTCTTAGAAGTTGTCATAATAGTTGAAGTAGTTCTCTTCAGTAGTTGTGATGGTTATATTTCAGTAGTTTGTAATCAGTAGTTTTATATTATGTAAAACATCTGAAGTTCTTATATTCAGATTTTATAACTTCAGTAGTTATAATGTTAGTTATACTTAGCTTCTAATGAAGGTGTCCTCAGTTGTTGTGGACATCTTTAGTAGTTTAGTTTAATTTCTGTTGTTTGTATAAATTAGTTAGATGTCCCTATCATGTGACGTCAGCTGATGTCACATTCCTTATAAAAGGAATGTTGACCTAATTTCCTTTTACGGGAAGCTTGTGCATGAATGAAAACATTCTTTTTGCAGAAAACTCTCTCTCTATAACTGTTACTGTTTGATTGAATATTCATATTATTCTTGCTAGAATTTCGTCTAATTCGTGTGCTATTCCACTGCAAATCCTAATCTAACTGATCAAACTAGATCTCGATCCTTTCAATGTTTTGATTATGAAAATAAACAATTTATTAACCAAAAATCAAACCCAAGAACAAGGATCATGTATGTGAAAAGAAATGCGATCAAACAAAACCAACCATAGGGGGTCCATAGAATACTACATTTCTAAGAACAAGGAAATTTGAGATGGATGATAGATGAAGAAGATAATGTTCTTGAATGTAAACCTCCAAGGAAGAAGGCCTCTAGCAAGTATACCCACAAGCTTCTTGCCAAACACCCAACTTGTTAGGGAGTTGAACACCAAACTCTTCTTCTTATGTTCTCTTGCAATAATACGAAAAATTCAGCCAAGGTTCTCCTTAATCCAAAAATGCAACCAAGAAGAAGAAGAGAAAGTTTTGCTTTGTGTGCGAGAGAGTGTGTTTTTTTGGTAGAGTGTGAAATGGGTTAATGTCTTGTATTAAAACAAGACATGGAATCCCACGATGGGCATGCAATGGGGCGGTCAGAAAGGAGTTTTCCCACCCATTTTGTAACACCCGGTTATTTTTTTAGAGTCAAAGTAAGAAGAATAAGGTGAATAAAAAGAAAGAAAAAGAAATAAAAAGAAAGAAAAGCTATTTAACCCAAGTTGAGGGGTTTAAAGTGTCAAAAGGACAAAAAGGTTTGAAAGTTGGTGTAAAGTGGGCATGGCCGCTCACTCTCTTCTTACAACACCCAAATCTTTAGATCTTGGTAGGGAGAGAAAGAAAAGGAGCATAAACTTTTGGATTTTTGAAGAACAAGAAGAAGAAATCGAAATCATGATAAGAATTCATAGTTTTTGAGTGTTGTTAATTGGTTCCAACCTCTGTTGTGTGCTTATGTATGTTGCGTGTATTCGGTTGTGTTTTTTTTGTGGGTTTTAGGTGTTTGAGCTCAATTTGCAAACGGGTTTGAACAAGTCTTACCCAAAGAGCTGCAAAGTTGAGTTCTAGAACCCCACTTTTACATGTATTAACTGATTTTGGGGCTAGAAATGCATGAATGTACGTTTTTATAAATCTCGGTTTCATACCCGTATGTATGAATGTGTGTATGTTGCAGGAATGGTTTGATTTTGGACTATGTTCATGTTTGATGATGTTATGTTTGTGTTTCTATGGCTTAGAATGTAAGATTTAAGCTTATAACATGATACGTGAGGTTTGCGGACTGACTTTGATGTTAAGTGTGACCTGGGCTACTCATGCACCCAAATAGTAGCTCATACGCGTAAGTTCTAGAATTTGCCAAAGTGTTGTTAATGCGGATGAGAATTGACAAATGCGGTTGAGTAAAAGTCAATGCGAATGAAAGTCAAAGCGGATGAGCTTTGACAATTATGGATGAGTAAAAGTCAATGAGGATGAGTAAAAGTCAATATGGATGAAAGTCAATGAGGATGAGTATAAGTCAATGCGGATGAGTATAAGTCAATGTGGATGAGTAAAACTCAATGCAGATGAGTAAAAAGTGATTGTGGATGAGTATAAAGAAATGCATAAGAGTATAACGAAATGTGGATGAGTATAAGTCCATGCGGATGAGTATAAGTTCATGCGGATGAGTAAGTTAGTGCGGATGAACAAGTTCATGCGAATGAACAAATGCGGATGAGTAAAGGAAATACGGATGGGTAAGTTCGTGCGGATGAACAAATGGGGATGAGTAAGTTAATGTGGATGAGTAAAAGTCAATGCGGATGAGTAAAAAGTGATTGCGGATGAGTATAAAGAAATGCAGATGAGTATAAAGAAATGCACATGCATATGAGTCCATGCAGATGAGTATAAGCTCATGCGGATAAACAAATACGGATGAGTAAGTTAGTGCCGATGAATAAGTTCATGCGAATTAACAAATGCGGATGAGTAGAGGAAATACGGATGGGTAAGTTCATGCGGATGAACAAATGCGGATGAGTAAGTTAATGCGGAGGAACAAATGCGGATGAATAAGTTCATGCGAATGAACAAATGCGGATGAGTAAAGGAAATTCGGATGGGTAAGTTCATGTGGATGAACAAATACGGATGGGTAAGTTCATGCAAATGAATAAATGCAGATGACTAAGTTCATGCAAATGAACAAATGCGAATGAGTAAGTTAATGTGGATGGACAAATGCGGATGAATAAGTTCATGCGAATGAACAAATGCGGAGGAGTAAAGGAAATGCTAATGAGCAAAGGAAATACAAATGAGTAAAATTGAAATGCAGATGAGTAACATTGAAATGCGGATGGGTAAGAGGAAATGCAAATGATTAAAAAGAAATGCGGATGAGTAAAAATAAATGTGGATGAACAAAGAGGAAATGCCGATGAACAAAGAGGAAATGCGTATGAACAAAGAGTTATGCATAATGTTGATCTTCGGCCCAGTCCCCAAGTTATGCATAATGTCGGGGGTGTAGTATACAGTTGGGATCTTTGTCGGTTAGCCATGTGCTAGTGCCAGGCTATGTGCGGTATGGAAGTCAATTATGAACTTCAGCCCAGTATCCCATTTGTTTGGGGCATAGCTCATGAGAATGATCCCATTAGTGATAAAGAATGTGGTAAAGAAAGAAAGAGTAAAAGAAAGAATGTGATAAATTGTAAACGAAGATAATAATGATATTATCTATGTGTATGTACAATGTGTGATCATGTGCGATAGTAATAAAAATGCTTTAACGAATGAAAGGTAATGTAATGTTTTTATAAAACTAGAACTCACTTAACAATGCTGACTTTTTATGCATTTTCCGGTTGCAGGTAAAGTTGCTGAGGATGGAAGGGGGCGGCTACTTGGCTCTTTTGGATGGCATTCTTTGTTTAATGTTTTATGTCACAACGCGACCGACGGCGGAATCATCGGGGTGGACGAATGTGAAACAATTGTTCATAGCACATGGAACTAAACTAGTTGGAATAATATTAAATAACATTATTCATTGAACAATACCAGTCAATTAAATAAATATATTACAATGAGATATAAACAACATCATAAGACCTTCAGTTAACTAAGTCCAACTCCTATAGGGGAACGAAGAGAACTTCAAGTAGTAAACTTGAAACATGTTAAAAAATAAAGGGTCAACTTTGAAACTTTGTGAGATTTCCAAAGTTTTCAATACATAAGTATATAAAAGATGGCAATTCATGTTATGAGTTAGAGAACAAAGTAACTAGGGATTTAAGGCAGAATGCACAATCAAACCTTGACAAATTTTTACAAGTCTCTAACGTTTACAAGTATATACGATTAGCTAAGTGTACTTGGATTAACCAAGCAGGCTTGTCAGGCACATAGATCTATTACGTCGCCAGGCGAAGTGTACTTGGATAACCAAGCAGGCTTGTCAGGCACATAGATCTATTACGTCGCCAGGCGAAGTGTACTTGGATTAACCAAGTAGACTAATTCAAAGATACGAGGATACTTGAATTTCATGTCACGTTCACAAATGCCACTTGGAACATTTAAATTTAATAAGTTTAATTAGGATATTTTGCTACGCTTAAGTTTGTTAAATTCCATAATTCATAATTTCATGTGTTCTTTGACAAGGGTACAAGATTATTAATTTAGAATCTTTAGTTGATAAATGTTTGTATTTTAAATGATTCAAGAAGGTTAGAAAGGTTTTGTCATGAGTGAAACACCAAACATTCGATCGATATGGGACTCGGCTTAACGAACGTGAGAAATAAGTTCAAGATGCTTTTGGATGGGATATGGAATTCATAAGAGTTTCTCAAGAAAATAACTTTAACGAGGTTTCTAGATGAGTGATTTTTGTTTACTTATGTCATTAAGGTTTCAAAGATTCATTAGTGTAACGTTGATACGAGAATCATGTTTGTTAAGATTAAAGATTCAATTTAGAATGTGAGCATCATTGTAATGGGTTTCAGGATAAGTGCGGTTTTAAGGGAAGACGTTTAGAAAGATTTTTTTAAGGGTCATTAAGAGGAATGGGATAATGAGTTTTAAGTTTTAGGAAGACAAGATCAACGATAAAACGATTAAAAAAACATGATGTTTCGAGTGCAATATTTGGTTTACAAACCAAAACATTACATTGACTTATCAAATTCTTAGGTAAACTACAACCTTAATGAAGACATGCAAACCTATAAGCGAACACTCACGCCAAGGGTTCCTAGGTAAGGTAAACAGATCCATCTGTTGATATGGATTTATATGAATACCTTTCCTGGACAGAACACCTCGAGATACAAGCATCCCACTCTTCCAGCATTACATGTTTCAAGTTATAGAACATAGACTTTGACGAGACTTGAAAATCACAAATAACGATTCAAAACTTATTTTGAGAACCATTTGATTTAGGCACATAATGCCTTAGCATTACATGCCTTAGAATAAACACATAAGACATATAACCATATAAGCAAGTATAAACATATAAAATACGTGAGAGGACTCATGTGTAAAGGTACTTAGTTATAGTCTAGGTCATTCCATTTCTAATAACCTAATTCCCTATAACCATGGTTCTGATACCAATCTGTTACACTTAGATCGACGGCGGAATCATCGGGGCGGACGAATGTGAAACGATTGTTCATAGCACATAGAACTAAATTAGTTGGAATAATATTAAATAATATTATTGTTGAACAATACAAGTCAATTAAATAAATATAATACAAATGAGATATAAACAACATCATAAGACTTTCAGTTAACTAATTCCAAGTCCTATATGAGCACGAAAAGAACTTCAAGTAGTAACCTGAAACATGTAAAAAATAAAGGGTCAACTTTGAGTGATGGTGATATTCCATGGTTTTCAATACATAAGTATATAAAAGATGGCAATTCATGTTATAAGTTAGAGAACAAAGTGTAGAGATTAATGAAGAGGCTGATGCAACCTAAACATCTTAATTCTATCCTGCATGCTGCACAAGTGCATTAAAGAAGAAGCTTAGGAAGTTTCACACATGAAATAGAAAAATACTCTAAGTGTGAAATCTTCCGAAGCCAAGACCAATATCTTCTGAAGCCAAACATGAAGTCTTCCGAAGCTCAGAGACAAAGTCTTCCGAAGCTTCAAGTTCATGAAGATAGATTTCTTCCGAAGACTTTTAGTAACATGCTTTATCTGATGTATTGTTCCATAAAGCTGGACACCTTTCCGTTGCATCTCTGCAAGTCACAACTTACATGAGTTAGTGAAAAGGTCTATGCTTTTGATAACTGTACATTGAAGTCTTGAGTCTGTAACATTCTAGTTTATGTACTTTATCCTTTTTGTAGTAGATAAGAATGTGTGCTATGGCATGTCATAGTCACAACTCAAAAGACAATCTGCCTTTTGACTCTACAATTGATTTTGTTTGTGTCTAGTCAATTGTATCCAACTGGTTTTCAATGTGTAGACGCTGTAGGATGCAGTATAAGTATCTCATGTTCTTGTATCTTTCGAATATGCTTTGTAACACTTGTAATAGAACAAAGAGAAGGCATATAATGCATTCTTGAAAACCATACACTTGTGTTCTTTGTGTTCTGTCTCTTGTATTACTTGTGTCCTTAGGGTCTCAACTTGGTTAATCCAGTTTACTTTTTGATCAAAGTTTAGTTAATCTCCACTTTGTGTTGTTGTGTTGTAACTTACACCTTTCAATGATCCTGGACAAAGTAACTAGGGATGTAAGACACAATGCACAATCAAACCTTGACAGATTTTTACGAGTCTCAAACATTTACAAGTATATATGATTAGCTAAGTGTACTTGGATTAACCAAGCAGGCTTGTCAGGCCCATAGATATATGACGTCGCCAGGCTAACAATAGTTAATGATTGTACATATAATCGACATTACTAAGGTCAACTAACCACAAAATACAAGTGAATTGCCATAAGCTTATGAGAATCAAACGTTTTACAAGTGCAACGATTATTAGGTAACATGTTTCACCCTAGAAGGTGTGAAATAAAGTAAAAAGGGGTATAGAAATACTCACTAGATGTATATAGGTAGATGATAAGAAATTAAACGGGGCTCTAACGATTACTTTTACAAGTTACGTCAACGTATAGATTCCAAGATCATGTTTATTAATAAGATTAACAATTAGACGTGAACTAGGGTTTCAATTGGAATTTGGGATTTTGATAATTAAGTTTAAATAAAATACTATAACGAATTATATTTTGCTTCCATAAAGATGGAATAAGTTGATTAACAATTATGATTTAAAACGATGAATCATTAGTGAAATTGAATAATAAATATACCAAAATATTAATAATAATGAATTTTGAAATAGTTGAGTATAAAATAAATAATCAATCTAAAAATTATTTAAAACTTAATCAAAAAAATTAATTGGATAATTAATTTGACTTGCAAAATAATTTAAAAAGTTTAAGTATGATTTATAATGTTTTTTTAAAGATTTGAATAATTATTATAAAAATTTTAACACCTTTAAAAATAAAGAACTAAGATATTATATGATTTAGAAGTTTTATGATTTAAATAAAGATTTTAAAATAGTTTTATAAATATTTAAATTGTAAAAAAATTATTATATTTTTATATAAAATTTAAATCTCAAAGTTTATATATTAAACTATTTGTTTTAAAATAGTAGATTATATTGTTACAATTTTCAGAAATTAGATTAATAATTTCTAAATTAAATTTAAGTGTAAACATGATTTTTATTTTATTTAAAACAGATTTGAGGGTACCCGGGTTCAAACCGGGTCCCTTCTACATATGCACATGGTGTTAACCGGTGGGCCAAAGCCCAATTCCTGTTATGATTTCAAAATATATATTAAAAACCATACTTTAAAACTTCCCAATTCATATGAACCCTAGATTGTAGATCGATCTAATTGAGCATGAAACTGTATTGGATAATCAAATCAAACTTAGTGCTTTCATTCCCCATATGAGATCACGTTTGTGTACGTGTTTAATTTACCTTTATTGGTGTTTATTGAATGGTATAAGATCGAGTTGAATTGCGATAGAGAATAGATTGATTCAAGGTGCTTTTGTTGATGATATCTCAATTGCTTGAAGGGTAATCTTCTATCGATGATAAGCAATAAAAGCCCTCTAATAATTATATCCCATATGGCTCAGAAAGTGCTTCTCCAAAGAGTTGCAGGTCCGAACTGCAGAGGGAGGTCGTAGAATTATTTTTTGTGCCTTGGAAATGAAATTAGGTGTCAATAGAGTTAAATCATATCGTTTCCAATGTTTTCCCACAATCATATAGCATTGATTTGATCGGTTACACTACGAACGAGTTAATGTTTTTGAATTGATTAATCAGTTTCAACTACACACTCCTAATAAACGAAATAACTTCATTGGAATGGGTATAGTGTTCGAAACGGTGTAAGATAGTTAAGGATCATTTAATGAGTTAAAATCAACGTTTTGTTGAGGTTTGGTGGTCGCCAGAGGCTTGGCCGGAGATGTTGCCGGAGGGTGCATGACGGTGGAGGGCTTGGTTTGGGTTTTTGAACAAAATTACACATATGATCCCTGTGCTTTTATTAGCTTATCAATTTTTGACCCAAACTTTTAAAAAGGTTTTAACAATTACATTTCCAACCCTATACTTTTCAAAATTCAAACTTTAAATGATATTTATATATTTACAAAAACATTACAAAAATTATAGATCTTGCCAAATATTATTATTTAATTGTTAAAATGGTTATAAAAATTTCTTTATGTATATATATATATAATATAATATATAATATATATATATAACTATATATATATATAATCTATTAATATCTTAGAAATTTTAAAGGTTTAATAATTTTTTATATAATAATTAGGATTCATAAATGATGTATAGAACCTCGTAAGTTTACCATTAAACCTTATAAACTTCTATACTTTATAAGTTTTGTAGAAATTTTAGAATGTAATTATTTTCTTTATATAAACTTATAAAGAACAATTAAGACTATGTAAATTTATAGTTCTTACTTTATAAAGTAATAAAAAAATTATTATAAACTGTTTAAATTATTTAATAAATAAAAATTAAGTAAAGAAAATTTTAAGGTTAAGCTACACTTCTCATTCATATGATTTATTGGAATAAATAACATTAATTTGATAATAAACTTTCTTGGCATGAAAGTTTAGAACGAATTCGGGTTTTGGATTTATAGTTTGAAGTTGGGTGGATGTTACATATTTGCATTGTAATCCAAACAAACGATATTGTGTAACGGATGTTGTATTATTTCACAAAATCATTTTTAATGAAAATGTTGTTGTTAATGTTTCCACTGCAACATTTATTTCAAGATAATATAATTATATGTTTTATGTGTGATGATCGACCAAATGTGAGCGTCCCGGGTACGGGGCTTTACTAGTGGTATGAGAGCCAAAGTTTATGTGAAACGTGTAAAATTTGGAAAATAAACATTAACTTAAACTGAAAATGGGACGGAAAGGGAAGGGATGCCAGTCCGAGTAGCTACGTGCCATCGGGTATTTTCTTAATAATAAACGGTATTACGTGTGCATGTATGGTTTATGTGCTGTTTGTAGATTAGATATTGATGTAGTCAGGATAGATAATGCTTGGAGTATGAAGAGTAAAGTAAGTGGCTAATCACAACTGGCCATAGTAATTAGGGACTTACTATACTTGACATAAATTGAGATGTTCCCTTGAATGACCGTGTTGGTGTTTGAATCTTTCTAATTTGTGTGTTAGAGGATGGTTGGTGGTAGATCATCTATAGCTTCACGTGGTGGAGGTCATGGTGCTGAACCACGGGCTACGAGAGGAAGGCCTAGAGCCGAAAAGGTGGTTCATGAAGAACCGAGACCCCTCATCCAGAGGGCGATGATGAGAGCGCCAATCTGAGAGCCTCAGTAAAGGAGGCTGTTGTTGAAGAAGTGTATCAAGTCATGCAGATGATCTTACCGTCTGTGATGAATAAAGTAATAAAGGTTGTAAGGGAAGGAGAAAGAAAGGAGAGGAACAGGTCCTCGGGAGAACGGGAGCGAACGAAGCCTGAAACAGTTCTCTCCGATGATGAAGATGATGAAGAAGAAGAGCCTGCACCGGAGACAACATGAGGCTGTAAATACGGGTCATTTCAAAGGTGTAAGCCCCCTACTTTGATTGTAATTGCACAACTGCTGCTGGTCACCCATGCGTGAGGGAAATGGAAGCCGTTCTTGATATCAGCGAGTGTCGGGAGGATCAGAAGGTGAAGTTCGCCACGCACTCATTTGTAGACTCGACTTTGTGTTGGTGGGATAATATTGTCCAAGCAGAGGGTAGCAGGGCTATCTGGAGGATGAAGTGGGCAGAGTTAAAGAAGTTGGTGATTAAGGAGTTCTATCCTCATAGGGAGATGGATATGGTTGAGAGAGTTCCCGCAGCTGGAGGCAAGAACCATGACGCATCAGCAGTACACCACCAAATTCAATGAGATGGCACGGTTGTTGCCAGATCAAGTGACACCTTGTCACGAAGATTAATAGGTATACTCAGGGCTTACGACGGATCTCCACAGGCACATGATCGCTGCCCGACCGAGCACGTTTAAGTCGGCAGTTGCTTTGGCGGGAAGGTTGTATGATGAAAGAACGATTGTGGTGGCTGAAGGCAGTAAGAAGAATGGTGGAGATCGGATTTGGAACGGAAAGTGGTTTAGACGTGGTGGGCACTCCAAGTAAAAAGGGTGCACAGGGGGCTGACCGGTGTGTGGTCACATCTGGTGCAGGGTCGAGACAGTATGTCAAGTGTTGACGAGAACACACCGGGGAATGTAGATTGGGAACCAATGTCTATTTCCGTTATGGAAGAACCGGACATGTGGCAAAGAACTGCGATGTGAGAGGTGTTATTCTTGTGGGGAGGAAGGCCACATCAGCACGGATTTCAAGAAAGCGAGGGCTAAAGGTTCAAGAGTGAAGAAGGCTGGAGGAGAAGGACAGAGGGAGAGTGCCAGAGCATTCAGAATGACGCAACAGGAGGCTAGGACGGACCCTGTTGTTGTGTCAGGTACGTTTCTGGTAAACCAAACTTTAGCCTCTGTGTTATTTGATTCTAGTGCTAGTAAAATTTTTATTTCTGCTACTTTCTGTGCTAAATTGCCTGTTAGTAGTAGGAATATATATACGCCTTTTGATGTAGAAACTGCAATAGGTAAGTCCACTAGGATTTCCAAGATGATAGAAGGATGTGACATACAACTAGAAGGTCACAAGTTTTCTGTTAGACCATTTGTGATGACCTTAGGCGGGTTTGATGTAGTCCTAGGAATGGATTGATTGGCGAAGTACGAGGCAAACATTGTGTGTTGCAAAAAGATGATATGGTTGACAGCGCCTGACGAGAGTACAGTGATGGTTTATGGTGATCGAGTGACGATGATTCCGAAGGTGATTTCGATGGCAGTGGAAGGAAAGTGCATGAGGCGTGGATGTAGCGCCTACTTGGCCTATGTAAAGGATGTGGATACACTAACACCAAAACTTTAGATGCACCAAGACATGAAGAAAGATTATTGGTGGTCGGGTATGAAGCGTGATGTTGTGGAGTACGCGAGTAAATGCCTTACTTGTTTACAAGTGAAGGAAGAGCATCAAAAGCCATATGGGATGATCCAACCTTTGGATGTACCGGAGTGGAAGTGGGAGCATATCACCATGGATTTTATTACGAAGCTACCACACACCACGTGAGAATACGATGCCATATGGGTGACAGTGGATCGATTGACGAGAGAGCTCACTTCCTACCGATTCATGAGGCATATTCATCTAAGTGGTTGGCATATTTTTTCATCAAAGAAATTGTAACCCGTCATGGTTTACGATGTCCATTGTGTCCAATCACGACACTCAGTTTACATCCAAATTTTGGAAGAAATTCCATGATGTGATGGGAACGAGGCTACATATTAGCACGGCTTATCAACCTTAGATGGATGGTCAGTCAGAAAGGACCATTCAGACATCGAATATATGCTTCGAGCATGTGTCATTGATTTCGGAGGAAGTTGGGATGGCCACTTACCGTTAGCTAAGTTCTCATATAACAATAGTTACCATGCCAGCATTGGTATGCCCCCTTATGAGATGCTATATGGTAGGAGATGTAGAACACCCGTCTGTTGGGGTGATATTGGTCAGAAAGAGTTAGGGAGCGTCAAGGTGATCGAGGCTACGACTTAGAAGCTTGAAAAGATCAAAGCCTTCATGAGGCAGGCAAGATAGACAAAAGTCATATGTTGATAAACGACATAGACTGATTGAGTTCTAGGTGGGTGATAGAGTTATGTGAAAGTCTCACCTTGGAAGGGTATCATTCGGTTTAAAAAGAGGGACAACTTGAGCCCAAGGTACATAGGGCTTTTCCGAATCATTGCTCGAGAAGGAGAGGTAGCCTATATACTAGAGTTACCAGATGAGTTAAGTAGAATCCACTCGACATTCCATGTATCTCACCTGAGAATGTGTTTAACAGATGAAGATATGACCGTACCACTTGAGGATATTAAGTTAGATGAACGGCTCAATTACGTGGAGCAACCAGTGGTGATCATTGATTGAAAATAGAAGAGGCTGAGGAATAAAGTGCTTCTTCTTGTGCGTGTATAGTGGAAGCACAAGAAGGGATCCGAGTCTATGTGGGAGACTGAAGAAGAGATGACACAACATTACCCACGTTTGTTCGAGGAATAACAGGTTCGGGGACGAAACCTATATAAGGGGGGTGGACTTGTAACACCAGGTTATTTTTTTAGAGTCAAAGAAAGAAGAATAAGGTGATGAAAAAGAAAGAAAAAGAAAGAAAAGCTATTTAACCCAAGTGAAGGGGTTAAAAGTGTCAAAGAAAGAAGAATATGTTCTGAATCTTGCATAGCTGCATTTATCTCTATTAGAGAGGCAAATGTAGCTTTAATAAATCAAAATCTTGAGCTTGAGCAAACCCTTTCCAAAAGAAAAGCTGAGTATGAGTCTGTTCTTAAAGATAAAGATGATGAGATTTATAAGCTTAAATGCCAATTAAATGATGAAAAGGTTAAGCTAGAGGTCATTCTTGAGAACCACAAAGATCTCAAAGAAACACTTGCCTCTCTAAGTGTTCCCCATGCGCCTGAGCAGTACCCATGAACCTGAAATTGGCCCATGCGCCTAAGTGTTCCCCATGTGCCTGAGCAGTACCCATGCGCCTGAAAATGGCCCATGAGCCTAAGTGTTTCCCCATGCGCCTGAATAGTGCCCATGCGCTTAGGACTTAGATATTTTTTGATTTTTGGGGAAAATGTTTAAAGTAAGCTTTGACTTGGGAAATTCCTGGGGGACTATAAGTTGACTTTTAGGGTCATAGATAGTATGATGGGGATGTTATGGATGATGATGATGATGATATTGGATGACTATGCATGATGTATGTTATGTATGTATGATGCCCTGTGATGATGTATGTATGGTATGTATGTATGATGCCCTGTGATGATGTATGTATGGTATGTATGTTATGTTCCTATGATGATGAATGTTTATCTTTCCATGGCTTTACGTGTTATGTTAATGAATGAACCGAAAGTATTATGTAACGTAAAGTAAAATATAATGAAAGAGGAACAGGATGAATAAATGCATGCATTAACGATGAATGAACGTATCTTGCAAGCAAATGTATGGAGGTTCACACCCAATGAAGGGTTTTAGCTCAACTGTGTGCGGGTTAGCTACCCTAGAAGGATGCACACTGGGGTCCAATCCTTGTGATTGACCATATGTATGGGATCCTTGCCGCTTGCCGCAAGTACTGGAGTTAGCTTCGTGCATAATGTTCGGGGTCTATGATAGACCTCAGGCCCAGTAACCAGCTTCATGCACAATGTTCGGGGTATAGCATATGGCATTGATCTGGAATGAAAAGAAAATATGAATAGTGAATATACTTGCCCTAGGTACTGGAGTCAGCTTCGTGCACAATGTTCGGGGTCTATGATAGACCTCAGGCCCAATAACCAGCTTCGTGCATAATGTTCGGGGTACTGTAAATGTCACAAAGTGTAACGAATGAATGAAGATTAACAAACGTAATGAAAGATAATAATGATATTATCTGTATGTACGTATGATGTATGACCACGAACGAATGAAACGTATAGTATGGACTCTGTAAAGAAATAAGTAACGATTTATGTATGTTTTAATATTAAACTAGGACTCACTCAGCGACGCTGACTTTTATACGTTTTCAGTTGGCAGGTAAACGTTGCTGAGGATGGCAAGAGGCGGCTACTCAGCTCTTTTGGATGTCATCCATTTATTTAAGGCTTTTGTGATGTAATACAACAATGTAATTTTGTAACCAACAAACGATGCATTATTTTGAAAAAGCTTTTAGAATGAAATGAAATGCCATTTGTTTTATGTTTTCCGCTGCAATATTTTGAGGAATAAATGTAAAGTATATGTTTTACATGCGATGAATCACCAGCTGTAAGGGTCCCGGGAACGGGGCCTTACAAGTTGGTATCAGAGCCAAAGTTTAAGTGCAATGGGTAAATTTTCAAAATAAACTTTAACTTAAACTGAAAGTGGGATGGAATTGGAATGGGATGCCAATCTGAGTAGCTGCGTGCCATCAGGTATTTTGGTAATGTTAACCGCTTTATGTGCGCATGGTATATGGTTATGTGTTGTATGTAGATTTAAATACTAATGTAGTCAGGACAGGTAATGCTCGGGGTATGAAGAGTAAAGTAAGTGGTTAATCATAAACTGAGCTGTTCCCATGAATGACCGTGTTGGTGTTTGAATCTTTCAGTGTGTTAGTAGATGGCTGGTGGTAGATCTTTGAAGGCCTCTCGTGGTGGAGGTCACGGTGCTGAACCGCGACCCAAGAGGGGGAGACCCAGAGTTGAGAAAATGGTTCATGAAGAACCAGAAACCCCTCATCCAAAGGGCGGAGATGAGAGTGCTAGCCTGAGAGCCTCAGTGAAACAGGCGGTTGTGGAAGAAGTGCACCAAGTCATGCAGACGATCCTACCGTCTGTGGTGCCCGAAGTGATAAAGGCAGTTAGAGAGGGAGAGAGAAAGGAAAGGAGTGGGTCTACGGGTGAAAGAAGACAGCCTGAGACCGAGACAGTTCCGTCCGATGATGAGGACGAGGAAGAAGAGCCTGCGCTGGAGGCGATCTGAGGCTACAACTATGGGGTGTTTATGAGATGCAAACCCCATACTTTCAATGGGAACGACACTGCCACTGTAGCTCACCGGTGGGTGAGGGAAATGGAGGCGGTACTTGACATCAGCGAGTGCCGAGAAGACGAGAAGGTTAAGTTTGCTACCCACTTATTCGTAGACTCGACTCTGTGCTGGTGGGACAATATCGTCCAAGCGAGGGCAGTCGGGCGATCGGGAGAATGAGATGGTCGGAGTTGAAGAAGTTGGTGATCGAGGAGTTTTGTCCTAACTGGGAAATGGACAAGGTCGAGTGAGAGTTTCTGCAACTGGAGGCGGGAACTATGACACACCAAGAGTACACCACAAAGTTCAATGAAATGGCATGACTGGTGCTCGATCAGGTGACACGACTGTCATGAAAGATTAAGAGATATATCCAAAGGCTACCAGTAGATATCCGTAGGCATATGATCGTCACCCGGCCAAGCACTTTTAGGTCGGTGGTTGATTTTGCTGGTAGACTATTTGATGAGCGTGAGGTGGTAGGGCTGAGGAGAAGAAGACGGGTAGGGATGGGAGAAACTGGAATGGGAAACGGTTTGGACATGGTAGAACCACCCCAAACAATAAGGTGGCGAGGGTAGGTGACCGACATGTGGCCACAACTAGTGCTGGGTTGGAGAAGTATGGCAGGTGTGGGAAGGAGCACGGTGGCGAGTGTAGATGGGGATGGAATATTTGTTTCAAGTGTGGGAAGCCTGGTCATATGGCTAGAGACTATGGAGGTGTGAAGTGTTTCAACTATGGGGGAAGTGGTCACATGAGCAGAGAGTGTAAGAAGCCAAGGGCCGAGAGTTCCGGGGTGAAGAAGGCTGGAGGAGAAGGGCAAAAAGCAAGCGCCCGAGCTTTCACGATGATTCGGGAGGAGGCTAGGACAGATCCCGACATGGTGTCAGGTATGTTTCTAGTAAACCAAACTCTTGCATCTGTATTGTTTGATTCTAGTGCTAGTAGGAGTTTCATTTCTACTGCCTTTGGTGCTAAGTTTCCCAATAAGGGTAGATGTATTAGTGAGCCATTCGATGTAGAAACTGCTATTGGTAAGTCCACTAGAATTACTGAGATGATAGAGGACTATGCCATAAAACTAGAAGGCCATAGGTTTGCTGCTAGGTTACACGTGATACCCCCAGGTGGATTTAATGTAGTACTAGGGATGGACTGGTTAGCAACATATGAGGCAAACATCGTGTGTCGCAAGAAGATGATCCGATTGACAATGCCTGATGGAAATGAGGTGACGCTTTATGGTGTTCGCATCACGACAATCCCGAGGGTGATTTCGATGGCATTGGCGGGAAAGTGCATGAGACGCAGATGTAGTTCCTACTTGGCATACATAAAAGATGAGGATGTGTCGGTACCGCAATTATCCGAAGTACCAGTGGTGCGCGACTTTTCGGACGTATTCCCGAAAGACTTACCCGGTGTGCCACCAAATCGCGAGGTTGAGTTCCAAATTGACTTGATACCCGGTGCTCAACCCGTTACCAAGGCACCGTACTGGTTGGCTCCGACTGAGATGAAAGAGTTGATGGTGCAGTTGCAAGAACTGCTGGATAAGGGGTTATTAGAAAGAGTATCTCTCCATGGGGTCTCCGGTATTATTTGTGAAGAAGAAAGATTGTAGTATGAGGATGTGTATTGACTACCGAGAGTTGAACAAGTTGACGGTAAAAAAGCGATACCCCCTACCAAGAATAGATGATCTGTTTGACCAGCTCTAAGGTGCCAGTTGGTTTTCGAGGATAGATCTTCTATCTGGTTACCATCAGCTGAAAGTGAAGGAGCAGGACATTCCTAAACAGCTTTTCCCACACGTTACGGTCACTATGAGTTTCTCGTTATGTCATTTGGTTTGACCAATGTGCCAGCTGCTTTTATGGATCTGATGAACCGCGTGTGTCAGCTTATGTAGATAAATTGGTGATTGTGTTCATTGATGATATCATGATTTATTCAATGTGTGAGATTGAGCATGCCGGTCACATTCGGGAGGTTCTGGACACGTTAAGAAGGGAGAAGTTGTATGCAAATTCTCCAAGTGCGCGTTTTGGTTACGCGAAGTTCAGTTCTTGGGTCTTGTGGTGAATCCCGATGGGATTATGGTGGACCCGGTGAAGGTAGAGGCAGTGATGCAATGGAAGCCTCCAAAGACGCCATCCGAGATTCATAGTTTCTTAGGTTTGGCGGGCTACTATAGGAGATTTATCAAAGACTTCTCTAAGATTGCTTCTCCACTGACTAATTGACCCGGAAGGATGTAAAGTATGTATGGGGTCAGGCTCAGGAGAAGGCATTCGAGCAATTGAAGGCGAGGTTGACTCAAGCTCCTGTTTTGTCGTTACCCGATGGAAGCGAAGATTTGGTGGTGTATTCAGACACTTCTTACTCGGGGTTGGGGTGTGTGTTAATGCAAAGAGGAAAAGTTATAGCCTACGCATCTCGACAGCTGAATGTTCATGAGGTCAACTACCCTACGCATGACTTGGAACTAGCGGCCGTGATCTTTGCACTAAAGATTTGGAGGCACTATCTGTATGGAACGAAGTGCACCATCTTCACTTACCACAAGAGCTTAAAGTACTTTTTTGAGCAGAAGGACCTGAACATGAGGCAGAGACAATGGTTGGAGCTCATAAAAGATTATGATTGTGAGATCCATTACCATCCAGGCAAAGCTAACGTGGTGGCTGATGCTCTCAGCCGGATGGAGAGGCCGAGCCAATTCGGGTGAAAGCATACCAATTAATCATGACCTTTGATGTAATGAAGCAAGTCAAGGAGTTTCAGGATGAGGCATTTAAAGAAGATCCTCAAAACTCTGAAAGAATGAGAGGTCTGGTTAGGGAATTGAGTGAAACATGCTTGGTGTTAAAACTCGATTTGGACGGGTGTGGATTCCTCGTTTCGGGAATCTACGTGTGAAGATTATGGACCAAGCGCACAAGACCTGATACTCTATCCATCCCGGCGCCACAAAGATATTCCAAGACATAAAGAAGGATTATTGGTGGCCGGGTATGAAGCGTGACGTGGTGGAGTATGTAAGCAAGTGCCATACTTGTTTGCAAGTGAAGGCAGAACATTAAAAGCCGTATGGGAAGATCCAACCTTTAGAAATACCGCAGTGGAAGTGGGAGCACATCACCATGGACTTCATTACGAAGCTGCCACATACTCCGAAGGGGTACGATGCCATATGGGTGATTGTTGACCGCTTGACGAAAAGTGCACACTTCCTACCAATCCGTGGGACATCTTCATCCGAGAGGTTGGCTGACCTGTTCATCAAAGAGATTGTAACTCGTCATGGTGTACCAGTGTCCATTGTGTCTGATCATGACACCCGGTTTACGCCTAAATTCTGGAAGAAATTCCACGATGCCATGGGGACGAGGTTACATATTAGCATGGCTTATCATCCCAAACTGATGGTTAGTCAGAAAAGACCATTCAGACGTTGAAGGACATGCTTCGGGCATGTGTAATCGATTTTGGTGGAACTTGGGACGACCACTTACCGTTAGCTGAATTCTCGTACAACAATAGTTATCATGCCAACATTGGTATATGAGATGCTATACGGTAGGAGATGCAGAACACCGTTTGTTGGGGTGACATTGGTCAGAAAGAGTTGGGAAGCGTCGAGGTAATCGAGGCTACAACTGAGAAGCTTGAGTGGATCAAAGCCTTCATGAAGGCAGCTAAAGATAGACAGAAGTCGTATGCCGATAAACGACATAGACCAATTGAGTTCCAGGTGGGTGACCGGGTTATGTTGAAGGTCTCACCTTGGAAGGGTATTATCAGATTCAGGAAGCGGGGCAAGTTGAGCCCAAGAGATATAGGCCATTTCCGAATCATTGCTCGGGTGGGAGAGGTGGCCTATAGATTGGAATTGCCAGATGAGTTAAGTGGAATTCCCCCGACATTCCATGTATCTCATTTGAGAAAGTGCTTAGCACATGAAGACATGATTGTTCCATTGGAGGACATCGAAGTTGATGAAAGGCTCAACTGTGTGGAGCAACCAGTGGCAATCATCGATCGTAAAAAGAAGTGGCTGAGAAATAAAGTGGTTCCTCTTGTGCGTGTACAGTGGAAGCACAGGAAGGGATCCGAGTCTACATGGGAGACGGAGGAGGAGATGGGGCAGCATTATCCTCGTCTGTTTGAGGAATAACAGCTTTCAGGGATGAAACCTATATAAGGGGGTAGACTTGTAACACCTAGTAATTTTTTTTAAGTCAAGATATGAAGAATAAAAGCAAAATAAGGTCCAAGTGGAGGGACTAAAAATTTAAAAAAGGACAAAAATCTTTGAAAAGTTGGTGTAAAGGTGGGCATGGCCGCCCACCCTCATTTCACATCATCATCTTCTTCAGTTTTAGAGAGAGAGCAGATGAACTCTCGGTTTTGTAGAAGAAGAAGTAGAAGTGAATGAATTTGAGGTAAGAATTCGTGGTTTTAACATGTTTATGATGGGTTTTATCCCGGTTCCAAGCGGGTTAAAAGGAAGAACACCCAAGTTGCACTAGGTGAGTTGTAGACCGTGGTTCTTACATGTTTTAAACTATCTTTGGAGCTGAAAACATATTAAAATGACTTTACAAAGTTTATATGTGAATACCTGTATGTATTGTGTATGTTGGATGTTGGTTCTTGGATGTTTATAGGTTATTCATGTTTAGAATAGCCACATTATGCTTAGAACAGATGGGTTTGATGTTTAGGATTGAGAATATCCTAGAAACATGTTTTACACAATGCTTATACACCTAGATAAGTGTTTATACGTCTGAAAATGCCTTAGAAAGAATTAAGTGTAAGCCATGCGCCTAAACAGTAGCTCATGCGCCCAAATTTGCCTTAGAAATGTTTAAGTTCATCCCATACGCCTGAACAGTGGCTTATGCGCCTATAAATGTTAGTCGGATGACTAAGGGTAGGGCCATGCGCCCCAATAGTGCCCATGCGCCCAAGTGGCCCATGCACCTAAGTGCTCATGCGCCTGAACAGTACCCATGCGCCTGAAATTGGCCCATGCGCCTAAGTGTTCCCCATGCGCCTGAATAGTACCCATGCGCCTGAAATTGGCCCATGAGCCTAAGTGTTTCCCCATGTGCCTGAATAGTGCCCATTCGCCTAGGACTTAGAATATTTTTCTAATTTTTGGGGAAAATATGTAAAGTAGGCTTCGACTTAAGAAATTCCGGGGGACTATAAGTTGAATTTTGGGGTCATAGATAGTATGATGCGCATGTTATGGATGATGATGATGATGATGATGTTGGATGACTATGCATGATGTATGTTATGTATGTATGATGCCCTGTGATGATGTATGTATGGTATGTATGTTATGTTCCTATGATGATGAATGTTTATCTTTCCATGGCTTTACGTGTTATGTTAATGAATGAACCGAACGTATTATGTAACGTAAAGTGAAAGATAATTAAAGAGGAATAGGATGAATGAATGCATGCATTAACGAATGAATGAACGTAAAAAGTCTTGCAAGCAAATGTATGGAGGTTCATACCCAATGAAGGGTGTTAGGTCAACTGTGTGCGGGTTAGCTACCCCAGAAGGATGCACACTAGGGTCCATCCTTGTGATTGACCATATGTATGGGATCCTTGCCACTTGCCCCAGGTACTGGAGTCAGTTTTGTGCAGAATGTGCGGGGTCTATGATAGACCTCAGGCCCAGTAACCAGCTTCGTGCACAATGTTCGGGGTATAGCATATGGCATTGATTCGGAATGAAAAGAAAAGATGAATGGTGAATGTAATTGCCCTAGGTACTGGAGTCAGCTTTGTGCACAATGTTTGGGGTCTATGATAGACCTCAGGCCCAGTAACCAGCTTCGTGCACAATGTTCGGGGTACTGTACATGTCACAAAGTGTAATGAATGAACGAAGATTAACGAACGTAATGGAAGATAATAATGATATTATCTATATGTACGAATGATGTATGACCATGAACGAATGAAACGTATAGTATGGATTCTATAAAGAATAAGTAACGATTTATGTATGTTTTAATATTAAACTAGAACTCACTCGGGGACGCTGACTTTTATACGTTTTCAGTTGGCAGGTAAACGTTGCTGAGGCACGAGGCGGCTACACAGCTCTTTTGGATGTCATCCACTTATTTAAGGCTTTTGTGATGTAATACAACAATGTAATTTTGTAACCAACAAATGATGCATTATTTTGCAAAAGTTTTTAGAATGAAATGAAATGCCATTTGTTTTATGTTTTCCGCTACAATGTTTTGTTGAATAAATGTAGAGTATATGTTTTACGTGCGATGAATCACCAGCTATAAGCGTCCCGGGAATAGGGCCTTACACTTTCCCTTCCCCTTTACGTACCCTTTACCCTTGGCAACATTTGCCTTGGGTATTGGGTGAGGCCTCTTCTTGTTCCCACCTTCATTGATGGTGAGAACAGGTAAAACCTTTTCACCCATCGCAGCCTAGGCTATTTTTAGCATAGAGTGAAGCTCGCATATGTTCTTGTCCCACCGTTCATGTTATAATTCATAACAAAGTTGTCAAACCTTTTTGACAAAGAGTTGAGTATTAAATCTGTAGCCAACTCTTTCGAGACGGGACAATTCAGCGTTTCGAGGCGGTCAATGTGGCTCTTCATCTTAAGTACATAAGATGAGACTGATTGGGTGTCATCCATACCACATGCATGGAGTGCTCGAACCGTTTCGAAGCGCTCTACCCTTGCTTGCTGTTGGAACGTTTCCTTCAACTGGGTATTCATGTCGTATGCTCCGTGATGTTCATACTCCTTTTGGAGATCCGGAGTCATGCTTGCCAACATTAGGTAAGACACTTGGACCGAGTCCTCAGTGTAATTCACCCAATTGTTATAGGCCTCCTCATCATCCTTATTAGGCTAAAATATATGACCTTTTCTCTTGCTTGAGAACAATTCTCAAGTTCTGAAACCAATCAATAAAGTTATTATGGTTTAGATGCTCCTTTTAGAGAATGGTCCTCAGTGATAGTGAGTGAGTGGACGAGATATCATTATTTTCATTATTGTTGGTGGCCATCTACAAAATTTAACAAAGATCAATTTTAGTATTTTCGATATTATCATATTTTAATTATTAAAATCCTTTTATGTGTCTTACATAATTTTAAAATTCTAGAATCCAACGTTACATTTAAATAGTGGTTAGGTGACCTTTATCCCATTATCCAACTTCTAGAGGTATAGGATCGACTTTAAACATCATATGTATAGTCGGCATGTTTATCCCATCAACACCCTTTGTAAACCACATTGTAGGTGATCCAACTAACATGGTTTGCAAATCAAGTCACCCTACTTGTACACACATGTGGGGTTTCCAACATAAGTGGTTAGGTGACCTTTATCCCACAAATATGGTATCCCCTCCTCACATCAAAAGTTCCCTCAAAATGGTTAGGTGACCTTTTTCCCATGAGGAGTTCCAAGTGACTCAAGTGTTGCGCAAAAGGACGGTGTTAAACTTGTTTATAAACGAAATGTTAAGTTTTCATAATTCTAGTTTAGAAAAATCTATGTACCTTGTATTTACATGCTTTCAAACACATGGTACCCTATGGTTCTCTTTTTAATAAGACCCTTTTTTATTTAAAAACATTAGTCCTTTTAATAACCTTTATTTAATCGCTTTATGATAAGGAACCCTAAATTTTCATCTTGTTTTGTTTGTTAATTAGTATGTTATGCATATCCATATATTAAAAACAACCATAAAACAAACAATCAAACAAGCATAATCATACAATCACAAGTGCATAACCATAGCCACTAAGTTGACAACACTTGTTTGCCATCACAAGTGTTGTCATATGGCCTTTCCTAAGGGTTAACAATGTCACATAAAAATGTCTCCATGAACTCCCACTTCAATCCACATCCAAATGCTTCAAGCGTCCATGTCTTTTGTGTGCTTCCGTTGTATCTTCCTTTGGTCTCCAACTTGTGCATATGTTTTTACAAAATCATATCCTCATACAATTTTTTTAATAAAAGAAATGCACCTAATCTATTTATTACATAACCAAATAATAAATAACTTACAACCGAAAGATACAAACACAAAATTATAATTACACCCTTTTGAAAGAATAAAACCAAACATGACAAAAAATCCAACCAAATCCAAAACATACTTGGTCAAGGCTATGTTATGCACTAAAACATATTACCAAATACAATATCAAGAACAAAATGTACCCCTTTTTAACCCTCAAAATTTCAGCCAATATAAACTAAAATTTTTAGGCTTTTTGTCAAAACAAAACCTTCAACCATTTGACATCAATCTTCAAGGTTTATTCTAAAGCATGTAAAACAAAACTTGAAAGTCAAGGGATTCAAACATCAATAAAATCAGCCCCTAATGGGTTGAAAAAGTCCAACAATACTAATTTTTCTTGGACTTTTGAAGCAAGTTTTACACATAACCGGCTCTAGATGCCATTGTTGGGTTTGTAGCAAGTTTATCAATGTTTGTTTAACCATTTAAACAAAAACGCAGTGGATATATGAACATATATATTAAGTTTAGATTCTGAAAATAAACCATTTATTAACCAAAAATCAAACCCAAGAACAAGGATCATGTATGTGAAAAGAAATGCTATAAAACGAAACCAACCATAGGGTGTCCATAGAATGCTACCTTTCTAAGAACAAAGAGATTTTAGATGGATGATAGATGAAGAAGATGATGTTCTTGAATGTAAACCTCCAAGGAAGAAGGCCTCAAGAAAGTATACCTACAAGCTTCTTGCCGAACACCCAACTTGTTAGGGAGTGAACACCAAACTCTTCTTCTTATTCTTGCAATAATACAAAAAATTCAGCCAAGGTTCTCCTTAATCTGAAAATTCAGCCAAGAAGAGGAAGAGAGAGTTTTGCTTTGTGTGTGAGAGAGAGTGTGTTTTTTGGGTAGATTGTGAAATGGGTTAATGTCTTGTATTAAAACAAGACATGGAATCCCAAGATGGGCATGCAATGGGGCGGCCGAAAATGGGTTTTTCCCACCCATTTTTATAAACTTTTCACACTCTTTAATCCATAAGTTTATAAAATTAACCCTCTTTTAATTATATAACTTTAGCACATTATTATTTTTTATTATTAAGCTACTTAAATAATAACAAAAATGATTTCTCATGAACAAATTGTCCATATAATGTTGTTCTATTTCAAAAGCAATGATTTAGAAAACCCATTTTCTAATTTGGTGTCAATAATTATTTGTTTGTTCTTATCAACAAATAAATATTTATTGGTGTTTGTTTAGCTTGTTGTATGACCTGACTTGGATCATAATGTACTAACCACATCAATCTTGTATTTGTCCTAGGCATACAAGATCCGACATGTCATACTTCCAAGCAATAATCTTCTCATTAGTTTTGCCTTTGGGAGTAAACACACCTCTTATCATTTCTTCAATGGTTAGCCCTTCTTGACGCTTCAATTGTGAAGGCTTTGCAAACCACTTAGGATATCTATGTAAAACAGGTGCCAAAGAGTCATGGTCTCTATGGGTGAGCTGCATGTCTTGTGCTCACATTCTGGTCCTAGTCTTTTTACTTGTAATTTCTTCTTCTAGTTTCTTCACATTCTCTTTCTTTTCATTGTTCAACCTAAGGATGGCAGCCCTTAGGGAATTAGTCTCCATATTGCTTGGCTTTCTCTTTCTAAATCCTTGACCTGAAAGATAGTCCTCCTTTCCCTGTCAATTATGCTATAGAGATTAGTATATAGTGAATGAGGAGTGGAGGTCTGCTTTGGCTTTGAGGATGATATGAACAATGGACCTTTGGGAGAAAGATTCTTTTCATACTTAGTCTCATAAGTGGGGTCCAGCAGCTTTTTTAATTTTTCTTCCTCTTCCTTAATTCCCTCATAAGTCATCCTAAATACCTCATCAGGGTCACATCTATGATTGATTAGAAACATAGCTTTCACCATCAGGTCAATAGTTTGGGCTTTTTCAACCATCTTCTATATTGATTTCTCCTCATTCACAGGGCTATCAAGAGCTATTTGTTCATCAACCACATAGCCACCCTCAATCTCTCCTTCTTCTAGATCTACAAATTCAGCCTTCTTTTTCAATTGAGCTTCAGCCTTTTCATGTTCTTCTAGAAATTTAGTAATGGCTGCAAGGCTTCTAGGGTCATCCTTTTGCTTTTTCTGAATTGGTTCTTCTTCCAACATTGGTCTTTCCCTTTTGCCTTCTTTGAAAAGTATTTCGTCCTTCTGGTATATGTTTGCACCCTTGGGCCAGAGGAGTTTTCAGCCATTCCAGTTTCTTTAGGCACTTTTTCAGCCTCTGATTTTTCTTTTTATCAACAGTAGCAACGGATTCTTCTCTCTTTAGTTGTTCTTCACATAATTTTCTAATCAGCTCTTTTTGTTCATCAGTTTGAAGATACAACAGACACTATTTGCATTCTTAGTTCCATCTCAATTGGGATAGGAGATTGAGGAATAACTACAATGGGTTTAGCAACTGGCCTCTAATCAACAACAAAGTCCCAAAAATCATCATCTATTATGAAATCTTTGCAGTGATGCAATCAAGAGCTTTAAACATGTCACTGAATTTTACTTCTTTAGTGTGAATGTCATCTGGTTTCTTAGTATAAATCACCATCTTCATGCTTGATTCATCATGTCCAGATTCACTAGTTTCTTCCAATTTTTAGCCTTATAGAATCTCATCTTTTTAGCAGGAGGGGAGTCATTGCTACTCTCTCTAGATGAACTTTCAACACTACACTCTTCATCACTTTCTCTTTCTCTTTTCACTTCTCTTTTCTCAACCATATCCTCTTTCTTTTTTTCAGCTTCAGGTTCTCTTTTGATCATAACAAGCAATTCTAGTTCAGATACACTCTTGTTTAGGCTTTCTATCTAAATCTACAAGTCTATGATAATGTCAGATTGCTCTTCAATCAATCCTTCTTGTTCTTCCATGGAAATAGTCTGGATGGCTAAAGTGTCAACATGACCACTTATTTCATCCCTTGATTGTCGGAAAGCAGCCTTTAATCTTACTATCTCCTTTTCTTTCTCTTCTTTTTAACCTCATACTTTTCTTTTAAATTTTTTATTTCCTTATCCTTTTCATCTAAGTCCAACAGTCTATCTTGAATGATACGGGATCTTCTATTCAAAAGTTTTTCTAGCTTTGCTACTTTCTTCATTAGCTTAGAAATTAGTTCATCCTTCTCATCAGTTCTATTCACTTCTAATTCAGCAACACTTTCAAAAGGAAAAGCCTTAGAAACAGCTTGTCTGACAGGCATTTTCCTATGATGATCCACATCATCAGATGATGATTTAGATTCCTCTGAAGAGTTGGCAGAGTCACCATACTCAACAGCCTTAGTAGAAGTAGGGGATGAGTGAACAGGAGATTTAGGTGACTAATGGATTGGTGAGACATGAGGTGAGTGTATGGTGATGTATGTGGAGAGATGATGGGTTGTGATTGTGGTGAAGTAATTGGTAGTCTCTGTGGTGATGGTATAGGTGAGTTCATCAAAGGTGAGGCTACATTAGTTTCATGAATAGATGGCCCAGTGTGAAGATCACCCCCTACATCAACCTGGGGTGACACTGTCATTTGTCCTTTATCACTTTCTACAACTTGCTCATCAACTATTTGTTGATCATGAGCAGCTGGTTCTTCTCCTTGAATTGGTTCATCCACAAGAACTCTAATTCATTAACATGTTCTTCTGTATTAATCTATTGAAGCATCTTGGTCAACAAAGGAGAGTGGGTTCCACTATAAAAACTCTTAGGATCTCTCTATTTGATGTACTTGTATGACTTAACATCATAATGATGAATATCTATCACAGGACCTTCAGGTACATTGTCAGGAAATGCTTCATTAATGAGACATTGTAAGAACCTTGGATACAATACAAACAAGTGTCTTCTCCCTTCATAAATGTTGGAAACCAGATCATTAAACACATTGGCAGACATGTTAAATGGCCTATTAGTGCATAAAGCACATATGGCAGGTGATGTGATTACGGGAATGTCATTCCATCCTGTCTTCCTCTTTGATAGAAAATGTTGGTAAACCTGAATAAGGAACCTCCACTGTGAGTCGACTAGGCCTTTTACAATCTGCTTGCCTTCATATCCTCCCTCATAACCAATGTTGGCAAAGAAAGAAGTGATTTCATCATCTTCAAGCCCTAGAGGGGTGTTGGCATCATCACCAAACTATAGACATTGTCTCATAGTTTGTTCAGCGATAGTCAGATTATGATCATCATTTATCCTTCCAAACTGAGTTCTTTCACCATCTATCTCTGTCACAACAACAGTGCTCCAAAAAGACCTTATGAATCTCTCATAGATGACAGGTCTAACTGTGATTGCATGAGCCAATCTGTAGTATAAATGAATGTGATCATGTCTCTATGATCTTCAGCCTCAAGTACATGAGGGTCAAGATAACCGCTGACATTGTGGAGCTTGCTCCAGGTGAGATTTTCCATGTACCCTGCATTACAGGCATTTGAGTTAGATTATTGGAAATACTTATTAGATTGTAAATCATACATCAAGCAAGTTTCATCAGTTTGACTTTTGATGGTCAAAATTAATTATTTGGAGGTACCATTCCATAGGAATCATTCGAAAGTTTGATGTTATCATGAATAATCACTATTATTTTGTTTTTCATGTTTGGAGAGATCATATTGTTTTTTTAACCTCTTTTCAACTCTTAGATTCAAGTTTTGATTTCAACATTTTCAATATTTGTTATGCTCTATTCATACGAAGAACATGATTTTGAAATTCAATTGTTGGTTGTTATTCTTCTTAGTTAACATGTTCATTGTAGTCAAAAATGATGTTCATTTCTTAAATCAAGTCTGATTTTGAGTTTACTTTCTTGACCTAAGGTTCTATGTTCATTATTATTTCATAAGTCCAATAATTTAGGTCACAAAATTCAAGATTTTCACCTTTTATTCAATACTACAGTTTTAGTGAATTGAAGCAAAGGACAGTAAGATGAAATGAATCGTAGAACACAAGTTTAGTAATGGTGATGATGATTGATGAAGAACAATGAGTTTCACTCGTCACACTTTAAAGTCTCTCAAATTTTAAAAGTATTAAATGACCTTTTGAAATGGCTTTAAATAGTCAAATAATGGCTTTTACAAATTGTCACAAGTTTCTAAACAAATGCGGTAAAAATTTTAAATTTATTGTAGCAACTGCGGAAGAGTTTTGTTCATAAGCATTTGTGTACTGTTACAAATACGGATGTGAAAACCTTGTAACCATTTGTTCACTGTAGCAAATGCGGAAGTGAAAAACTTGAAAACATTTGTTCACTATAGCAAATGCGAAAGTGAAAAACTTGAAAACATTGGTTCACTGTAGCAAATGCGGAAGTGAAAAACTTGAAAACATTTGTTCACTATAGCAAATGCAGCTAAACAAAGTTGGTTCGTATTTGTTCACTGTAACAAATGCAGTAGAGTAAAATTCCTTTATCCAAATTTTCTTCAACACATGCGGCTGAACAATAAAGTTGTCTGCATTTCTTGATCATCGTCATAATAACAAAAGAGATTAAGCACTTGTATATTCATTTTTGATATACATGAAAGTGTTTATGTCACCCACATTCAAGAATGTGCATGAGTAAAAACAAATGCGGCCATGAAAATGTCTTCCGCATAAACAAATGCGGTAGAACACTTTTGTAAGCATAGTTGTTTAACACTTCAAACTTTTTATGTATACTTGTTTGACCCAAATGTGGTAGAGTAAAATCCTTATTTGCATTAGTTTCACTTTGTTATTAATGACATAAACAGTTACCCGCATTAGTTATATGCATGGGTGACCTTCACCCGCATTAACCAATGCACTTACCCACATTGAACTTAATCAAAACTTAATGTTTCTGTTTTTGGTTTTTATTGTTATGAAGACCTATCTTTGATTGAATTAAGTCTTATGAAGTTGTTGGTTGTTGTTGGGGTTATCAATTCTTGCTTCGATGAACTTGTATATCAGAAGTGATATAAGTTTCCCATTGTTTGATTGATCTTGGACATCTTATGCTTCCAAGAATCTGCATAATCTGAGATACTATGGTATAACTTCTGCACAAACATAGACATTCTCTTTTTGATTTGCTTTGAAGTTTTAAGAAAGTAAATGTCTGTACAAAATATACAAATTTTTTAAATTACTCCCGCTAAAGTTTATATGCATGCCTAGGTAGAAACTTTAAAGATTTAAAACTTTTGATTTGGATTAATTTTGATTTTTGGTTTTCTGATTTAAGAATGAAGAGAAGTATACCTTTTGTTGGGTTCATATCAATCTTACATTACACATATGCAATATTTTGTAATGAAATGGACATGTTTACGAACTTATTGATTGACGGTATGTTTGTCCTCTTAAACTCATACCTAGTTAATATTTTAATGCATGTGATAGTTATCATGTCATGGTTGATTTGATTATTCAACATGTACCTCACACACAAAAGCATGGAATGATCAACTATCCTCATGTAATGCATGGTAGAACTTTTTCATAAGTTTCATGCCCAGGTTACTTAAGTTATGAAATCTCATTTTCACTGATCCACATTGGTATTCTTTTACTTTGATCCTTTTCATGATGATCCACATTAGGATTATTTTCACATCACTTTGGAAGGTGATCCGTGATGGATTCTTTTGCTTAGTCACAAGGAATGTATTGTTATTGTAGATTCATCCAATTTGGATGTGTTCCTCATTGGTAATCTTTTAGATCAATACATTTGCACTATGTGCTTGTTTCTTCAGTTCTTTTCTTAGCAAAACATAGATGAAACTTGATGTATGTGAAAGAGATCCATAAAGTATCATTACCAGGTGTGTTTAGGTTACTACATACACTTACACTTAGATAAGCTAATACATACCTATACTTTGAGATGAGTGTTTCACCATTGAATAAGATTTTAATTCATGACAGCATATATATTCTCTTCCAAGTTGAGCCTACCAACATATCTGGTAACTCATGACAGTCTTTCAAATTTTGAATTAAGCATAGTGAATGATATAATGACTTTAATTATATCATTAACCAAGTATATATCTTTTTCTTCATCAAAATTGACTTCTTTTTGTGATTGTCTAACTTTTTAAATTGTTCTTAAATTTTTTGATTTTATTCAAGTTTAATCATGCGAATTGAATGAACTAGGTATTCAAACCTAGTAGTGTGACATCCCTCACCTTAAGGTCCATCAAACAACATAATTAACTATAGTATTCTTTCTTAATTATTTTTCCTCTTCTTCATGAACTCCTGTTTTAAGAAATCATGTTTGCTTTATTACCCTTATGCATGTACTTCCTTCGTGAACGTGTGCTAAGCCTAAACCTTTTATAAATTTCATCACCATTATCACCAAATATATCATTTTAATTATAACCATTGTCATTAATAAAACCATTTGAAGCTATCAATTACCATTAAACACACTTTTAACATTAATATAACCAATACGCATAAAGTCGTTTTCAACCGAAACAAACTTTGGAAACTCGGGGGCTAAGTGCAAGGACTAAAATTGACATTTTGCAAACCTGGGATGGGTATAAAATTGACTTTTGAGGTCATAGAGATCATGATGGGCATGTTTTGATGTATGTTTGATGCTTATGCATGATGGTATGTATCATGTATGTTATGTTGCATGATGACCTGTATGATGATGTTGACTGTGCATGTTGATGTTCCTTATTATGATTTATGTTTATCTTTCTCGTGGCTTTACGTGTTATAGTTATGAAAGAAATGATAAAGTATTATGTAACATAAAGTGAAAGATAATGAAAGAGGAACATAATGATATAATGCATGCATTAATGAAAGAGAAAGTATAGAAAGGCTTGCAAGCAAAATGTTCGGAGGTGCATGGCTCTAAAATGTCGTAAGCTCAATTGTGTGTGGTTTAGCTAACCCTTAAGGAGACACGCAGGGGTCCAGTCTTTGTGACTGCCCAGTGATATGGAACATGGTTTATAGTGATTACTCACCCCGGCTGGTGTCAGGCTATGTGCGTTATGGAAGTTATTATGATCTTCGGCCTAGTATCCGCTTTGTGCATACGTTTGGGGTGTATTATACAGTTGGGATCTTTGTCGCTTGCCCCGGTACTGGTGCCAGGCTATGTGCCTTATGGAAGTCATTTATGATCTTCAGCCCAGTACCCGCTTTGGGCATACGTTTGGGGTATAACTGATGACACTGATCCGGAAAGAGATAAAGAGATAGAGAGATAATGAAAGAAAGTGATAAATAGTAAAGAGGATAATAATGATTTTATCTATGTGTACGTATGATGTGTGATCATGTACGACGGTATAGAATGTTTTAAATGAATGTAAGGTATGTTTTATTATAAAACGAGAACTCACTCAGCAACAGTGACTTTTTATGCATTTTCTAGTTGGCAGGTGAACATTGCCAACGATGGCACGGGGCAACTACTTGGTATTTTGGATGGCATTCTTTTGTTACTGTTTTTGCATTATAATACGAAAAAATGAAAATGTGTAATGAATGATTGTATTAACTTTCAAAAGAAGTTATTATGAAAGAAAAAGTTATTTTAATGTTCCGCTGTGATGTTTTTATGAAAGTTAAATGTAATAGTATGTTTTGTGAGAAATGATTGGCCAGCTGTAAGCGTCCCGGAAACGGGGCTTTACAAGTTGGTATCAGAGCCAAAGTTTAAGTGAAATGGGTAAATTTTAAAAATAAACCTAAACTTAAACTGAAAATGGGACGTAAAAGGGAAGGGGTGCCAGTCCAAGTAGCTGCGTTCCATCAAGTATTTTCTTAATGATTAATCGGTATTTTGTGCGCATGTTATATGGTTATGCGTTGCTCATAGAATTAGATACTGATGTAGTCAGGATAGGTAATTCTTGGGGTATGAAGAGTAAAGTAAGTGGCTAATCACAACTGGCCACTATAATTAGGGACTTACTATATACTTGACATAAACTGAGTAGTTCCCTTGAATGACCGTGTTGGTGTTTGAATCTTTCAACGTGTGTGTGAGGATGGAGGTATAGTATGTTTTAAAAGAAGGTAAAATATGTTTTATTATAAAACTAGAACTCACTTAGAAACACTGACTTTTTATGCATTTTCCAGTTGGCATGTGAGCATCGCTTAGGATGGTGCGGGGAAGCTACTGGGTATTTTGGATGGCATTCTTTTGTTATTGTTTTTGCATTGTAATGCGAACAAATGAAAATGTGTAATGAATGATTGTATTAACTTGCAAAAGCAGTTATTATGAAATAAAAAGTTATTTAATGCTTCACTGCGATGTTTTTATGAAAGTTAAATGTAATAGTATGTTTTGTGAGCAATGATTGGCCAGCTGTAAGCGTCCCGGGAACGGGGCCTTATAATTCCATCTGCTGTCTATTGGACTTGCACTCCTAAAAATAAAGTGAGTCCCCCCATTGCACTTATTTGAAATTTTGAATGCATAAGGTCTTCAAAATCTTTATAGAGTTTCTTGTTTGTTGAGCCAAAAATGATACCATCCATGTATATCTGGACCAAAACATGTCTCTTCCTCTTCTCTTTCTGAATAGAGTCTGATCAATCTTTCCTCTTTCATATCCATGTTCAAGAAGGAAAGATGATAGAGTCTCGTACCAATTTCTTGGAGCATGATGATGGCGATATAGGGCGTCGTCAAGCTTGTACACCTTGTGCGGGAAATGAGGATCTTCAAAACCAGGTGGTTGACTCACATAGACTTCTTTAGCAATCTTTCCATACATGAAAGCATATTTCACATCCCTTTGATAAATAGTAAACTTCATGGATGCTGAATAAGAAAGAAAGATTCTTATTGCTTCTAATCTAGCAAAAGGTGCAAACACTTCATCATAATTAATTCCTTCTTCTTGTGTATACCCATGTGCCACTAGTCTCACTTTGTTCTGATGACAATCCCACGATCATCAGTTTTGTTTTTGTACAACCATCTGGTACTCATAGGATATTATCGTTTTGGAAGATCTACCAGTTGTCATACTTATCGCTCTTGAATTATAGCAATTCTTCCTGCATTTACTCAATCCAGCTATTCTCTTGAAGAGCCTCTTTGATGTTTTTGGGTACTGTTTGACAAAGAAAGCATGAGAACAAACATATGTTTGCAATACTCGACTTGCTTCTTGTGACCCTTTTGTTGAGTTCACCGATAATGTTTTCTACTGGATGGGTCTTGTGTATTCTGGTGGTTGGAATTGAGTTACCAAAAATTCTTACATCAATCTTAGTGACATACAGCTCATGATGGTGAGAGGCACCTATAGCTTGTATTGTTGGAGACTTATGAAGATAATCGCACTCTGTTCTAGTGATTGCTTCAGCATTAGCAGCACTTTGATTGCTTTCCTCATTAGATGTTCTTTCTGTTTCAATTGGAGGGGTAGCTTGCTTTTTATTTATGATCTCAGTTGATAGATCTTTAGAATGTGATGGTAGCATGATGGGACCAATTTCAGTTGAAACACTTTGATTTTGAGATGGTTGTCTGACAGGATGAGCTTGGAGTGGAACATCTTCATTCAGTTTCTTAGTAGAGGTAAGAGGAATCAATGGAAAGTCATCTCTTCATTCTACACATGAAGAAGTTCAGCTGAATGTAGGTTTCCTTCATTAGATAAGTGAAATTGATCAAATGATTTTTTTGAATAAGTCAATATCAAACACCCAATCGAGACCATTTGTAGATTTGGGGAATGAATGTTCTTTGAATTGAACATTTGTTTATTTATCAATAATGTTTAATCAGGGATTAAACACTCTGTAAGCCTTAGAAACAGAAGAATAACTTACAGAGAATCCTTCATCAGACTTAGATGAAAATTTTCCCAAATAGTCTCGGGTGTTTAATATTGAGACATGACTACCAAATGACTTGAAAAATCCAATAAATAGTTTTTTGTGAAACAAAAGTGTTGGGTTTTTGGACCATTATCAAAGTGTTGTTTAACCATCTAAACAAGAAAACGCAGCGGAATCAAACCTTAACATTATGTTTTGTAAACTGAAAATTAAGGCTTATAACTTAAAATCAACAAACCCAAGAACATAGGATCATATATATGTGTATCTACTAGCTATCAAGAATATATAACAACCAAAAATAACACATACAAACTACCTTTGTAGAGCTGCTGAAAACGCGATTTTGATGAAGAGAATGAGGTTCTTGAACAACCAAAACACCAAGGAGAGGTGTCCTCAAGCTTGCATACCGACAAGCATCAAGCAAACATCTTCTTGCTAGGATTTGAACGCCAAAAACGAACCAAAAAGGAGCTGCAGAAAACGTTTTTTCCAGCTTGTTCTTCTTCAAGAATAGAGAGAAAATGGTCCTTGTGGTTCTTGCATGTATGAGAGAGAGTGAGAGGTTGAGTGTGTGACTATCAAGAGTGTCTTGTTCCACGACAAACTTGAACCAAACCCCCATAAAGGGGCTTCCGAAAATGTCTTTCAAAAAAGAGTTTCCCCCAATTTTATCAACCATTTTATTTATCTAATCACTAGTGTAAGTTATGTAATCAACCTTTTAATTATATAACTTATACACACTCTTATTACTTGATGTTATTTAACCAATTTAAATAATATTACAAATAATACCCATGAACAAAGTATCCCTATAAGTTGTTCCATCTCATATGCATCTTATTTAGAAAACCCATTTTCTAAATTGGTGTATTTATTTAATTGCATGATCATATCATCAATTAAATATTAATTGGTGTTTCCTAAACTTTTTATTGGGTATGACCCGACTCGGATCATAACGTACTAACCAGATCAATGTTCTATGTGTCTTGGGCATAAAAAATCCAACAAAAAGTTCATATGGAGTCATGTTGTTTTCTTTTATTATCAGAGTTTGATTTTGCACAAAGCACGATGTGTTAACTGCCTCTGCCCAAAAGGTAATTTGCAGTTTAGCATCGGCTAGCATTGTTCTTGCTGCTTCAATTAGTGTTCTATTTCTCCTTTCAGCCACTCCATTTTGTGGGGGAGTTGTATTTGCACTGAATTGATGAGCGATGCCTTTGGTTGCACAAAATGAACTCATGTCTTAATTTTTAAACTCGGTTCCATTATCACTTCTTATTGTTTTGACCTTATGATCAAGTTGGTTTTCAACTTTTGTGAAAAAGTCTTTTATTATTGGGATGCCTCAATTTTATGATGAAAGAAGAAAACCAATGTAAATCTTGAAAAGTCATCAATGATCACCAAACAATACTGTTTCTTTCCAATACTCGTAACATGAGTTGGCCCAAACAGATCCATATGAAGTAGCTTCAATGGAGTATTTTTTGAGTTTACAAGCTTTCGTTTGTAGGAATGTTCATGTTGTTTTCCTCTGAGGCACGCTGAACAGTGATCAACATTATGAAATTCTTTTTGGGGAAGACCATGACATGATTTCCTTTGACCAATGTGTTCATTTTTTTAAAGTTTGTGTGCCCCAAGTGTTTGTGCCAAAGCTGAGACTCATCAATGATGTTTTTGACAAAAAACATGTTTCTTCTTTTGGAATGGAAGAATTAAGGTTTAAGAGATATGTATTATTCTTCCTCTAGGTCTTCAAGACAACCCATTCTTCAGGAATTTGAAATCATGGTTTCAAAATGTAGCATGAGTGTTAGTGAAGTGAGTTGAATATTTCTTGTCACAGATCTGAGATATGCTTAGAAGATTGAAATCCAGTTGTTCACAGTAGTTCACTCTATAAAATCTCAGCATTTCGTTTGTCATGGTTCCTTCACCAGTAACTCTTCCACCTTGTGAATCTCCTCCGAATGCTACACTTGTTCCTTGTATATGCTTGAAGTCATGAAGGAGGGAACGGTCTCTAGTCATGTGATGGGAGCATCCAATGTCCACGTACCATAAGCTATTAAACCTGTGTGGATGAACGTGCAAGCACAAAAGAACTAATTAGAATATCGAACCCAAGCCATGATGGTCTTGGGTTTTCCGTTCTATCCATGATGGTGACCTCTTGGTACTTTCCTCTAAACTGTGATTTAGAGAGAGGTGTTATGGGAGATTTCTAATGATATTTTGATTGTTTCATCTCAACAACATCAGCTGAAGAGTTAGAGGAATAATAAAACCTTTGGTCCTTATTTCTTTGAAGAAATCTGACCTGTTTTTTATTATCAAACATCATTTTTGGTTTAGGAAGATCATACATTTGTTTGATGTTTTGATTTTTGTTCCTTTGACTCTTCCTCACGTCTTTCATGTTACTTATGTCATTATCTAATCTAGAAGTTCTAGATTGATTATTATGAAAATGACTTCTGACTGTGGGTTTCATAGATGATATTGGTGAGATAGGTCTGTTTTGAGGAATTCTCAACCCATTTTGCTTGAAGTAACTGTTGGACCCTGAAAGGATTATACATGCCAATTCCATGGGTAAGTTGATGGTTGCTCTGTTGGATTCCCACAAGTCCAAGAAGTAATGCGGATGAAGATCCTGCATAGAAGAAAAACCAAGTATGGCTATTCGCATTTGTAAATGCGGAAGACATAAAACAAATATCGACAAGTATTTGTTCTTCAGCATTAACAAATGCGGAAGACCAAAAAGAAATATGGACAAGATTTTGTTCATCCGCATTTGCCAATGCGGATGGCCAGACAAATGCGTAGAAGTATTTGTTCATCCGCATTAGCTAATGCGGATGACTAACATACTAATGCGGATGATCAAGTGAAGAAATGCTGATCAAGTCATCTCATCCGTATTGGCCAATGCAAATGAACAAGCAGAGATACGGATCAAGACTTAGACTAGTTCTGATGTAATAGGTTAGGGCTAGTTTAGTCATTTTGTAAAAGCCATATTGGCTGCCTATAAATACAATAGAAAACCTCGTACATGAAGTGACAGAATTTAAACAATTAGAATATTTTGTATTCTCTAGGTGCATTATTACTTTTTTGCTAAACCCTTGCAGTCTTTGTAATTAATCACCTTTATTAATATATACAAAGCATTATGAGTATTTTTCTCCATCGAATGTTTCTTGATTGTATGATTCCGCCATAATCATTAACTCAATCATTATATTCGATCCTTAGTGAGAATCTCAAGCTCACAATCCAGTTAATTGGTATCAGAGCTTTGGCTCTCGGTTCTTTTTCAGATCTACCAAGACCTGAATAGAACTTGATTGATCTCGTGATTGAGTTGTTAATAGAGTAGTCCATCATCTCTGTTTAGTAAAGAGCAGATAATATTCATAAGAAGATTTCTGTAAACACGTTCTCACCATCAAGAACCATACACAAAACCTTCATATTAACATCAAGAACAGAAGCTGCGGCAAAACCAAGAAACATTAACAGTTCTGATTTACTGAGCAGTTGCTGAACGATTTAGACTATTTGGACTAACTGAACCTAAAATTCATCTAATGAGTAATTAAAAAAGTTAAAACCACCTGTTAAAAATGGATTCTCATAGTTTCTCAGAACGTGGCCATACACCTAAATCTCCTATGCTTAAACACATATCTGAGTTTAAACAATGGAAAATCAGGTTCAGGAATTACATTACAGGTGTAGATCCTAACTTTTGGATCTCAATATGCAAAGGGTCACACATCCCTGTCACTCTGTATGTAGATCAAGCGGTAATTCACAAAACTGCAAGGATACTCATTGACGATCTAACTCTATCCTAACTCAAGCACTCAAGATGGATATGCTGAAAAGATTGGAGAAATATGGTACTACAAAAGCTGTATGGAGTGCACTGCAAATCATGTGTGAGGGAAGCATTGAAGTAGCAAAAAATAACAAGGACAAGCTTGTTAATCAGTATGAAACATTTCATCACTCTAAGGGGGAGTCAATATCCAAACAACTGCACAGATTTGTACAGTTGGTAAATGACTTGGAAATCATGGGAGTCACTTACAAGGTTAAGGAATTAAACAAGAAAATGTTGCATAGCCTTCCTAAAAGCTGGAAACAGAATGTAACAATGTTAAAGAACACTCTTGATCTTGAGAGTACAACTCTATACATAATGATAGCCAAGATAGAAGCTTTGGAATTAGATGAAAAGAAGCAGAAACATGGGAGGACCCACAATGAAAAAACATGTAATAAATAGTTTATTTAAACTTTTCTTATATGGGAAAATTGATGAAGAAGTCTATGTAGCACAAACTCCTGGATTTGAAGATCCGCATTGCACACACAGGGTTTGCAAGCTTGACAAAGCTTTATATGGTCTTCATCAAGCACCAAAAGGTGGTATGAAACATTATCATCTTTCTTGCTCAAGCATGTATACAAAAGTGGAACCATTGATCCGACTCTCTTTATCAAACAAGAACATCAAGATCTTTTAGTTGTTCAAATTTATGTTGATGACATTATATTTGGCTCAACTAACAAGACATTATGTGTAAGCTTTGAAGAGTTGATAAAATCTAAGTTTCAGATGAGTTCAATAGGAGAACTAACATTCTTCCTTGGTCTACAAGTTCATGAGAAGATAGATGGCATTTTCATCAATCAAGAGAAGCACATACATCAAATATTGAAAAGTACAACCTTGTTGTTAAGATCAGTGATCTACGTTTGATTGATTAGAGAGTATAGCAGCGGAATTCTAACAATGAATTAGCCAATTCACAAGAACAAAGAGATATTCAATGTAAGAACAAAAAAGGTTATAGATAGAGAGAATTCTACACATATATTTCATTCAATATTCGCTTTCGTGGTAACGGAATGTCACAATTACAATTAGGTCAACACCTCTTATATAAGAGATGTGACGTCTGCTGATGTCACTTGATAGTGACATCTAACAGAATTATCACAAACTACTGATAGTTAACACAACTACTGAAGATGTCAAACAGCTGACATCTTCTTACAAAAATGCTAAGTGTTAACTATTATTACAACTAATGAAAAGAAAATACTAAAACTATAACAACTGAAGAACATACTCTTCAGTTGTTTTACAAATACTGAAACAAAGAAAACTACTGAAAGGTAAACCATCACAACTACTGAAGAAGACCTCTTCAGCTATTGTGACAACGTCTGATACTTTGGTCTTCAGCACTTGTGTCTTCAGACTTTGTCTTCAGCACTTGTGTCTTCAGACTTTGTCTTCAACACTTTTGTCTTCAGACTTTGTCTTCAGCACTGTGTCTTCAGACTTTGTCTTCAACACTTGTGTCTTCAGACTTTGTCTTCAGCACTTGTGTCTTCAGACTTTGTCTTCAGCACTTGTGTCTTCACACTTTGTCTTTAGCACTTGTGTCTTCAGAATTTGTCTTCAGCACTTGTGTCTTCAGACTTTGTCTTCAGCACTTGTGTTCAGACTTTGTAATCAGCTGTTGTCTTCAGCTGTTGTGGTCTTCAGTAGTTGTTGTGACGTCTGTGGGACTTTGTAATCAGCTGCTGTATAGATATATATGTATATACATTTGTATATATGTGTGTATATATATGTACATATATGTATATATATGTGTATATATATATATATGTATATGTGTATATATATATACCTATATATATGTATATATGTGTATATAATATATATATACCTATATATATGTATATATGTATCTGTATATATAATATATATACATATATACACACATACATATATATATATATACATATATATATATACATATACATACATACATACATATATATATATATATATATATATATATATGTATGTATGTATGTATATGTATATATATATATATATATATATATACCTATATATATGTATATATGTATCTGTATATATATATATACATATATACACACATACATATATATATATACATATATATATATACATATACATACATACATACATATATATATATATATATATATATATATGTATGTATGTATGTATATGTATATATATATATATATATATATATATATATATATGTATATGAAAGGATCAGTGATCTCAAGTTTCATAGATTAGAGTGTAACGCAGCGGAATAGAACAAGAATTAAACAAATTATAGCAAGAATTTGATATACGTATGCATTAAGAACAAATACGGTTGTAAAGAGAGAATATATTTCTGTGAAAAGGAATGTTTCAATAATATCAAATGTTTCTGCTCAATCATTCACGGATTACAATAGGGTTGACACTCCTTATATAGAGTGCAATCACTGCTGATATCACGGGATAGTGACATCTGGCAGATTTGTTACAAAAATAACTAAAACTTAACAAACCACTGAAATGTTCACAACTACTGAGAACATATCAGAGTGCTAAGTATAAAACATAAAACTACTGATATGAAACTACAACGACTGAAGAACTTCTTCAGTCGTTTTACAAAACTACTGAAAACAAAAACATAAAACTACTGAAAGAAAACCGTCACAACTACTGAAGAAGACCTCTTCAGCTGTTGTGACAACGTCTGATACTAGGTCTTCAGCACTTGTGTCTTCAGACTTTGTCTTCAGCACTTGTGTCTTCAGACTTTGTCTTCAGTACTGTGTTCAGACTTTGTATTCAGCACTTGTGTCTTCAGACTTTGTCTTCAGTACTTGTGTTCAGACTTTGTCTTCAGCACTTGTGTCTTCAGACTTTGTCTTCAGCACTTGTGTCTTCAGACTTTGTCTTCAGCACTTGTGTCTTCAGACTTTGTCTTCAGCACTTGTGTCTTCAGACTTTGTCTTCAGTACTTGTGTTCAGACTTTGTCTTCAGCACTTGTGTCTTCAGACTTTGTCTTCAGCACTTGTCTTCAGACTTTGTCTTCAGCTGTTGTGGACTTCAGCAGTTGTTGTGACGTCTGTGGGACTTAAGGTTTTTCTGATCCGGCTCATTGGTTCTTTTGGTCCAACAAACTCCCCCTGAACCAATGCAGCCAAAACCTTTAACTTTATTAAGGTCCCACTTATTGTTGGCAGAATGGTTGGTCTTTTTCCTTCTTGATCAGTTGAGAAGATGACCATATAAGCACTGGCCTGGAAATGAGTCTCTGAAGATTTGGTTGGCAATGTGTGGATGGGAGCTCTGTATTGGGGAACTGGACACTGAGATATTCCCCCATCCATGAGACTCACTTCCCATGTATAAGCCTGTAGGATTCTCTGGTGTATGCTCTGAGAAACATAATTTGTTCTTCCATGGTCAGGTTCTCGGCTTCACCATCAAACAACATTCACGCCCATACAGCTCTGAGATGTACTTGGCCTGTTTACCATTTTTGAGCTCAACTGTTGTAATCTGTCTGTATGTAAACTCATCAGGATGAGTCCCTTCAAGTAACAGACTGAGCTCATTTTGTTTGAAGTTCTCAAGCCTCTTGTAGACTAACACCTTTTTAATAATTCTGTTCTCTAACATCTTTTGGGATGGTTGTTTAGTCTCATAGGCCTTCTTGAAGTCTTCTACAATCTCCCAGGGTGATACTACAAGGACCACTGTGATCTCTTCATCTACGATCCTTTTGACTTGGCCCTTGTATCTCGAAGGAATGTCTTTCTTTATAATCCTGTGAGCCACCCTAGGATCAGGCCGTACTCTCACATTTTCCTTCTGATATTGAAATGTGTTGGCAAGGGTGTACAACCTCAGAGCTTCTTTCTTCATACTTATTATTGATGACAAAGCAGCATAAGTTTTGTCAATGCTTTTCAGCATTTCATCATCATGAAGCTTTTGTTGCTGTTCTTCTTCAATCTTTACTCTCACAGCTTCCATCTGTGAGGTGGGAGTGATGGGCATGGTTTGGCTTTAGCCAATGTTAGGACTACAGACAGAGGCAACCTATCTTCTTCCACATCATCCTCTTCTTCTTCTTCTTCTAGCCTCAACACCCTTCTCTTCTTCTTCTTAGGTGCATCATCGGCTGTTGGTTTAGATGGTAAGGGAGTTGGTTTTGTGGGTTGTGGTTGTGGTTGTTTTGGAGAGGGAATGTTGACAGGCTGAGTTAGCATTTTGGAGGTGAGTGTTGCTTTTGAGTATTTGGCTAGCTCAGTCCTACTCCCTGCTCCTGCTTCATTCAAAGCTTCAATAACAAGTCCCTTAGTATATGCTTCAGATTAACAGATCTTGGTGGTGATTGCCAAGATACTGTCCCTGGACCAAGCTTTGATTTCGATCATTGATCTTTCCAGATATTTTGCAATAAATCTAATCATGATCTCAAGCCTTTCTCTTTCTAACACTTCATAACTTGCCCATCTATTCTGGATTTCTTCAATCTCTAATCGTCAAATCTCAGAGTCAAGTTTATCGGTGTCATGGCCTTGCCTAAACAGCTGATCAATGATGTTGTCCATTGATCTGCTGTGTTCGACATCAGCCTCTTTATCAGTAGCTCCAAGGCTTTCTCTTTTTCCTTCTCTTTATCAGTCTCCACATTCAACTCCAACTCCTTTTCCACTACTATCCTTCTGTTTCTTTCTCCTTTTCTTTCTCCTCTGTACTCCTCTTTCTTTTTTGCTTTCACTGACTTAATCTCCCCTTTTTGGTTGCATGGTTGCAAGGGGTGATTGCCAGAAAGTTGTTTGCCCACAACATCCTCTATCAATGGTTGTATTACTGAGGAAAGCCTCTCATCAATGGCTTTGATCACTATGTCAGTGATTATAGGTGTGATGAGAGGGAGGGAATTTTGAAGGATAGCAACTATTTGCTCAGGAGGGTTCTGTGCCTGAGAAATAGTGCCAGAAGCAAAGGCAGGTGGCTGAGTTGTTGGGAGTGGCTCAGTGTTTGGTAGACCTTCAGATGAAGGTGCCATCTGTGAGGTGGTAGAGGCAGATGGTCTTTGTTCCTTAGAAGTTTTGGCAAGCAGCTCTTTGAGTCTGCTCACCTCCTCTTCCAGGATGGTGTTTTGGGCGATTACATCGTAAAAGAAGCCCAGGTCATCATCAGTAGATACTGAATCACCTGACCTCCTGATAGGATCAGGATGAGACATGCACTGAGTGTAGCTCGGTTGTAGCATGTGCCCCTTTGTCTTGGAACTAGGGACTTCCTGCCTCAGGACTTTGTCCGTCATCAGCAGTTGCCTCTGGTAAGGTCTTAGTAATGGTACCAACTACAACCTGATCATATGCTGAAGCAGAAGAAGTGGCAGCCTCACCAGAAGTTCCAATCTCCATTGCTACACTAGGAGAAGGAACATTGTAACCCCTATGCTGTGGGTTCTCAGCTGCACTTTGGTCCTCCCCCTCAATGGTAGAAGTATTCCAGTAGTAATTGGTATCTGGGGAGGGGGTGAGGAGTGCCACTTAGTCAGCACTTGTGCAACAAGTAATGTAGGACTTTGGGGGGCGGTTGCATGGGGAGATGGGGTAAAAGCAGTGTGCACCTGGGGAGAATGGTGCTCTTAATGGCAATCTCCTCAAATAAGGAAGATCCCAGATTGGTGGGTACCCCTTCTGTGGTTGCTGCAGGCTCCTTTTGAGAGGAATCCTGAGCGGCTGTGGCTGGGAGAGTCCTTATATCCACTAGGGGGTTATAACCAGTGGATATAGCCTGCGTTTGTATTGCAGGGGCATCCTCAGGGGACTCATTTCCCTGAGTAGCCTTTTGGGTTTCTTTTTAGTGGGTTTGGTGGGGACTTTTGATTTGGAGGTGGTGGCTGTGGGGTCCAGCTGCGTCGGTTTGCGCAGCTTGGCAGCCATTTTGAGTGATTGGTCAGAGTTGTGACGGGAGTATACTTCAGGCAATACAGCCATAGTAGGGACTCCCAGGCCAACAAGTCCCTCAGCTTGAAGCTGGTTTGCAATTATGGCCATTATGAACCGAGGATATAATATCCAACGGTTAGCAGTTTGTTTTTGAGCCATATCCTTGAGCTCTGAAAATAGTATTTCCGAAAAATTTAAAGGTTGTTGCTCAAGGATGGAGTACATTACCTGCTGCCACCTTCTAGACATTTGATCCCAAGAGGAAGTCTTAGGAGCCAAACAGACATTTACCATGTGAAATATGAGACGTTCAGCATCATGGAAATGTTTCTTCAGTATGGTGGAGGCACTAAAGTTTCCCTGATATCCATGGTGGGGAAAGGATAAATCAGTTGTGCCCTTTGGATATCTAGCAGGAAAAGTGGCATCATCCAGGTGTAGGGTTTGACGAAGTATATCAGGAGTGATGACCACTTGGTGGTTGTTGATGACCGACCGGAGAGACTCTGTGTTGTTCTCCCTAGTGGTGAGGGTGACGTTCATCCAAAACTGGTTAAGGGATTCGGCATGAAGGATTGGATTGAGAAGAAAAGCCGTTTTGTAGGGTGACTGGACCATAAGATCAATAGCATTATCGAACTTAGCCCAGAATGGCGATTTGGTGAGGTAAGCTACACAGTTGTGTCGCGGTTTGAGCTGCATGGACGCCATTAATGAGAGAGAAGTTTTGGAGAGATGAATGTTAGGTTTGAAGAAGATGAGGCTCCGAAGGATTAGGTCGGATATTTATAGGGTATGGGTTAGAAAACGACTGAAGGGTTTCGTGTTAGTCATCAGTAGTTTTAAAACGACTGTTGACATGGTATTACCCTTTCAGACGTTGAAACAGCTGAAGTCGTGGTTTTAGGCATCAGCAGTTATAAAAACTACTGAAGACCATGGTTTTGACTTCAGATGATGAAAAAACTGAAGACTTGGTATCAGTCATGAGTAATTGTGAAACTACTGAAGACATTGGTTTTGTCAGCAGTGTTGTAAACAGCTGAAGACTTGGTGTTAGTCTTCAGTAGTTGTAAACTACTGAAGACATGGTTTTGGCTTCAGTTGTTTTGAAACAGCAGTTGTAGAAACACTGAAGAGAAATTACTCATCAGCTGTATTCATCAATTCTTAGCTTTTCAGCTATTTCATACTGTCCTCAACACTTACTCATCAGACTTTGCATCTGCTTTTCAGGTGTTTCATAGGACGTCAGTACCTATCTGTTTGTACTGATTTCAGTAGTTGTAACTACATCAGTAGTTGTAACTACATCAGTGGTTTAGAACATATAAAATACTTCAGTACTTGTGAGGCATTTAGCCTTCAGTAGTTATAAAAACTACTGAAGGTAAAAGAACTCATCAGTACTTATATGTGACATGGTTACTAATGATCACCAGTACTTATTACTGAGATCATCAGTAGTTGTCACTTATTCTAGTTGCAGCATACCAAGCCTTAACACAAGGTTTTGGAAAGTAGAACTATCCAAAGGCTTAGTAAAAATATCTGCAAGCTCATCAGCACTAGGCACAAACTTAGGATCAATCGGACCTTTTTCAAAACAATCCCGAATAAAGTGATGTCTGATCTCTATATGTTTGGTCCTAGAGTGCTGGACTGGATTTTTGACAATACACAGAGCTGAAGCACTATCCATTAATAATGGAGTCTTAGTCTCTGTAATGCCATAATCCAGAAGTTGGTTCTGAAGCCAGAGTACCTGAGAAGTGCAACTTGCAGCAGCAATGTACTCGGCTTCAGGAGTTGATGTAGCAACAGATGTTTGTTTCTTACTCTGCCAAGAAATCAAACAGTTTCCTAGGAATTGACAACCACCAGAAGTTGACTTTCTAGTTAACTTGCACCCTGCATAGTCACTATCTGAAAAGGAAACTAATTTGCAAGAGTGTCCAGTGGAATACCATAAACCTAGAGATTGTGTACCTTGCAAATATCTAAAGATTCTCTTGACTGCAATCAAATGAGACTCTTTAGGAGCAGCCTGAAATCTGGCACAGACACAAGTAGCAAACATGATATCTGGTCTAGAAGCTTTTAAATACATCAAGGACCCAATCATACATCTGTAAAGTGTTTCATCAACAGCTTTACCTTTCTGATCTGCATCCAGTTGTATGGTGTTGCACATGGGAGTAGAACAGGGCTTACAGTTTTGTAAATCAAACTTATTCAAAAGATCTTTTGTATATTTTGACTGATGAATAAAGATTCCATCAGCTTTTTGTTTAATTTGCAAGCCTAGAAAGAACTGTAATTCTCCCATTGCACTCATTTCAAACCTCTTTTTCATTAATGTTGTAAAATCATCACACAACTGGGGATCAGAGGATGCAAAAATGATATCATTAACATAAATCTGAACAAGTAGCTTATGCTGATCCACCATCTTAATAAACAAAGTTTTATCAATGGAGCCTCTAGTGAAATCATTCTTAAGAAGAAAAGTGGAAAGTGTCTCATACCAGGCTCTAGGAGCTTGTTTCAACCCATAAAGAGCCTTATCAAGTTTATACACCCATTCAGGATGTTTATTATCCTCAAAACCTGGTGGTTGACACACATAAACTTCTTCCTTTATTTTACCATATAAAAAGGCACTTTTGACATCCATTTGAAAAACTTTAAGATTGTGGAATACAGCATAGGCTAAAAACAATCTAATTGCCTCTAGTCTGGCTACAGGGGCAAAGGTTTCATCATAATCAATACCTTCTTCTTGTGAAAACCCATGTACAACCAGTCTAGCCTTGTTCTTAACAATAAGCCCATTTTCATCAGTTTTATTCCTAAACACCCATTTAGTGCCTATTGCACACTTACCTGGGGGAAGAGGAACCAGTTCCCACACTTGCTGTTTCTTGAACTGAAGTAGGTCAAGCTGCATGGCTTCAACCCATCCATTGTCTCTCAAAGCAACATGATAGTTCTTTGGCTCTAGCTGACTGATGAAGAGAGCATAGAAGCAGAAGTTAGACAATTGACTTCTTGTTGAAACTCCAGCATTGATATCACCAATAATTGAGACATTGGGTGATTCTTCAGTTCTTGATAAACAATGAGATTTGTGCAAGTGTTTGTAGGACCTTCAGCAGCAGCAGATGTTGATGTAGACTCTTGAAACCAAGAATTTGATGGTAACTCAAACGATGTAGAGGAAACAGAGATCTCATCAGCATTTGTTGTGGATGGAACTACTAAAGCTACAGGAACATCAAATTTAGCAGACATAGGCAGTTGGTCACTAAACTTGAATAGGTGAGTATTGATACTATCATCATCATCATCAATACCACCAGGTGGAAGACATGCTGCAGAAGATGATTTATCCACATGATCTGCAACAGCTGGAGGTTGATAAGGAACATATTGCAGTATGTCCAAATCAAACAACTCCACAGGGTTTTGTGGAATCTTGTCCATAGGAGATTCATTAAACTTCACATGCAAAGTCTCTTCAACTATCTTTGTTCTACAGTTGAAGACTTTGTATGCCTTGCAAGTAGATGAATAACCAACAAAATACCCTGCATCCACCTTAGGATCAAATTTTTGGAGTTGATCCTTTGTGTTGAGAATAAAACAGGGACACCCAAATGCTTTGAAAAATGAAATTAGAGGAGCCAAGTGATGGAGAACTTCATATGGAGTCTTCATCAACCTCTGATTTACTAAGGCTCTATTCTGCACATAGCAAGTTGTGTTAACAGCTTCAGCCCAAAAGGTCAGTGGCAAACCAGAGTCAGCCAACATGGTCCTTGCAGCTTCAATTAGGGTCCTGTTCTTCCTCTCCACTACTCCATTTTGTTCTGGAGTCCGTGGGATGCTAAATTGCCTTTTGATTCCCTTTGAAAGATAGAAGTTATCAAGTGTATGGTTTCTGAATTCAGTTCCATTGTCACTCCTAATACACTTGACTGGAAGGGAATACTACTTCTCAACATACAACACAAAGTGAATAATCTTCTGAGCAACCTCATCCTTTGAATGTAGAAAGAAAGTCCATACAAATCTGGAGTAATCAGCCACAATTACCAGACAGTATTTCTTCTTTGCCATGCTCATCACTCTCACAGGACCAAATAGATCCATATGCAGTAATTGCAAGCAGGCAGTGGACTTAGGCTCTTCAATAGGAGGGAATGAGACTTTGTGTTGTTTTCCTTTTAAACAAGCAGTGCAGGTTTCATCACAGTGGAACTCCTTTATTGGTAAGCCTCTGACTAAACTATTGTGGATCAGCTGATTCATGTTTTGAAATTAACATGACCCAGCCTTCTGTGCCACAGTTTAGATTCTTGAGGAGAGGCTTTGGAAAATAGACAAGGATGGCCTCTGAGATCTATTTTCTTGGAAAGATCTAAGGCATACACTCTCCTGTCCTGTTGGCTCTCAGGAGAGTGTGATCATCCAACACCTTATCAATCAAATGCAGAACTTTGGATGACAGAATCCTACAGTTCTGACTGGTGGAAAGAGCAACATGACCTTTATCACACATTTGACTGACACTCAAGAGATTGTACTTGAGATTTTCCACATGATTAACATCATCAAACTTTATTTCTACATTGGAGACAAAGCCTTTTCCAATGATGTAACCCCTAGCATCATTGCCAAAAGAAACAAGCCCCTTCTTTCCTTGAGAGTAGTCATGAAGAAGAGAGTTGTTCCCAGTGATGTGCATAGATCCCCCACTGTCTACATACCAGATGCTACTTTGGCATGTTGAAGAACCCTGCAATTATAAACAATCAGTTAGTTTTGGAGACCCAAACCTTTTTGGTTTTGGGCCTGTTCTCATCAGCAGATGGTAAACTAACAGGTTTGATGGAAACAACATCCTGAGAGGAAGAAGATGGTGAAGAAGAGGAATCCTTGGCTTGGACCTCCTTTTCTGTGGTTTCAACATAGGAACATATAATGGTTAGCTCTTCCCAATAGATGTTGAACCATCATAACCAGCCGTGTCTGATTTTGTGATAAAGCTTTCAGCTCATCAGACACATTGGCATTGGAGTTTGATAAGTTCCTATGTTGCACCTTCTTCTTTTGAGCAATCTCAGCTGTTACCTGTTTAACCCCTTCCTTTTTGGATTTCTTATGGACTTAAGGGTTACAGGATTTGATGTTGCTGATACAAATGTGGTCTCAAACTCAGTTTTCATTTTAACCCTTTTCTCTTTAATTTCCTCTTTATGTTTGAGTTTGGATCCTCTTTTGTACCAAGAATCATCTGTAAGATGATTGAACAAGCCACATACTTCACATGGTTTCTTCTTCTCTTATGTATCATCAACCTAAAGAGGATGAAACTACTAAAGACTTGCTCTTCAGTGCTTTGAAAGCATTGTTTGCTTTCTTGACTTCCTCTTTAGTAGTCTTCAAACTCTTTCTACTGACAGTTTTCTTCTTTTCAGTACTGACAGTAGTTGGAGTTTGAACTTCAGGTGTTAAATCTTGCTCTCCAGTCCTTTCAGGACTTTCAGAATTAACTCCTGAGTTGATCAACTCTTTGATCATGTGAGTGTCAGCAGTGGAACCATCACATCAGCTGATAGGTTCTGAGAGGGCTAGTGCTGACTTCTACTTCTGATGGTGCTATATCAGAAAGTAGATCACATGATGAAATGGATTGGTTATTGCTCTCACCATCAGATTCTACCTCTGCTCTGGGAGTAAAATCTGTAGGTGGAGCAGTGTGATTATAACCAATGCCAAACTTCACATTGGAAGCAGATTGCTCACTAAGAAGCATTTCAAAACCCTTGCAAGAATTTACCCATCGATCACACTCTACCTGGGTAGTTGCAAGTGTATCCTTGAGATCTCTATACTTCTCTAGAAGTATCTCTTCCCTAGCCTTATCATCAGTTATTTGGCATTTAAGTTTGTAAATCTCATCATTCTTCTCATTAAGCACAGACTCAAATTCAGCTTTGCTTTTGGAAATTATTTGTTCTAGCTCAATGTTCTTGTTGATTAAAGCTACATTTGCTTCTCTAATAGATGCAAATGCGGCTATGCATGATTCAGAACATAGTTTGGCTTTTGCCTCAGAGGATACCTGTGATACCTTTGGTGTAGAGGCATTAGGGGATGAAGTATCAATAGAATCCAAAGCCATAAGAGCTAGATTTCCAAAGGGACTGTCACCACCATGTTGACCAGCACCAGTGAACAGTTGTTCATGACCAGACAAATCATCTGGTAAACTGCTCCAGTCAACAACTCCTGGGGTGAAGAAGCTGTGTTGTTGAGGTTGAATTTGTTGATGAGATTGGGAAGGTTGAGGTTCAGGCAATGCAGGTGATTGTTGTGAAATAGGAGCTTGAACTGGATTAGACTGAGGCAAGTAATAGCACGGAACAGGATATGACATTGGACCCTGGGGGACAAAGTATGCAGGAGATCTAGGGTGTGAATGATGACCAGAACCAGCAGGATGTTGCCCTCTGTTTTGTGGACTAGTACTAGGAAAAGTCACAAAGGGTGCAGAAGAGTTAGATCCAGTTGATCTACACTCTCTTGCAAAGTGTCCCAGCCTTTGGCATTTGTGACACCTCAACTTACTCTTGTCAAAACCAACTTTGGTTTTGCTAGAGAGTCCAGGAAATTTCCTGCCAGTTCTCTTGTAGAACTTCTGAGATCTGATATTAATCAATGCCATTTGGCTCAGAATATCCATCTCTTCAAGATCATCATCAGCTATTCTTTCAAATCATCCATGATGAAGCATAGATTGTCACTATTACTGCCAGAATGACTCTCAATACCAACAAATGCATGCTCAGAACTATTTGAAGAGAAATCAATATGCTCATCATAATTGCTTTCAGATGCAACATATTCTAACTCATGACCAACCAAGGCAGTATTCCCTGGTACAAAGTCATCAGTGAGCTTTCTGATAAGGACAATTTCCTTTTCTGCTCTATCTCTCTTTCGAATGTAAGCAATTTCCCATGAAGTTGGGTGAGAGATAGGCTATCCAGATTTGCACTGGAGCGTAGGACAATAGTGTATGTGTCCCATCTCTCAGGAAGTGATCTGAGGAACCTGTTATTCATTTGGCTGTTGTTGTATTCCTGTTTCACCATTTTCAGCTTAGAGATCAAGCAGGAAAAACGCTCAAACTGTTGAGTCAGTGTCTCACCCTTTCTATGAGAGAATGTCTCATATTGTTGGGCAAGGATTTCTCTGTTGTTTGCTAAGACCTCATCTGTGCCACCGAATTGTTCCTTCAGGGCATTCCAGAGATCATGAGCAATTTCATGATGCATAAGCCCTGAATAGATTTCATTAGGCAGTGCCATGGCCAGAATTCCATGGGCTTTAGCATCAATCTCAAACAGTTTCCGATCTTCATCAGAGTATTGTTCCTTCTTCTTCGGAACCATTTGATTGGTTTCCGGATTGTTCACCATAGGCTTATGTGGTCCATGTACCACAGATGTCCAACAACCTGAACTGTTAACAGACAGGTGATGAAGCATTCTTCGCTGCCATATGTTATACTCGGTCCTAACCAGCATCGGGGGCTTGGTTGAGGAACCGGTATTGCGAGGATCATTAGAAGGAGTAGTCATCTCAGATTCAATCAAATTCAATTAAGCTATAACAGATTTAGAACAAAAACACAACAACCAATTAAACCAAGAGAGATCTCAAAATAAATGAACGAAAGCGTCAGAAATTCAATAATCTATAACCAGTTCTTGCAAATATGCTAATTCAATCAAACATAGATATCAATTAGCAGTTTCAATGATCAATGGTTAGATCGATCAATGATTAACTTGCTCTGATACCACTTGTTAAGATCAGTGATCTACGTTTGATTGATTAGAGAGTATAGCAGCGGAATTCTAACAATGAATTAGCCAATTCACAAGAACAAAGAGATATTCAATGTAAGAACAAAAACGGTTATAGATAGAGAGAATTCTGCAGATATATTTCATTCAATATTTGCTTTCGTGGTAACGGAATGTCACAATTACAATTAGGTCAACACCTCTTATATAAGAGATGTGACGTCTGCTGATGTCACTTGATAGTGACATCTAACAGAATTTATCACAAACTACTGATAGTTAACACAACTACTGAAGATGTCAAAAAGCTGACATCTTCTTACAAAAATGCTAAGTGTAACTATTATTAGAACTACTGAAAAGAAACTACTGAAACTATAACAACTGAAGAACATACTCTTCAGTTGTTTTACAAATACTGAAACAAAGAAAACTACTGAAAGGTAAACCATCACAACTACCGAAGAAGACCTCTTCAGCTGTGTGACAACGTCTGATACTTTGGTCTTCAGCACTTGTGTCTTCAGACTTTGTCTTCAGCACTGTGTCTTCAGACTTGTCTTCAGCACTTGTGTCTTCAGACTTTGTCTTCAGCACTTGTGTCTTCAGACTTTTTCTTCAGCACTTGTGTCTTCAGACTTTGTCTTTAGCACTTGTGTCTTCAGACTTTGTCTTCAGCACTTGTGTCTTCAGACTTTGTCTTCAGCACTTGTGTCTTCAGACTTTGTCTTCAGCACTTGTGTCTTCAGACTTTGTCTTCAGCACTTGTGTCTTCAGACTTTGTCTTCAGCACTTGTGTCTTCAGACTTTGTCTTCAGCACTTGTGTCTTCAGACTTTGTCTTCAGCACTTGTGTTCAGACTTTGTAATCAGCTGCTTTCTTCAGCTGTTGTGGTCTTCAGTAGTTGTTGTGACGTCTGTGGGACTTAAAGGTTTTTCTGATCCGGCTCATTGGTTCTTTTGGTCCAACACTTGCTAAACATATTCATGCAATACACCGGCCTTAACAATTGATAAGATTGTACCTGGTACTACAGGTAAAAAATTTGATCAAAGATTATATAGATCAATGATAGGATCACCTATATATTTAAGTGCTAGTAGACCTGACATTATGGTTGTTGTGCGTGTTTGTGCTAGGTACCAATCATATCCAAAAGAGTCTCATCTGAATGTTGTGAAGAGGATTTTCGATCTATAAGGAAAACCTGTCCTTGGACTTTGGTATCGAAAGGATGGTGGCTTTACTCTTTACTCATATTCAGATAGTGACTTTGGAGGATGCAACAACAATAGAAAATTGACAACTGGTGGATGTCAATTCATAGGACCAAGACTAGTTTCATGGTGGTGCAAGAAGCAAACAAATGTATCTGTATCCACAGTTGAGATTGAGTACATAGCTACTTCAGCTGGTTGCTCTCAAGTGTTCTGGTTGAAAAACCAATTACTTGATTATGGTTACAATTTCCTTCAGACTCCAATTTACATTGACAATTCAGCTACTGTGTTTATAACTGCTAATCCAGTGCAACATAGTAAAACAAAATATATTGAAATACAATACCAGTATTTGAAAGATTGCTCAGAAAAAGGTTTGATCAAGTTAGTCAAAGTTGATACAACAAACCAGCTTGATGATTTATTCACTAAAGCCTTTGATTTAGTTAGATTTAATTTTCGAATTGAGTCTCTGGGTATGAAGAACTTAGATTACTCTTTATATACAAAGAAAAGATTGTGTCTTTCCTTGTAAATAGTAATAAAAAAATTATCCTTTGGAAGATTTACAATTTACCTTTAAAAGGAACTTCTGAAACATATTCCGAAGCTTAGAATAAAAAGCTATTGTCTTTCTTTCTGTGTCTTTTATTTCAACATGACATATGTTTGGGAAATGAAAGTGCACTATGCCTTTGCTTCTTCCTGAGTTCTTAAATATCATTAAAACTGATCAAATTTCTTGATATGTGAGAAGGTTCATCTTGAGTGGACACTACACTAAGATCATGCCAAACATAATACAAAGTGACTGTGTTTAGGAAACTTCATTTTAAGGAAACAACAAGTGAGTCTTGTTCTGATGTGACCAAATCACTTATCTAAGCACACTATGTACCAACACTTTATAATATATATCTTTTCAAATCATATTCCTTCTGTATTGTGTAAACAAAGACCTGAGTGTATGATCACCATGGTGTACTTTTGTAACCAACTGGTGAAAATATCATGATCCTCATCATTCCTCTGTTTTGTGTAAACAAAGACCTGGGTTGACGGCACCTCTGTTTTACAGAATTAAAGATCTGGTAACCTGATGATGATCATACCTAAGCTCTCAAAAGAATCATCTGTAATCAACTGTATATTAAATTTAGAGCTTTTTTATCAATGTATTAATGAGATCTCAAATGCATCTCAAGATATAACTTATAACTTAAAGTACATAGTTTTCTAAGTATGAAAAGGTAATAATTTGACTCACAAAGGGAGGAGAAACCCTAAGTGAATTAAATATGAAGCCCATAATAGTTACCTCCTAATAAACATGAAAACATGATAAACAACATGCCTAGTTGACATAATACTCTTGTATGGATTTAAGTGAGTAAACATACTTGCAATTAGAACTAAAATCAGGTATCAATTCATCAAACAAATTAATATTCTCAGTGTTATAGTATAATCCCATTCTATGTATATATATGCTTGTACATAGTACTCATTTTAATTTATTTATTTTAACTTCTTTCTATTTGGCATGTTTGGACAGACATGTGTCTTTTATGATATTCTTCTTATAAATTTATGATAAATGCTTACATTCGTCATTGGTCAAAAATATAGGGGGAGTAGAATCATGAAAATAATTTAAGAACAAAATTGTCAAATGAATTGTCAATATAAAGGAATTGGAACCTGAGCACTAACTTGGCTTTTGGATACATTATGTTTTTAAAATATAAACCTTCTTGTGCATAATTGTCATGAATACAAAGTCAACAAGGTCCAATAGCAATAAGTGGTTCTATCAGTTGATTAGAACCATACAACAGAATAAGTTTCAATCGTGACTTTTTAAGCATCAGCAGAAGCTACAGTGCATGCTTAGCATCAACAGAAGCTACACTGCATGCTTAGCATCAACAGAAGTTACAGTGCATTGTAAACATCAGCAGAAGCTATAGTGCGAAACTTAAAGGGGAGTAAAATATGACTATTCGTAGATTGGTTACCTACGAATGAGTTAATATTTTACAAGTATAATTCATTTCCATAGATTGGTAACCTATGCAAAATCAAGTTATACTTCAATTCAAACTTTCAATTTTAAGTTAGGCATCCGCAGATATCCTACGGATGCACTAAAATCTACGGAGCAAATAAAGTCCACGGAAGAATAATAAGAAAAGTGGGACCCACTTCATTAAATAAATGAAATAAATATGTCTGAGGAGTATAAATGATGTTTTGACTTCGAATTCATTATTCACTTTTATAGAACCTTTTTGACATAGAAGTTTGTTAGTCAAAACCTCATCCCTCCCTCATCTGACTTCAAAATTACTCAAATCTTAAACATCAAACAAAGCTTAAATTTGATTTCAAGTCTTAATCTCAAGGTAAATCATATCATAAACATCATTAATGAACTGATTGATTCATCATTTTTGTTTAAACTCTTCGTATTCTTAAATATGATGACTTAGTTCTAACATAATCGTCTTCATTCTTATGAATAGATGGCTAATCGGTTTGCAAGGGAGCACAATGTTTGTGTGTTCTTAAATCCAGACGACCCTATGTCGGAAGGATGCAAGGACATCATAAGATACTTACGACGATCCAGGCTCTTCTATGCTTTAACAGCAGGGCCTGTGATTCATCAAGATCATATAGTTGATTTCTGGAACTCATCTCAAATTAAGGAAGATGGAGAATCTAAAGTGATTGTGGCTGAGATTAAGAATGAAAGACTAAGGAAAGATGAGCAGACCATAAGAAGGGTACTAGAGTTGGGAGAACAAGAAGTTGGTCACCCTGATGTATTCGAGAATGAATACATAGAGAAAGTGTTCTACCTGATGGGGTATGATGGTAATTTTGAAAAGAGAGATAAAGAAAGGGAGATTATGTGAGGCATATAGATTCTTATGACACACCTATCTAAAATGCATCTCCAACAGGAAGTCTGGGCTTGACAGATTCTCAAGGCACATTTCATCTGGCATTATTGGCATTTTTGAGGGAAGGACATACAACTACTCAAAGTATATTTTCAGTTGTTTGTGTGATCAAATTAAGGTGCAAAAAGCCAACAAGATGTATATGTTTCCCAGGTTCAGACAATTAATCATCAATGCTGATCTACCTGGCATTGCTAGAGATGGTGATGTGTTTGCGCATGTAAATGTCCCCAATGCCAACATTCCCTAAGAATTGATATGGGAAGAACCTCAAGGGAGTTCACCTACTAACTTTATGGAAGCCTCACCTTCACCTCATCAATCACCTATTCACCAACAACCACAAACACCCCAACCATAATCACCATCCAATCAAAACACTCAACCAATCTCTCCAATTCTAATTCTATCACCATATGAACTCCAAATACAACTTTTCAACAACCTCCAACTCCCGAAATTGAATCCACTAAGAGCTTTTACATCGAGGAGACAGAGTTAGCTTTCCAAGCAAGTACAGTTCAACTGTCACTAACCAAGACTGAATACCATGTCCATTCAAATGATACTAAACATGTCTCTCCAGTCACTGACCATCAGTAAAAACAACAACAACCACATCAAGAACAGGCAGATCAAGTTGTTGAGTCCAGTTTAAGCTCAGCTAGTGTAGCCCCTGAAGAAGTGAATGATGATGAGATTGCTACTCAACATCAGGAAGGAGAAGAATAAGTGAACTATGTTGATGTGATTTCTTACAATGAAAATGATCTTAGTGATGATGATATCCCAGTCAGTAAAACTTATCTGTTGCTGAATACAACAAGCTTGTTGTCCAGTCAAACAATAAAAAGCAAAGAATTCAAGAGTTGAAGGGGATGGTAAAAGAAAAAGATGATCAGCTGATGAAGCAAGAATCTAGTCTGAAAAGATTAAGAGAAAACATACTAAAAACATTGAAGTCACTAATGATCTGCATGATCTTGTTAAAGAATAAAAAGAGTCAATTGCACATGTGAAGGCTAAAAAAAGAAAAACTTGTATTAGAAGGCAACAAAGCTAACAAGACTCTACAAGAACAATTTCCTCAGCTGAAAAGAAAGGATGAGGAGATTGAAAGATTGAGAAAAAATATGAAGGACATTGAAACTAATGCTCCTGCATCAAAACAAACAAAAGAATCCATTGAAGCTTTATGCCAATCATTCAATATTCAAGGAAAAGGAAATACTTGGGTCCTGTTAAGAAGGAAGTGATTGAAGTACAAGATTCTCCTAAGAGATCAAAATCTATATCCCTTGAGCACGTTCCGTCGGTGAATATTTCAACTTTAAAGCCTATGTCTCATGCTGAAACTGAAAGTGATGCTAAATGGAATGAGCTTACTAAAGATGAGTTTCCCAAAGAACAAAAAGAATCAAAAGTTGATGAACTGCTGACCACCAAAGACATATTAGAAGAAAGGCCTGAGTCAAACATGTTTATAACCCTTATCAACCATGGGTTTCCATTTGATATGGTTGAGAGGATGAATGTGACTGAAATGAAGGATCTACTAAAATAATTTGAACTTGCTAGATTCATGATCCCTAATTGTGACTATGAAGCATTCAAAACATTTCAAGCACACAGAATATCAAGAAAGATCTAGACCCCTATGATACAACAAAGCTTAGCAAGAACTGTTGGCTACAGGGTCACAACTACAAGGCATATGAGCTTAAGGGAAGAAAGGTTAGTGAACTTAGGAGGATAATGGAACATGTAATGGCTGTTAAGCTTGACACAAGGGTGAGATTCAAAACTAAAGCTCCAAACCCAACCTATGAGTAACAAAGCAAACTCCATGCTAGTCCTATAACCATTGAATCTAAAGATTAGCAAAAAGAAAAACTAATTAGAGAGCCACAAGACATTATACCTGGCAAAGTGTGGCCTTCGGGTAAAACAGTCAGATAGATTACATAGCAAAAGTCTACCTTGATAGAGCTGTTTGATCACATCACAAGTCCCAACTCTATGGAAGACAACAGGATCATGGCGTGGAAGTATGATCAAGAGTGGGATTGTGCAATCATCAAGAGGTTATCTGGGAGAATTGAATACTTCCATGATGTAGAAGCATTACTAAGTCTTACTGACAGAGACATTAAAGCCTTTCAAAGCCTAATCATCTCTAACTATCCAATTCATCCAAGGGGAAGAGATTTCTCTATGTCTGTGGGTAGGCAGAAAATAAGGTTTATAGATGATGTGCTAAAGGAGGCTAAGAGAGAAGATGTTGAACATAAGAAAAGACTTCAAAAGGAAAGAAGATCAAACACCAACTCCTCTACGTTAGTTGATGATGAATTCTTAAGGAGGGTTGGTTACACTAACAGGAAAACAACATCCATCAAAGTCATAGCAGGAAATCAATACACTACTCCTGTAATTGAGTGGGATATGTTTGAAAACAAAAGAAATGGTGCTACTGAGGAATGCTGAAGGGAAGAAAGGTGACAAGAAAAGATTTTTTGACCCAGTAGATATCAAATTGCTTAACCCTAGCTACACATCATACTTACATGACAAAGTCTTCCCAAAGTTGTCTGATGAAAGAGCACAGAATGATCTATGATTATATGTTCACATGATACAAGTGGTGGATAAAATACATGCAAAAGCATACAAGAGAAGAAGATATGATGTTAGGCTTTTGATAGGAGCTAACATTGAAGAAGTGTCAGATCTAAGAATCACAGAAGATGATGAGCTTGAAATAGTTCACCATGAAAGTGTTATGGAAACTCTAACAAATGAAGAAGACGTCTTGGGAGTAACTTTTAAGACACTTCAAAAGATATGCAAAATGGAGATCAAGTACAAATACGATGATCAAAAGTATGCAGTATGTTATTTCAACAAGAAGATGGTGTCAAGATTGAAGGTGCTTTCAATTTTGAAGAACTGATTAGAAGTGTCTAAGTCTAAGGGGGAGTATTGTTAGATCTAGGAACAAAAGATCTAGATCATTTTGTATAGGCTTGGAACTTTAATCAATACTTGTAATGAATGATTATAATTCATTATTTTGATGTATGAATTATGTATATAGGTTAACCCATATGTGTCTTGATTTGTGTATGATTATAGGTACAAACATTATAATTGGTGAATTACTAAAATTGACCAAGTGTAAGAAACATATATAGATGAACATTTTGTTATTTTGTAGATATGTTTCTTGCAAGTGACATACATCCGAAGATCCTCTGCGGATGAATAATCAGCTCCAGAGTTAAAGTGAAGTCAATCAAAGAATTCAAGTGAAGACTCTTGCGGATGAGCAGACTCCTTCTGAAGACAAAGTACCTTTAGAAGACAAAGTACCTTCAAAAGAACAAACTACCTCTAGAAGCTACGGAGTCCAAACACTTGTATTTAAATAATACAAGTGTTACAAGTCAACAAGTCAACACGTCAATAAGACAGTTGTGCAAATCCCAAGTGATCCGGTGTTTCCTTAACGAAAACACATGTGCCTATAAATATGGATCCTAGGTTTCACATCAATTCAAGAACATGAACACACGAGCAACCAAATGGCAAACCCAAACATCATATCAATTCACACAAACATAAACCCTAGCAGCCATCACATTAACATCAACACGTTCAAGCATTTATTGTTTACGTCATTCGTTATTTATTCATTTGTATTCATTAATCAATTTTAATGAAATATGTTTGAACCAAATCTTGTTTGCTTATTAATTGTGTTCATATCATTGTGTTCGTCACAATCATTATTCATTATATTTGATATTTATTTAAAAAACAAAAAAACAATTAAACAAGGTTATTGTTGATTCCGCAAACATTAACTTGATTTCCTTTAACACTGATAATTTCTTCTTGCGATCCTTAGATTCACACAACAACACAATAAGAAGAGTTTTCAAGAACACTTAACAGATCAAATGGAACTAGAAACCAGTTGTAATAAAACTATGAAACACAAGTAATTAAGAGACAGAACAAGAACAAATAACATAAGTGTTTGGTTTTCAAGAATGTTGTATATTGCTCTCTAGTTCCTTAAAAGTGTTTACAAAGCATACCTTAGAGATACAAGGGACCAAAGATACTTTATACTACATCCTACAGCCGGCCATACTTTGAAGGCCGGCTGGATACATGATCTAGACCACAACAAAATCAATATAGAGTCAAAAGGCAGATTGCCTAGAGACTAGTGACTATGACATGTCATAGCTCACATCTTAATGTATTACAAAAAGGATAAAAGTACATAAAGTTGAAAGTAACATACTCAAGACCTCAATGAACAGTTTACCAAAAGCATGGACCTTTCACCAACTTATGAAAGTTGGTGAGTCAAACAGAGTTGCAGCGGAAAGGTGGTCCAACTTTATAGTAAAAGTACATCAGATAATAGCATGTACTCAAAAGTCTTCGGAAGAAATCCGTCTTCAGGAGTTGGCTTTGAAAGACTTTGTCTTGAAGCTTTGGAAGACTTCATGTTTTCCTTCGGAAGATATTGGTCTTGGCTTCGGAAGATTTTTTAGAATGTTTTCTAAGGTAGAGTGTGAAACTTCCGAAGCATTCTACTTCAGCACTCTTGTGCATGCTTGCAGGAGACTGTTTGGATGTTTTTGGGTTACATCAGCCTTATATGAGTCCATACAAACTCTCCCTAGGCTGATGCTACCAAAACACTTAAGACTTCAGATATTGACAGTCCTTATTAGGATGACGACCATGCCTTTCTAAATAAGATGATCAGGATCACTCAGACTCTCATAATATCTTCTCATATCAAAGAGATCATGCAGAGGTAGATTGAACATGTCCTGCCATGAGTAGACATCTTCAACACCTTGATCTCTGATAACATGCCATCTCTCTGGATTACTAGTGTATGTCTAGGATAAGATGGGTCTTCCGGAAGCCAGAGGAGCTACTTGGATTGGAGTTGGTTGAGCTTCCTCTTCATGCATATCCTTAGGATGTTCTGATGTCACACCCCCGCTAAGAGCGGAAACACGGGGATGTAACGAGACAGGAATCGTCATCACACATGGTAAGCGATAGAGATGCAATATAATAAATGATAACAAGCGTGTCATGAGGACACCTGACAACAAGGGGACTTGTGTCGTGTTTAGTCAATGTTCAAGACAACATAGCCATAAGCATACGCAACCAAATGATCACACAAATACGGATATCAACATTGTAATGTATTTTTCCCACAACCCGGGAACAAGTAACAAAAGAGTAATTGTTGATTAAAACAGACTACATCAAATGTTTTCAAAATGACAAGTTAGCCACAAAAAGCATCCTAGGGTCTCCACTAAGGCAGCACACCTAGATCTTCAGCTAGCATGATCACCTGAAAAGATATGCTCAAAAAGGTCAACAAAATTGTTGGTGAGCTCGCACATTTAAATGTAAATAAGTATTGATGTTGTATAAAGTTGTTGCACAATACCGTGCATACAGTTATAAGTAAGCAAAATCACATGACATGAGCTTTACAACCAAACCTAACGACGTACACAAAGAATCTTGTCGGAATATATTCACCCAAGGCCCGTTCCTGGCATCTGTTGGTACTAACTAGTATACTAACACAAAGGTGGGGGTGTCAACCCAAGTAGTACTACCAATACCTATCCGTCGGTTCCCACACTGGAATTAAATGGTTGTAAGAAAGAACCCCAAAGCAGACCCAAGCATGTATGAGATAAGTACTCACAAAACAACAGCACGTTGATTCTAAGTATGTAAATTGTATGTATGTTGTACAACATGAAAAATGGGTGAGCATACCTTTCCCCCAAGTCTGTAAATGATTGAAAAGTAGTATAAGCATAAAAAGGGGCCACGAAACTCACATGTTAAGTGGTAAGTATGAATGATCAAAGTTCCCAACAGTTGTATGCAATGAACAGTCAAACACCTATTAACAGTTATTGTTAAGCATTAATGATATGTATTAAGCAAATAGTAATGTTTGGTCGGTTCGGGTTGTATCGGGTCGGTCGCGGGTAACACACACAAGCAGACACACGTATTAGATCTTATGTAGATCCAAGTACTAGGAGTAGTTGTCATTGCCAATGACATTTGTATAAAAATCCTATTGTTATAAAAGAAAGTACTTGTAGAATATTTGTAGTCCCAAAAAGGGTTGTTGAAAATTTGTAAAACGTTAGGTTGATTTTAGATTGAAATAGTATGTGTTTGTTGATAGTGTTGACTTTAATCTTTGTGGTCAAACAATGACACTTTCACTGATGTTACCTTATCATCACCAGACGTTCAAGAAGAAATTCACACACACAGCATCATCAGTCACACAACAGGACCAGATGCTCGACTCAACACTCCATTCGCACGAATCAACCTTCAATCGTACGAATCAGCTTCATTTGCACGATTGAACCATCATTCGTACGACTGGAATTCAGTCTTACCACACAACACTCAATCGCCCAACTTAACCTCCATTCACATGAATCAACCTTCATTCCTATGAATCAGTGTCATTCGTACGACTAAACCCTCATTCGTACGATTGGCCTTTAGTTGTGCGATACACGCATAGTCGCATACATTCATTCGGTCGCAGGACTCAATCGCACACCACATTCATCCGCATTGACTCAATCACAAACATTCATTCGATCACACAACTCAGTTGCATGACATCCCTAGTCGCATGACTCAGTCGCCCGAAAGACACAGTTGCACGACTCACCCAGTCGCACGGCTCAATCGCATGACAGACCCAGTCGCCTGAACTGCAGGTTTGTGACTGCTGAAGTGCAGAGCAGCCTTCGGCTACCCCGAGCACGGGTTCTACACAACAAGGATTTCCAGAATCACACAACAAACACATACGAACAAGAAGCACACGCAGAAAGTCATCACACACACCCATACAACCTCTCGTGTTTCAGTTGACTCAAACACCCAAAACCCTAGAAATGGACAGCAGTAAAACAAGCAAGAAATGGACAACCAAGGTCGTCTGCCTGCAAGGATGAAGTAGACTAGGTTGTAGATGAAGTCTAGATGACGAAAACGAGACCAAATGGAGCTTTTTTGGTGCAAAAGTGAAGAAAATAGGTGGTGAAGAAGAAAGTGAAGAAGATGAAGAAAATGGCTGGGAATGGGGTTTTTATACCCATCCTAAGTTTGCAAAATGTCAATTTTAGTCCCTGCACTTAGCCCCCGAGTTCCCAAAGTTTGTTTCGGTTGCAAACGACTTTAAAAGTGCTCGTTATTTTAATGTTAAAAGTGTGTTTAATGGTAATTGATGACTTACAATGGTTTTATTAATGACAATGGTTATAATTAAAAATGATATATTTGGTGATAATGGTGATGAAATTTATAAAAGATTTAGGCTTAGCACACGTTCACGAAGGAAGTACAGGCACAAGGGTAATAAAGCAAACATGATTTCTATAACAGGAGTTCATGAAGAAGAGGAAGAAAAATTAAGAAAGAATTGATGGTTAATTATGTTGTTTGACGGACCTTAAGGTGACAGATGTCATAGTATCCCCCAATTGAGAGAATTTCGTCCCGAAATTTAGCTGGAGTTAGGTCTAAGAGTGTCATTCTCGATAGGTGTGGACATTTAAGTTTCATCTGATCTTCCCGTTCCCATGTAAACTCTAGCCCTCTGTAAGCCCCGTTCCCGGGACGCTTATAGTTAGTGATTCATCGCACGTAAAACATATTCTGTACATTTATCATCAAAACATTGCAGCGGAAAACATAAAACAAATGGCATTTCATTTCATTCTAAAAACTTTTGCAAAATAATGCATCGTTTGTTGGTTACAAAATTACATTGTTGTATTACATCACAAAAGCCTTAATTAAATGGATGCCATCCAAAAGAGCTGAGTAGCAGCCTCGTGCCATCCTCAGCAACGTTTACCAGCCAACTGAAAACCTATAAAAGTCAGCGTCGCTGAGTGAGTTCTAGTTTTAATAATAAAACATACATAAATCGTTATTTATTTCTTTGCAGAGTCCATACTATACGTTTTATTCATTCGTGATCATACATCATACGTACATACAGATAATATCATTATTATCTTCCATTACGTTCATTAATCTTCATTCATTCGTTACATCTTGTGACATGTACATTACCTCGAACATTTTGCACGAAGCTGGTTACTGGGCCTGAGGTCTATTATAGACCCCGAATATTATGCACGAAGCTGACTCCAGTAGCTGAGGCAAGTACATTCACCATTCATCTTTTGTTTTCATTCCGGATCAATGCCATATGCTATACCCCGAACATTGTGCATGAAGCTAGTTATTGGCCTGACGTCTATCATAGACCCCGAACATTATGCACGAAGCTGACTCCAGTACGTGGGCCGAGCGGCAAGGATCCCATACATATGGTCAATCACAAGGATTGCACCCTAGTGTGCATCCTTCGGGGGTAGCTAACCCGCACACAGTTGAGCTAACACCCTTCATTAGGTGTGGACCTCCATACATTTGCTTGCAAGACTTTTTACGTTCATTCATTCGTTAATGCATGCATTCATTCATCATATTCCTCTTTCATTATCTTTCACTTTACGTTACATAATACTTTCGGTTCATTCATTAACATAACACATAAAGCCATGGAAAGATAAACATTCATCATCTTAGGAACATAACATAACACACCATTCATACATCATCACAGGGCATCATACAAACATAACATACATCATGCATAATGATGCAACGTCATCATCATCATTGTCATCATCATCCATAACATGCCCATCAAACTATCTATGACCCCCAAAAGTCAACTTATAGTCCCCCGAAAATTTCCCAAGTCAAGGCCTACTTTACACATTTTCCACAAAAATCAGAAAAATATTCTAAGTCCTAGGCGCATGGGCACTATTCAGGTGCATGGGGAACACTTAGGCGCATGGGGGTTCCTGGACGTCTGAACACTTAGTAAATTCCAGCCCAATCTAGGCGCATGGATACTATTCAGGCGCTTGAGACTTAGGCGCATGGCCACTTAGGCGCATGGCCACTATTGGGGCGCATGGCCCTACACTTAGTCATCCGACTAGCATTTCTAGGCGCATGGGCCACTGTTCAGGCACATGGGCTGAACTTAAACATTTCCAAGGCAAATTTTTGGGCGCATGAGCTACTGTTTAGGCGTATGACTTACACTTAGTTCTTTCTAAGGCAATTTCAGACGTATGAACACTTATCTAGGCGCATGAGCATTCTGTAAAACATGTTTCTAGGATATTTTCAATCCTAATCATCAAACCCATTGGTTCTAAACATAATGTGGCTATTCTAGACATGAATAACCTATAGAACATTAAGAACTAACATCCAACATACACATACATACGGGTATTCATACACAACTTTGTAAAAACCCTTTGAATACGTTTTCAGCCCCAAAGATGTTTCAAAACATGTAAAACCGGGGTCTAGAACTCACCTGGTGCAACTTGGGTGTTCTTCCTTTTAACCCGCTTGCGAAGAGTTCAACACGCCTAGAAACAACATCCAAAAACACACAGACACGAGCACAAACACAACCATAAGCACATATACATACAACCGGGATAAAACTCGTCATAAATACATAAAAATCATGAATTCTTACCTGGAATTCGATTTCTTCTTCTTCTTCTTCTACAAAACCGAGAGTGTTCCCTGTTCTCTCTCTAAAACCGAGACACATGGTGAAGTGAGGTGAGGGTGGGCGGCCATAGTCACCTTTACACAAACTTTTGAAAGTTTTGTCCTTTTTGGACACCTTTAGTCCCTCCTCTTTGACTTTATTGTCCTTCATGCTTTTATTCTTATTTCTTCACTAAGAAAATCCGGGTGTTACACCCTCGTTTTGAATTCCATCCCACACGAACAATTGGTATTCTACTACGCTTCAACTGTTTGACTTCTCGATCCATGATCTCAATGGGTTCCTCAATAAAATGAAGCTTTTCGTCGATTTTGATATCCTCAATTGGTACGTGAAGTGATTTTTCAGCCAAACACTTCTTGAGGTTCGACACATGGAAAGTATCATGCACACCGTTGAGTTCTTGTGGTAACCTTAATGTGTAAGCTACTGGACCAATTCTTTCTGTCATCTCTAATGGTCCAACGTATCTTGGGGCTAACTTCCTTTTCTTTCCAAACCGAACTATTCCTTTCTAAGTAGAGACTTTGAGTAACACTTGATCCCCAACGTTGAATTCTAGAGGCTTCCGATGATTGTCGGCATAGCTCTTTTGTCGATCTCTAGCGGCTTTTAGTCTATCTTTGATTTGGAAGATCTTGTCGGTTGTTTCTTGGATGATCTCTAGGCCTGTTAACTGACTTTCACCAATCTCAGCCCAACAAACAGGTGATCTACATTTCCTTCCATACAACGCCTCGAACGGAGCACACCCAATGCTGGTATGGTAGTTGTTGTTGTAAGAGAACTCAATAAACGGTAGATGAGTGTCCCAACTACCACCAAAGTTGATTACGCACGCTCTTAGCATGTCTTCCAGCGTTTGTATCATTCGTTCCCTTTGACCATCTGCCTGAGGGTGATAGGCGGTACTCATGTCTAATCGAGTGCCCATCGCTTTCTGTAGTGTCTGCCAAAATCATGAAGTAAAACGGCCGTCACGGTTGGGTATGATTGACACTGACACTCCGTGTCTTGTCACGACCTCTTTTATGTATAATCTCGCCAACTTTTCCATTTTGTAGTCTTCTCGGATTGGCAAGAAATGTGATGATTTCATCATTCGATCCACTACGACCCATATCGAGTCATGCCGTTGCTCGCTCGAGGGAGTTTGGTAATGAAATCCATAGCTATGTTCTGCCATTTCCACTCGGGAATCTCAGGTTGCTGTAATAGTCCCGATGGTTTCTAATGTTCAGCTTTAACTTTTGAGTATGTCAAGCATCTGCTGACGTACATGGCAATGTCTTTCTTCATGCCTGGCCACCGGTACAGATCTTTGAGATCGTGGTACATCTTGTCTGCACCAGGGTGAATAGAATATCGCGTCTTGTGTGCTTCATCCATGACCAAGGTACGTACACCTCCCCATCTGGGTACCCATATACGGTCCACGAAGTACTGTACACCATCGTCCTTGCGCATCAGTTGTTTATCCAACCCTCGGAATTCTTCCCCCGCAAGGTTTTCTTCTTTCAACGCCTCACTTTATGCAATTTGGATCTGAGCTTTCAAATTCGTTTGAATGGTCAATCCCAAAGCTCAAGCACGTAGTGGCTTCACGCGTTCTTTGCGGCTTAAAGCATCAGCCACCACGTTAGCTTTCCCCGGGTGATACCGGATTTCACAATCGTAGTCACAAAGAAGCTCTACCCAGCGTCACTATCGCATATTGAGTTCCTTTTGATCTAGGATATGTTGAAGGCTTTTATGATCTATGTAGATGATGCATTTGGTTCCATACAGGTAATGCCTCCATATCTTGAGTGCAAATACTACAGCGCCCAACTCAAGATCATGAGTTGTGTAGTTCTTTTCGTGCACCTTAAGTTGTCGCGAAGCATAGGCAATCACCTTATCCTTCTGCATTAGTACACATCCCAACCCTTGATGCGAAGCATCGCAGTATACCACAAAGTCATCAGTTCCGTCTGGAAGGGACAATATCGATGCATTACACAGCTTATCTTTCAGCATTTGGAACGCTTGTTCTTGTGCATGTCCCCAATCAAACTTCTTGTCTTTCTGGGTCAGCAGTGTTAACGGCTGAGCGATCTTTGAAAAGTTCGTGATGAAACGACGATAGTATCCAGCCAATCCTAAGAATTGTCGTATCTCTGAAGGCGTCTAAGGTGTATCCCATTTCTTTACCGCTTCGATTTTGCCGGGATCTACATGAATCCCATCCTTGTTAACCACATGACCCAAAAACTTCACTTCCCGCAACCAGAATTCACACTTTGAGAACTTGGCGAAGAGTTTCTCTTCCCGTAACAGTTCCAATATTGCCCGAAGGTGTTCCTCATGGTCCTCTTTCGATCGGGAGTAGATAAGTATGTCGTCTATGAATACGATCACAAACTTATCCAAGTAAGGTTTACACACCCGATTCATTAGGTCCATAAACACAGCTGGTGCGTTAGTCAATCCGAACGGCATGACCAAGAACTCATAGTGCCCATAACGAGTTCTAAACGATGTCTTCGGTATGTCCTCCTTGAAAACCCTTAGTTGATATCCAGAACGAAGTTCGATCTTTGAGAAATACGAAGTTCCCTGCAACTGATCAAACAGGTCGTCAATCCTGGGGAGAGGATACCGATTCTTCACAGTTTACTTGTTCAACTCATGGTAGTCGATGCACATACGGAACGACCATCCTTCTTTTTAAAAAATAACACTGGTGCTCCCCAAGGCGAGTGACTCGGCCGAATAAAACCCTTCTCCAGTAGTTCCTGTAACTGGCTAGATAACTCTTGCATTTCAGATGGTGCTAACCGATACGGTGTCTTTGCTACCGATGTAGCTCCGGGAACCAACTCAATACGAAATTCCACCTGTAGTGGAGGAGGCAAACCAGACAAGTCATCAGGAAATACATCTGGGTAATCTCGCACTACAGGGATATCTACCAATTTCTGCTCCTCTTCTTTCTTTTCCACCACATGAGCTAGAAAAGCGTAGCACTATTTTCGTAAACTCCGGCGTGGTTTCATGCAGGAAATAAGCTTTAAGTTTCTTCTTGGTCGTTCTCCTTGAATTCTGAGTACTCCCCGTCTAACATATGGATTCGCACTACCTTGTCCCGACAGACAATCTCAGCTCCGTGTTTCGACAACCAATCCATTCCCACAATCACGTCGAAACTTCCTAGCTCAAAGGGTATCAAGTCTATATCGAAGGCGTGGTTCTCCAATATTATCGAGCACTTTCTAATAATCTCGTCGGCTTGAACAACCCTACCATTGGCCATTTCTACAGAGTAGCTAGTTTCTAGCCTACTAGGACTCAAATCAAGCAATTGCACAAACTCAGAAGATATAAAGCTATTGTCTACTATAGTGTCAAATAGTACAGATGCAAAGTGATTATTGAGTAAGTGCATACCCATTACTACGTTCGAGTCCTAACGGACATCGTTGGCTCCAATGACAAAAGCGCGTCCTTGAGCCGTATTCCCTTGGTTTGCCGGGCCTTGATTTCTAGCTATAGCCATCACCTGTTGTTGGTTGTTCCCTTGTTGACCCGGTTCCCAATTCAGTTTGGGGCACATGTTTGTGTAGTGATCGGGGCTTCCACACTCATAACAGCCCCTGACATTCCCAGCGGGGTTAACCGCGTTGACTAGTGCGACCATATTCGGCGCGGTTCTGCAGTCTCTTGCTAAATGCCCCGGGCGTCTATAGTTCGCGCACACCCGGCACGGCATAGCTGGGGGATGATGAATGTTGCATATATCACATTTGGGGTGCGGACCCACATACTCTCGCCTGCCCTGGGTCATAGCCACAAAATTTCTGATTGTCTTGGCCCTTTTCTCAAATTTCCCGGCACTCGACCGGCTTGTTTCCCCAACATCTTTCCTTTTCTCTGCTCCCCTGCCCAATACCCCTATTCTCACCATCTCATCAGTTAGAGTGCCAGCTTTCAGAATTACGCTCTGGATAGTAGGAGGAGCAACTGCGGTCACCATTGCCCGGATTTGAGGCGCAAGTCCCCAAATGTACCTCTCAATCCTCTTTGATTCCGGAGTGACCAGGTGTGGAACCAATCTTGCCAACTCATGAAAACGGTCAGTGTAAGCTGCATGCCCAGCCCCCACCATAGCATGATTCCAGAACTCATGCTCCAGTTTTTGCATCTCGTTGAGAGGACAGTACTCCTTGGTGATTAGGGCTTTGAACTCATCCCACGACATTTGCATCGCCGATTCTCTACTCTATCCTGAATCTGGGTGTTCCACCAAGTTAGTGCCTTGCCCTGTAGTGAGCAAGTGGCATACTTGATCCTTTGGGTGTCGAGGCATTTGCTGATGTCAATCACTACCTCCATCTTTTCAAGCCATCTAGTTAGGGCTATGGCTCCACCTTTACCATCAAACTCTCTCGGTTTACAAGCCACAAATTCCTTGTATGAACATCCCCGTCTAGCATTCACAACCCCGGTCTCATTAACAATCCCAGTTTCATTACCGGCTGTACCACCATTCCCGGTCTCCTGATTGCTTTCATTCCCAGTCGGGTTCCCATTATCCTTGTTATCATTGCCACCATCCCCGTGGGGGTGGTGATTCTGAAGAGCATCGCTCACTTGGGCCACCATAGTCGGAATCAATGCGGCCAGCTGTTGGGCAATTAAGGCTGCCATATCATTGTTTCCTGTACCCTGATTGTCGTTGGTAGGACCATCACTTGTCCTTGGTGCTCTACCTCTGCCCCTCGGGGCTTCACTTCCGCCACTATTGCTGCGGGTAACTCTTCGAGGCGACATGTTCTAATCATAAAAGTAGTAAACACATAAGTTTCTAACCATTGCAAGGCATATCATCCATGTCACATTAAGGTCTAACATTCCAGGTTAATACCATACTACTGGTTGTCACACATCGCATACAAATCGTGTAATTTTCACACTGTTGGACCAAAAGAACCAATGAGCCAGATTAGAAAAACCTTTAAGTCCCACAAGACATCACAACAACTACTGAAGACTTGATCAGCTGTTTGACAAAGTCTGAAGATCAACAGCTGAAGACTAAAGTACTGAAGACTTGAACAGCTGAAGAATAAAGTCTGAAGATCAACAGCTGAAGACTAAAGTACTGAAGACTTCAACAGCTGAAGACCAAAGTCTGAAGATCAACAGCTGAAGACTAAAGTACTGAAGACTTCAACAGCTGAAGATAAAGTCTGAAGATCAACAGCTGAAGACTAAAGTACTGAAGTTCAACAGCTGAAGTACAAAGCCTGAAGACATCAGCTCATGACAACAACTGAAGTTCACAAAGTCCAAGTACTGAAGCCTTCAGAGTTTGTCACAACAGCTGAAGAAGCATTCTTCAGTTGTTGTGAAGGTTTCCTTTCAGTAGTTTTCTTTTCTATTTCAGTATTTGTAAAATGACTGAAGAGCATGTTCTTCAGTCGTTGTTGTTTCAGTAGTTTTCTTTTCAGTAGTTGTAGTAATAATTAACACTTGGTATTTTTGTAAGAAGATGTCAGCTGTTTGACATCTTCAGTAGTTGTGTTAACTTTCAGTAGTTAAATAACAGTTAGATGTCACTGTCAAGTGACATCAGCTGACGTCAGCTTTCCTTATAAAAGGAAAGATGACCTAATTGTAACGGTGCGCGAAAGCCAGCCGAAGCATATATTGAATGAATATATTCCTTTTGGCAGAAATTCTCTCTCTATAACAAACACTATTTCATTGATAAATTTCGTGTGTTCTTGTTTAAATTTGTTAATTCGTGGGCTCATTCCGCTGCAAATCCAATCTAATTGATCAAACTAGATGCTGAGATCCTATCAAATGGTATCAGAGCAGGTTAATCATTGATCGATTTAACAATTGATCATTGAAACTGTTCTTTTGCTAATTACGTTTGATGGAATTAGCAAATTTGCAAGAATCGGTTATAGAGATTGGGTTTCTGTTGCTTCTGGCCACTTTGTTTGAGGTTCTAAGTGGTTTTGAGCTAGATTTAATTTGTTTACCTTGAATTTGTCTGAATTCTGAATATGACTACTCCTTCTAATGACCCTCACAATACTGGTTCCTCAACCAAGCCTCCAATGCTGGTTAGGACTGAGTATAACATATGGCAACGAAGAATGCTCCATCACCTGTCTGTTAACAGTTCAGGTTGTTGGACATCTGTGGTACATGGTCCACATAAGCCTATGGTGAACAATCCGGAAACCAACCAAATGGTTCCGAAGAAGAAGGAACAATACTCTGATGAGGATCGAAAACTGTTGCAGATTGATGCTAAAGCTCATGGAATTCTGTCCATGGCACTACCTAATGAAATCTATTCTGGGCTTATGCATCATGAAACTGCTCATGACCTCTAGAAGGCACTGAAAGAACAATTTGGTGGTACTGATGAGGTCTTAGCAAACAATAGGGAAATACTTTCCCGGCAATATGAGACATTTGCTCATAGGAAGGGTGAGACTCGGACTCAACAGTTTGAGCATTTTTCATGTTTGATCTCTGAGCTGAAAATGGTCAAACATGAATACACTAATAGCCAGATGAACCACAGATTCCTCAGATCACTGCCTGAGAGATGGGACACATATACAATTTTCCTACACTCTAATGCAAATCTGGATAGCCTATCTCTCACCCAACTTCATGGGAAACTGCTTACATTTGAAAGAGAGATAGAGCAGAAAAGGAAACTGGCATCATCAGGAAAGCTCACTGAAGACTTTGTACCAGGGAACACTGCCTTGGTCGGTCATGAGTCAGAATATGCTGCATCAGAAAGTAATTATGATGAGCATATAAATTTCTCTTCAAACAGTTCTGATCATGCATTTGTGAGTGTTGATAGTCAGTTAGGCTGTAATAGTGACAATTTGTGCTTCATTATGGATGATTTGAAAGGTATAGCTGATGATGACTTAGAAGAGATGGATATTGTGAGCCAAATGGCCTTGATTAATATCAGATCTCAGAAGTTCTACAAGAGAACTGGTAGGAAATTCCCTGGACTCTCTAGCAAAACCAAAGTTGGTTTTGACAAGAGTAAGTTGAGGTATCACAAATGCCATAGGCTTGGGCACTTTGCAAGAGAGTGTAGATCATCTGGATCTAACTCCTCTGCACCCTTTGTAACTTTTCGAAGTAATATTCAACAAAACAGAGGGCAACATCCTGTTAGTTCTGGTCATCAATCACAACCTCTATCTCCTGCATATTTTGTCCCTCAGGGTCCAATGTCATATCCATATCCCTACTATTACATGCCACAAACCAGTCAAATTCAAGTACCCATTTCTCAACAACCACCTGCTCTTCCTGAGCCTCAACCTTCCCAATCTCATCAACAATCTCAACCTCAACAACACAGCTTTTTCACCCCAGGAGTTGTTGACTGGAGCAGTTTACCAGATGATATGTCTGGTCATGAACAACTGTTTTCTGGTGCTGGTCAACATGGTGGTGACAATCCTTTTGGAAACCTTGCTCTTATGGCCCTGGAGTCTGCTGATACCTCATCCTCTAATGCCTCCACACCACAGGTATCACAGGTATCCTTTAAGGCCAAAGCTAAGCTATGTTCTAAAACATGCATAGCCGTATTTGCATCTATTAGAGAAGCAAATGTAGCTTTAATTAACAAGAACATTGAGCTAGAACAAATAATATCCAAAAGAAAAGCTGAATTTGAGTTTGTGCTTAATGATAAGAATGATGAGATTTACAAACTTAAATGCCGAATCACTGATGATAAGGCTAGGGAAGAGGTACTTCTAGAGAAGTACAGAGACCTCAAAGAAACACTTGCAGCTACCCAGGTAGAGTGTGATCGATGGGTACATTCCTGCAAGGGTTTTGAAATGCTTCATAGTAAGCAGTCTGCTTCCAATGTGAAGTTTGGCATTGGTTATAATCACACTGCTCCTCCTACAGATTTTACTCCCAGAGCAGAGGTAGAATCTGATGGAGAATGCAATAACCAATCCTTTTTCATCATGTGATCTACTATCTGATATAGCACCATCAGAGGTTGGTGTCAGCATTAATTCCTCCCAAAACCTATCAGCTGATGTTGATGGTTCAAATGCTGACACTCACATGATCAAAACGTTGATCACTCCAGGTGGTATTTCACAAAGTACTGAAAGTACTAAAGAGCAAGTCATAACACCTGGAGAACAAACCCAAACTACTGCATGTACTAAAGGGAAGAAAACTGCCAGTAGAAAGGGTGGGAAAACTACTGAAGAAGATATCAAGAAAGCATGTACTGCAAGGAAGAAAACTGCTAGTACTGATCGCAAACTGCTGAAGAGTAAGTCTTCAGTAGTTTCATCTTCTTCAGCAGATGATCAACTTAAGATGAAGAAAAAGCCATGTGAAATATGTAGCTTATTCAATCATCTTACTGATGATTGCTGGTATAAAAAGGGCTCCAAACTCAAACACAATGAGAACATTAATAAGAAAATGGATAAAATGAAAACTGAGTTTGAAACCAAGTTTGTACCAGCGACATCAAAACCTGTAACCCCTAAATCCAAAAACAAATCCAAAAAGGAAGGGGTTAATCAGGCAACAGCTGAGGCTGCTCAAAGGGAGATGGTACAACACAGGAATCCATCAATCTCAAGCACTAATATGTCTGATAAGCTGAAGGCTTTATCACAGAATCAGACACAACATGTTATGATGGTTCAACATCTATTAGGGAGAGTCAACCAATTAGATGCTCCTCTGTTGAAACCACAGAGAAAAAAATCCATGCCAAAGGATTCTTCTTCTTCACCATCTCCATCCCCTCAGGCTGTTCTTCATAGCAAAACTATTAGTTTACCATATTTTGATGTGAACAGACCCAAAACCAAAAAGCTTTGGGTCTCAAAAACTAACTAATATATTATGATTGCAGGGTTCTTCAGCATGCCAAGGAGCATCTGGTATGTAGACAGTGGAGGATCTATGCATATGACAGGGAACAGCTCTCTTCTTCATGATTACTCTCAAGGAAAGAAGGGGTTTGTTTCTTTTGGCAATGATGCTAAGGGTTACATCATTGGCAAAGGCTTTGTCTCCAATGGGGAAATAAGGTTTGATGATGTTAACCATGTGGAGAATCTCAAGTACAATCTCTTGAGTGTCAGTCAAATGTGTGATAAAGGCCATGTTGCTCTTTTCACCAGTTAGAACTGCCGGATTCTGTCATCCAAAGTTCTGAGTTTGATTGATAAGGTGTTGGATGATCATACTCTCCTGAGGACCAACAGGAAAGGAAGAGTGTATGCCTTAGATCTTTCCAAGAAAATAGATCTCAAAGTCCATCCTTGCCTATTTTCCAAGGCTTCTCCTCAAGAATCTATTATATGGCATAGAAGGCTGGGTCATGTGAATCTTAAAAACTTGAATCAGCTGATACATCATGGTTTATTAAGGGGATTGCCTATGAAGGAGTTCAGCTGTGAAGACAACTGCACTGCTTGTTTGAAAGGAAAACAGCAAAAAGTCTCATTCCCTCCTATTGAAGAACCTAAGTCCATTGCCTGCTTGCAATTATACACATGGATATCATTGGTCCTGTGAGAGTAATGAGTATGGCAAAGAAGAAATACTGTCTGGTAATTGTGGATGATTACTCCAGATTTGTATGGACTTTCTTCTTTCATTCAAAGGATGAGGCTGCTCAGACAATTATAAACTTTGTGTTGTATGTTGAGAAGCAGTATTCCCTATCTGTCAAGTGTATCAGAAGTGATAATGGAACAGAATTTAGAAACCATACACTTGATGAGTTTTATCTCTCAAAGGGAATCAAGAGGCAGTTTAGCATCCTAAGGACTCCAGAACAAAATGGAGTAGTAGAGAGAAAGAACAGGACCCTAATTGAAGCTGCAAGGTCCATGTTGGCTGACTTTGGTTTGCCACTGACCTTTTGGGCTGAAGCTGTTAACACAGCCTGCTATGTGCAGAATAGAGCCTTAGTAAATCAGAGGTTGATGAAGACTCCATATGAATTTCTACATCATTTGGCTCCTCTAATTTCATTTTTCAGAGCCTTTGGGTGTCCTTGTTTCATTCTCAACACAAAGGATCAACTCCACAAGTTTGATCCTGAGGTGGATGCAGGGTATTTTGTTGGTTATTCATCTACTTGCAAGGCATACAGAGTCTTCAACTGCAGAACAAAGATAGTTGAAGAGACTCTGCATGTGAAGTTTAATGAATCTCCAAAGGACAAGATTCCACAAAACCCTGTGGAGTTATTTGATTTGGACATACTGCAATATGTTCCTTATCAGGCTTCAGCTGTTGATCCTGTCAACAGTTCTCCACCTGGTAATATTGATGATGATGATAATATCAATACTCACCTATTCAAGTTTAGTGATCAACTGCCTGAGTCCACTAAACTTGATGTTCCTGTAGCTTCAGCAGTTCCATCCACAACAATGCTGATGAGATCTCTGATTCCTCTACATCTTTTGATTTGCCATCTCATTCTTGGTTTCAAGAGTCTGCATCACCATCTGCTGTTGCTGAAGGTCTCGTTGTTTATCAAGAGCTGAAGAATTACCCAATGTCTCAAATCATTGGTGATATCAATGCTGGAGTTTCAACAAGAAGTCAATTGTCCAATTTCTGCTTCTATGCTCTCTTCATTAGTCAGCAAGAGCCAAAGAACTATCACATTGCTTTAAGGGACAATGGATGGGTTGAAGCCATGCAGCTTGAGCTACTTCAGTTCAACAAGCAGAAAGTGTGGGAACTAGTTCCTCTACCCCCAGGTAAGTGTGCAATAGGCACTAAATGGCTGTTTAGGAATAAAACAGATGAAAATGGGCTTATTGTTAAGAACAAGGCCAGACTGGTTGTTCAGGGGTTTGCACAGGAAGAAGGTATTGATTATGATGAAACCTTTGCTCCTGTAGCCAGACTGGAGACGATTAGATTGTTCTTAGCCTATGTTGTATTCCACAATCTTAAAGTTTTTCAAATGGATGTTAAAAGTACTGATGCCCTATGAAACAACTGCAAACAGCCAAAAAGACTGATGAGTAAGTGTTGAGGACCGTATGAAACAGCTGCAAAGCTAAGAATTGACGAAAACTACTGATGGGAATTTTCTCTTCAGTTGTTTTACAACTGTTGTTTCATCTTAAACAACTGAAGCAAAACCAATGTCTTCAGTAGTTTCACAACTACTGATGACTAACACCAAGTCTTCAGTCGTTTACAACAACTGATGACAAAACCATGTCTTCAGTAGTTTCACAAATACTGATGACTAACACCAAGTCCTCAGTTGTTTCCAACATCTGAAGTCAAAACCATGGTTTTCAGTTGTTTTATAACTGTTGATGCCTAAAACCAAGACTTCAGTTGTTTCAACCTCTGAAGGTTAATACCACGTCATCAGTCGTTTAAAACTACTGATGATTAATACCAAACCCTTCAGTTGTTTTATAACCCTTACCCTATAAATACCTAATCCTACAGAGCTTCATCATCTCAAACCTAACGTTCAAAAACTCATAACCTTCTCTCACATTAATGGTGACCATGCAGCTTAAACCACGACACAACTGTGTTGCCTACCTTACCAAATCACCTTTCTGGACGAAGTTTGATACTGCCATTGATCTAATGGTCGATTCTCCATACAAAACGGCCTTCCTTATCAATCCTACCATTTATGCCGAATCCCTAAATAAGTTCTGGACGAACGTCACTCTTACCACTGGAGAGAATGACACCGAGTCTCTCCAGTCATTCGTCAACTCCCGTAAGGTGGTCATCACTCCGGCAATCCTTCGCCAAACCCTACAACTGGATGATGCTACCTTCTCCGCTAGATATTCAAAGGGCACCACTGATCTATCCTTTGCCCACCATGGATACCAGGGTAACCTCAGCGCTTCTACCATCCTAAAGAAGCATTTCCACAACACAGAACACCTTATTTTTCATATGGTGAATGTCTGTCTAGCCCCTAAGACTTCTTCTCGGGATCAAATGTCAACCAGGTGGCAGTAGGTATTCTTCTCTATCCTTGAGCAACAAAACTTAAATTTTTCTGAAATAATATTTCTTGAACTTAAGGATATGGCCTCAAAACCTATTACTAACCGATGGATATTATATCCACGGTTCATAATGGCCATTATAGAGAACCAGCTGAAAGGTAAGGGACTTGTTGGCCTTGGAGTCCCTGCCATGGCTATATTGCCTGAGGTATACTCCAGGAATAACTCAGACCAGTCACTCAAACTGGCTACCAAGCTGCGAAAACCCACGCAGCTGGTACCCACAGCCACCACCTCCAAATCCAAAGTCTCCACCAAACCCAAACACAAGAAACCCAAAAAGGCTGCTCAGGTAAATGAGTCCCCTGAGGATGCCCCTGCAACACAAACGCAGGATATATCTACTGGCCACAACCCCCCAGTAGATACACATACTCACCCAACCTCAACCGCTCAGGTTTCCTCTCAACAGGAGCCTGCAGCAACCACATTTGGGGCACCTATACATCTAGAACCTTCCTCATTTAAGGAGGTTGCCATTGAAACGCACCACTCTCCCGGGTGCATACTGCTTTCACACCATCTCCCACTACAACCGCCCCCCAAAGTCCTACCATAATAGTTGCAAAAGTGCTGACTCAGTTGCATTCCTTACCCCTTCCCTAGATACCAATCAAAACTGGGATAGCCTCAACATTTGAGGGGGAGGATCCAAATATGGTTGCTAACCCACAGCACAGGGGTTACACTGTTTCATCTCCAAGTGTAGAAACGGAGATTAGAACATCTGGTGAGGCTGCCACTTCTCCTGCTTCAGCATATGATCAGGATGCAGTTGGTAATATCCATAAGACCTCACCAGAGGCAACTGCTAATGAAGGACATAGTCCTGAGGCAGGAAGTCCCCAGTACCAAGAACAAGGGGCACATGTTGATACTGATCTACACTCAGAGCATGTACATCCTGATTCTATCAGGAGGTCAGGTGATTCAGCAAACACTGATGATGAACTGGGCTTCTTCTATGATGTTTTAGCCCAAAATACCATCCTAGAGAATGAGGTAAGCAGACTCAATGAGCGGATTGCCAAAATGTCTCAGGATCTAAGTCCATCTGCCCCAATCCACCAATAGATGGCACCTTCCTTTGAAGGTCTCTTATACACAGAGCCACTCCAAAACATTCAGCCACCTGCCTCTACTTCTGGCACTATCTATCAGGGACAGAACCCCCCTGAGCAAATAGCTGCTATCCTTCAAAATTCCTTACCTCTCATCGCACCAATTATCATTGATATAGTGATTAAAACCCTTGATGAGAGGCTTCCCTCGGTTATCCAACCCTTGCTGGAGGAAGTTGTGAGCAAAAGGCTTTCTGACAATCAAACCCTTGCAACCAATGCAACCAAAAAGGGGGAGATTCAGTCAGTGAAAGCAAATAGAAAGAGGATTGAAGATGGGAAAGGGAAAGAAAAAGAGATAGAGGTGGCAAATGAGAAGGAGTTGGGTGTAGAGACTGAGAAGGAGAAGGAGAAGGAAGCTGAAATGGAGAAAGTGACTGAAAGTACTAAAGACTTTCATGTCACATACAAGAAAAGGAAGAGTGGAAAGAAGGAGAAGGAGTTAGAGGAAATGGTGAAGGAGGCTGATGCCCAACACAGTCGATCAATGGATAACATCATTGATCAGCTATTTAGGCAAGGTCATGACACTGAAAGACTTGACTCAAAAATTAGAAGATTGGAGATTGAAGAAATCCAAGCAAGATGGGCAAGTTACAGTGTGTTGGAAAGGGAAAGGCTGGAAATCATGATCAGGTTCATAGCTAAGTATCTTGGAAGATCATTGATTGAAATAAAGTCATGGTCCAGGGACAGCATCTTGGCAATAACCACCAAGATCTGTTCGTCTGAAGTATATACCAAAGGGCTGGTCATTGAAGCCTTGAATGAAGCTGGTGCTGGGAGCAGGTCTGAACTGGTCAAACAATCTAAAGCCTCACTTACATCCAAAATGCTAGAACAGCTTGTCAAAATTCCCACACCAAAACCACCACAATCACAACCCACTAAACCAATTCCCTTACCCACAAAACCAATAGCCGATGATGTACCCCAGAAGAGGAAGAGAAGGGTACTGAGGCTAGAAGAGGAAGAAGAAAATAATGATGAAGATGAAGACAGGCTGTCAATCTCAGCTGTTATATAGTTGCCTAAGGTCATAAGTCACCCTCCAACAATTACTCCTGAATCTCAAAGGCAAATTGTGAAAGTGAAGTTAGAAGAAGAAGAGCTTCACAAACAACATGATGAGGAATTGTTGAGAAGAGTCGACAAAGCATACGCTGCCACATCTTCAATCATCAATATGAAGAAACATGCTCAGAGATTATACACTCTCAGACATACCTTTCAATATCAAAAAGAGAGAGTGAGGATTTGGCCTGATCCCAGGGTGTCTCATAGGATTCAAAAGAAAAATATTCCACAGAGATACATTGGCCAAGTAAAGAAGATTGTAGATGAAGTGATCTCATTGGCCTTTGTAGTATCACCTTGGGAGATCCTAGATGACTTCAAGAAAGCCTATAAAGCTAAACTGACCCCACAAAAGATGCTGGAGAATAAAGTGGTGAAAAAGGGGTTAGTGTATAGGAGGCTTGAGGAAGTTAGAAAGAATGAGCTCCAGTTGTTCTTAGAGGGTATTCACCCAGATGAATTCGCATATAGAATCATAACAACTGTGGAGCTAAAAAATGGGAAGCAAGTCAAATACCTCTCTGAGTACTATGGGCCAGAGTCACTCTTTGAAGGAGAAGTAGAAGAGCTTACCATGGAGGAACAAATAACCTTCCTTGAGGCCAATACAAGGGAGTCTTACAGACTCATAGTTGGGAAGTAGATCTCATGGATGGCGTAACAGCTCTGTGTCCAGTTCCCCAAGACAGAGTTCCCATCCATCCTTTGCCAAACAGATCATTGAGACTTCTTCCCAGGCCTGTGCTTACAAGGGTCACTTCTAAGCTGATCTAGAAGACAAAAAGACCAATCTTTCAACCATAATAAGTGGGACATCTTCAATAAGCTTAAAGGTTTTGGCTGCATTGGTTCAGGGGAGTTTGTTGGACCAAAAGAACCAACGAGCCAGATCAGAAAAACCTTTAAGTCCCACAAGACATCACAACAACTGCCGAAGACTTGATCAGCTGTTTGACAAAGTCTGAAGATCAACAGCTGAAGACTAAAGTACTGAAGACTTGAACAGCTGAAGAACAAAGTCTGAAGATCAACAGCTGAAGACTAAAGTACTAAAGACTTCAACAGCTGAAGACCAAAGTCTGAAGATCAACAATTGAAGACTAAAGTACTGAAGACTTCAACAGCTAAAGAGAAAGTCTGAAGATCAACAGCTGAAGACTAAAGTACTGAAGTTCAACAGCTGAAGTACAAAGACTGAAGACGTCAGCTGAAGACATCAGCTGATGACAACAACTGAAGTTCACGAAGTCCAAGTACTAAAGCCTTCAGAGTTTGTCACAACAGCTGAAGAAGCATTCTTCAGTTATTGTGATGGTTTCCTTTCAGTAGTTTCTTTTCTATTTCAGTATTTGTAAAACGACTGAAGAGCATGTTCTTCCGTCGTTGTTGTTTCAGTAGTTTCTTTTCAGTAGTTGTAGTAATAATTAACACTTGGTATTTTTGTAAGAAGATGTCAGCTGTTTGACATCTTTAGTAGCTGTGTTAACTTTCAGTAGTTAAATAACAGTTAGATGTCACTGTCAAGTGACATCAGCTGACGTCAGCTTTCCTTATAAAAGGAAAGATGACCTAATTGTAACGGTGCGCGAAAGCCAGCCGAAGCATATATTGAATGAATATATTCCTTTTGGCAGAAATTCTCTCTCTATAACAAACACTGTTTCATTGATAAATTTCGTGTGTTCTTGTTTAAATTTGTTAATTCGTGGGCTCATTCCGCTGCAAATCCAATCTAATTGATGAAACTAGATGCTGAGATCCTAACACACACCATGTATAGGTAATGTCCCAACAGTTGTCTATCATAATAATAGCACATCCATGCATGTAATCAAGTTTAGTCTAGCGGAGGTCGTCTATTTCCTCCTCTCTCAAGGTCTCAGACATAACCTCCTCAGGGTAAGTCTCAGTGTCTAAGGTCAAGCGCAATAGCACGATCTATGAAGATCTCTTCGGGTTTAATACCCAGATTGATAAAACAACTCGGTGTGTAGAGGGAACGGAAGATCCAATAGAAACATCCCGTAAAGAGTAAGCACAAGGGCTCCCTCACAGGGTGAAAAGATCACGAAATAGATAGATAAACGAACAAGTAATGACGAACACGTATGAGATATAAAATGCACACAACCATGGCATGCAAATCTACATGAAGGTTCCTAGGTTATAGTCTAGGTCAACTATATTGCCTAATTCTCTATAACCAATGGCTCTGATACCAGTCTGTCACACCCTCGCTAAGAGCGGAAACATGGGGATGTAACGAGACGGGAATCGTCATAACACATGGTAAGTGATAGTGATGCAATATAATAAATGATAACAAGCATGTCATGATGACACCCGACAACAAGGGGACTTGTGTCGTGCTTAGTAAATGTTCACGACAACATAGTCATAAGCATACGCAACCAAATGATCACACAAATACGGATATCAACATTGTAATGTATCTTTCCCACAACCCGGGAACAAGTAACAAAAGAGTAATTGTTGATTAAAACAGACTACATCAAATGTTTTCAAAATGACAAGTTAGCCACAAAATGCATCCTAGGGTCTCCACTAAGGTAGCACACCTAGATGTTCAGCTAGCATGATCACCTGAAAAGATATGCTCAAAAAGGTCAACAAAATTGTTGGTGAGCTCGTAGGTTTAAAAGTAAATAAGTAATTGATGTTGTATATATGTGTTGCAGAATACCGTGCATATAGTTATAAGTAAGCAAAATCACATGACATGAGCTTTACAACCAAACCTAACGACGTATACAAAGAATCTTGTCAGAATATATTCACCCAAGGCCCGTTCCTGGCATATGTTGGTACTAACTAGTATACCAACATGAGGGTGGGGGTGTCAACCCAAGTAGTACTACCAATACCTATCTGTCGGTTCCCACACTGGAACTAAATGGTTGTAAGAAAGAACCACATAGCAGACCCAAGCATGTATCAGATAAGTACTCACAAAACAACAACACGTTGAATTTAAGTATGTAAATTGTATGTATGTTGTACAACATGAAAATTGGGTGAGCATACTTTTCCCCCAAGTTTGTAAATGATTGAAAAGTAGTATAAGCATAAAAAGGGGCCACGAAACTCAATTGTTAAGTGGTAAGTATTGATGATCAAAGTTCCCAATAGTTGTATGCAATGAACAGTCAAACACCTATTAAAAGTTATTGTTAAGCAAATAGTAATGTTTGGTCGGTTCGGGTTGTATCGGGTCGGTCGCGGGTAACACACACGAGCAGACACACGTATTAGATCTTATGTAGATCCAAGTACTAAGAGTAGTCGTCATTGCCAATGACATTTGTATAAAAATCCTATTGTTATAAAAGAAAGTACTTGTTGAATATTTGTAGTCCCAAAAAGGGTTGTTGAAAATTTGTAAAACGTTAGGTTGATTTTAGATTGAAATAGTATGTGTGTGTTGATAGTGTTGACTTTAATATTTGTGGTCAAGCCATGACACTTTTACTGATGTTACCTTATCATCACCAGACGTTCAAGGAGGGAATTCACACACACAGCATCATCAGTCACACAAAAAGACCAGACGCTCGACTCAACACTCTATTCACACGAATCAACCTTCAATCGTACGAATCAGCTTCATTCACATGATTGAACCTTCATTCGTACGACTGGAATTCAGTCGTACCACACAACACTCAATCGCACAACTTAATCTCTGTTCGCATGAACCAACCTTCATTCCTATGAATCAGCTTCATTCGTACGACTAAACCTTCATTCGTACAATTGGCCTTTACTTGTGTGATACACGCACAATCGCATACATTCATTCGGTCGCAGGACTCAAACGCACACCACATTCATCCGTATTGACTCAATCGCACACATTCATTCGATCGCACAACTCAGTCGCATAACATCCCTAGGCGCACAACTCAGTCACTCGAAAGACATAGTCACATGACTCAGTCGCACGACTCACCCAGTCGCACGGCTCAGTCGCATGACATACCCAGTCACTTGATTTGCAGGTTCATGACTGCTGAAGTGCAGAGCAGCCTTCGGCTGCCCCGAGCACGGGTTCTACATAATAAGGATTTCCAGAATCACACAACAAACACACACAAACAAGAAGCACACGCAGAAAGTCATCACACACACCCACACGACCTCTCGTGTTTCGCCCGAACACCCGAAACCCTAGAAATGGACAGTAGTAAAATGAGCAAGAAATGTGTTGGACCAAAAGAACCAATGAGCCAAGATCAGAAAACCTCTAAGTCCCACATGGTATCACAACAACTGCTGAAAGCCTCATCAGTAGTTTGACAAGTGCTGAAGACTTCAACAGCTGAAGATCAAGTGCTGAAGACCTCAACAGCTGAAGAACTAAAGTGCTGAAGTACAACAGCTGAAGAACACAAGTGCTGAAGCTGAAAGACCAAAGTACTAAAGTACAACAGCTGAAGAGTTTACAAGTACTGAAGATCAACAACTGATGTACAAAGTCTGAAGACTAAGACTGAAGACATCAGCTGATGATATCTACTGAAGTCATTAGCTGATGAAACACCTGAAGGTCAAAGTCTGAAGATCAAGTACTGAAGCCTCAGTAGTCTGTCACAACTGCTGAAGAGTACTTCTTCAGTAGTTGTGATATCAGTAGTTTTATATTTCTAGTTTCAGTAGTTTTATGTTTCAGTAGTTTTGTAAAACGACTGAAGAGCTTGTTCTTCAGTCGTTGTAGTTTCAGTGGTTTTATATTTTGTACTTAACACTCTGATATGTTCTCAATAGTTGTGAACATTTCAGTAGTTTGTTAAGAGTTAGTTATTTTTGTATTAGATCTGCCAGTTGTCGCTTTTCGTGATAACAGCAGTGATTGTTGCACTCTATATAAGGAGTGACAACCTATTGTAATAGAGGATGAATGAATGGAATGAATGAATGATTTGATTAGAAATATTCTACATCTATAAACATTCCTTGAAATCAAAAATATATATTCTCTCCCTATAACCGTATGCGCTCTTAATGAATACAAGTATCGATTGCTTGCTACAATTTGTCTAATTCTTGTTCATATTCCGCTGCTTTGAATCCTAATACATCAAACTTGTGATCGCTGATCCCGTCAAAATGGACAACCAAGATCGTCTACCTGCAAGGATGAAGTAGACTAGGTTGTAGATGAAGTCTAGACGACGAAAACGAGACCAAATGGAGTGTTTTTGGTGCAAAAGTGAAGAAAATAGGTGGTGAAGGCAAAAGTTAAGAAGATGAAGAAAATGGCTGGGAATGGGGTTTTTACACCCATCCTAAGTTTGAAAAATGTCAATTTTAGTCCCTGCACTTAGCCCCCGAGTTCCCAAAGTTTGTTTCGGTTGGAAACGACTTTAAAAGTGCTCGTTATCTTAATGTTAAAAGTGTGTTTAATGGTAATTGATGACTTACAATGGTTTTATTAATGACAATAGTTATAATTAAAAATGATATATTTGGTGATAATGGTGATGATATTTATAAAAGATTTAGGCTTAGCACACGTTCACGAAGGAAGTACAGGCACAAGAGTAATAAAGCAAACATGATTTCTATAACAGGAGTTCATGGAGAAGAGGAAGAACAATTAAGAAAGAATTGATGGTTAATTATGTTGTTTGACGGACCTTAAGGTGATGAATGTCACATCTGACTCATCCTGAGATCTGGAGATGGATGCTTCTTTCTTCTTTTTCTTTGACTTTGATTTTGAAGCCATCCTTTTTCTCCTCTTCATACTTTTTAACTAAGAAGACTGACCTGCAGCACCTTGTTGATCATCCTTGTCTTTCTTAGTTGGGTTTTCCTCTCTCACGGGTTCAGATTGAGAGGGGATAGAACCCTGCTATGGATCAAAAGTAGAAGCTTACTGAGGCTCAATAGGCTATCTAACTTGTGTTGTCTCAAAAGGTTCAACCTTAACCTCCACTTCCTGAGGGATCTGGCTTGGTGGGGAGTGTAAGTCAACAAGTTCTTCTCTTTGAATCTTCTGTTGATCACCCTGATATGCTCATCCATAGTAGAAAGATACATGGGGTCGAGTCTCCTTCCAAAGAAACCATACATCTTCAAGAAGCTCATCATCCTCTACCTATCAGTAGACTGTTTCATACTCTTTTGTATAATAGATCTTGACTTTGCAGCTCCTTCCTTCAACTTCCTCTTTGTTGTCTTTCTTTCTTTTATTACTTCAAGTTCAAATTTTTTAAGATACTCAAACTCAATGTACTCAAAGGTCAAGGGAAGAAGTGCATCTGCCTGATAGAGACCTGTGGCACTCAGGTAGTTGATCATGTTGATCCTGTCAGTTTCTTTGTCTACCTAAGGTTATTGTGGAGACACATCCTCTTGTATAGAGCTTTTTTGAACTGGGGAGAGGGTAGGAACATGTTTGTAGAGCCGTTTTAGTCTCATTTCCTCTTTGATTTGGAAAAGCAATCTTGCATCCTCTACTTCTTTCCTCTCTTTTGACAATTTAATGTCAGCCCGTTCATTCAATTCATCTAAGGGGATGGAGATTATATTATCAATATCATAGTTCATGGTCGATAAGTTGTTTATCCAAACTGGCTTTAACTCATCATCCTGAGAATTTAGCCTGGGGGCAGTCCTGATTGCAGCTTCCAAGAAGCCAACAGACCTAGTAGAGGAACTTTCTCCTCTTAACTTCCTTTTCTTCTCCCTCTCTCTTCTCCTCTTCAATCTCCTTAGGGGTTAGAACCCTTTTTGCCTTGTCACCCACAGACCTTGATGACACAGGTTGGAGAGAGCTTTGGTCTTCATTTCTTGATGTAGCTTCCAAGCTCTAGCTAGAGAAAGGTTGAGATGCACCTTCACCAGTAGGTGTCTCATCAATGGAATGAACTTCTGAAGCAGTTATGGGTGTCACAAGTCTCTCAGGTTCTATCATTGGGCTTTCAGTTAAGGTTTTCCCTTTGAAGAAAATCTTAGGGTCTGCCTTAATATCCAATTGACCAATGGCATTGCCTGATTGCCTTTGTCTCCTTCTAAGGTTGAACTCTTCAGTAATCTTGTCTTGAATCCATTGAGCCAGCTTGTCTAGATTGGCTTGGATTGACAAGTGACATGTTGACAAGGTCAAGACCTTCATAGTAGTTCAAAGTTTGAAAATTGAGGACTTTTTGCTGCCCTTGAACTCTTTGAAGAATAAGGACTCTTTTTTTTGCATCATACATCCACCCTACGATGTATTTGGAAGTTCCTTGTGGTGGAAATGACACTGTCCTTGGTATACCTTCCTTAAAAAGACTCTGAATGAAGGTCTATAGAAAAATGGGTTTCCCCCCATTTTGTAATCTTTGTAGAAAATGCACTCTTTTAAGTTAACACACTTTCTCTCACACACACTTAAGCAAAGAAAAGCTCTCAACAAGGCTGCAAAATTCGGATTTTTCAGCTCAAACAAGGCTGAAACATTTCGGTTTTGTAGTTCCCTTGGTGAAGAAATTTGGTGTGAAGCTTCCTAACTTGAAAGGTGTTTGTAAGACTGGTGGGTATCACAACTTGAGGCTCTCTCTCTTGGGGGCTGGATATTCAACATCATCATCATCTTCATCTTCCTCTCCAACATCTACAACACTTGTTCTAGAAAGGTTGTTTCTACGAACACCCTATGGTTGGTTTTGTTTTGTTTGATAGGACATTATTTCATATATGTTTATGATCCTTTCTTGGGTTTTGTTTGTGTTCAAAATGGTGAAAATTTTTCAGATTACTAATCATATCTTTGACACCCTTCCACTGCGAATTTTTTAAAGTTTAAATGGTTAAACTTGCTTGATTAACATGTGGCAAAACCCAACAATGGTATTAACATTAATGTGAACTTGAGGAAGTTGCTGAGCATTAACAATTTCAAGTGAGGATGGTGAGTCCTCAAAGTTCATCCTCGGTGAAGAACTCCCAGGTTTTGTGACTGGAATGACTTTCTCCCCCTTTTTGGTAGCATCACCCTCTTAAATGGTTTTCTAAGGTAGAGCGTAAAACTTCCAAAGCATTCTACTTCAACACTCTTGTGCATGCTTTCAGGAGACTGTTTGGATGTTCTTGGGTTGCATAAGCCTTATATGAGTCCTTATAAACTCCTCCGAGGCTGATACTATCAAAACACTTGAATACTTCAGATATTGACAATCCTCATCATGATAATGACCATGCCTTTCTTCATGAGATGATCAGGATCAGTCAGACTCTCATAATGTCTTCTCATATTAAAGAGATCATGCAAAGGTAGATTGAACATGTCCTGCCATGAGTAGACATCTTCAACACCTTGATCTCGGATAACATGCCATCTCTTTGGATAAGTAGTGTAAGTCCAGGATAAGATGGGTCTTCCGAAAGCAAAAGGAGCTACTTGGATTAAAGTTGGTTGAGCTTCCTCTTCATGCATATCCTCAGGATGTTCTCACTCATCCTGAGATTTGGAGATGGATGCTTCTTTATTCTTCTTCTTTGACTTTGATCTAGAAGCCGTCCTTTTTCTCTTCTTTATACTTTTTAACTGAGAAGACTGGCCTGCAGCACCTTGCTGATCATCCTTGTCATTCTCAGTTGGGTTTTCCTCTCTCACAGGTTCAGATTGTGAGGGGACAGAACCCTGGTTTGGATCAAAAGTAGAAGCTTGCTGAGCCTCAACAAGAGGTCCAAGTTGTGTTGTCTCAAATGGTTCAACCTTAACCTCCATTTCATGAGGGATCTAACTTGGTGGGGAGTGTAAGTTAACAAGTTCTCCTCTTTGAATCTTCTGCTCGATCACCCTAATATGCTCATCCATAGGAGATAGAGACATGGGGATGTTTAACCCTAATTGCCTTTCGAATAGTGACTATGATATGTCATAACTCACATCCTAATATATTACAAAAAGGCTAGAAGTACATAAAGTAGATAGAAACAGACTCAAGACCTTAATGTATAGTTTACCAAAAGAATGGACCTTTCACTACCTTGTGAAAGTTAGTGAGTCAAACAGAGTTGTAGCGGAAAGGTGATCCAGCTTTATATTAAAAGTACATTAGATAATAGCATGTTCTAAAAAGTCTTTAGAAAAAATTTGTTTTCAGGAGTTGGCTTCAGAAGACTTTGTCTTGAAGCATTAGAAGACTTCATGTTTGCCTTCGTAAGATATTGGTCGTGGCTTTGGAAGATTTCCCACTTAGACTGTCATCTAAGGTTGAGTGTGAAACTTCCGAAACATTCTACGAATATATATATATAGGGGGGTTCAAATGAGAACCACCTTTTTTTGTGAGAACTCTAGAAACCAATCTCAGCCACTCATTTTTTATCACATGCAAATCACATGCCATTTACCCCTTTTTTTAAACGTTCGTAATTTTTTTTCACGACATCAATTTTTCAAAAAAAAGATTCACCATAAAATTTAGTATTTTTTAATCTTTCCAACGCCTACCATATTAATATACCAATTTAAAAAAAATCGTACATCCGTTGTTTACATATGTGTAAATCTAGTTATACACATGTGTAGTACTGGATTTACACATCTGTAAATCCGATATTACACATGTGTAAAACGAATTTCGTTAAAAAAAACGGGAATTTTTTTATTTTTTATAAATTTTTTTATATTTTTTTATGAAAGAGGGAAAGTTAGGGAACATTTTTGTGTTTTATTTTTTTTTGTTATTTTTTGATTTATAATTTTTTTAAATATGTTTTTGTTAATTACAATTTTGCCATTAAGAACTAGTGGTTGAGATTGGTTCCTAGAGTTCTCACAAAAAAAGCTAGTTCTCATTTGATACTAAGAACAGAAGTAATTTAAGAGACAGAACAAAGAGCAAGATACACAAGGAGATGGTTTTCAAGATTGTAGTATATTGCTTTCTTAATGTTCTATTACAAGTGTTAGAAAGCATAAATGAAAGTTACAAGAACATGAGATAGTTATACTACATCCTACAGCCAGCCATACTTTGAACGCTAGCTGGATACAATTGACTAGACACAACACAAAATCAATTATAGAGTCAAAAAGGTAGATTGCCTTTTTGACTTTCTGACTATGACATGCCATAGCTCACATCCTTATCTATTACAAAAAGGATAAAGTACATGAAGTAGAAAGTTACAGACTCAAGAACTCAATTTACAGTTACCAAAAGCATGGACCTTTTCACCAACTCATGTAAGTTGGTGACTTTATAGAGTTGTAGCGGAAAGGGGTCTAGCTTTATGGAAAGGTACATCAGATAAAGCATGTTGTTAAAAGTCTTTGGAAGAAATCTGTCTTCAAGAGTTGAGCTTCGAAAGACTTTGTCTCTGAAGCTTCAGAAGACTTAATCTTTGGCTTCGGAAGATATTGGTCTTGGCTTTGGAAGATTTCACACTTAGAGTATTTCTGTTTCTTGTGTGAAACTTCTGAAGCATTCTTCTTCAGTACTTGTGCGCATGCATGCAAAAAAAATTTAAGTGTTTGGTTGCTTCAGCCTCTTCATATAATCTCTACAAACTCCCCCTAGGCTGATGCTACCAAAACACCTTTAAGACTTCAGATATCAACTGTCCTCATCAGGATAATGACCACACCTTCTTCATGAGATGATCAGGATCCTTCAGACTCTCAAAGTGTCCTCTCATGTCAAAGAGATCATGCAGAGGCAGATTGAACATGTCTTGCCATGTGTAGACGTCCTTAATGCCTTGATTTCTAAAGACATGCCATCTTTCCGGATTTGTCATGTGTGTCCAAGACAAGATTGGTCTTCCTGATGCTAGAGGAGCTACTTGATTGGGAGTTGATGGAGCATTCTCTGGTTGCACACACTCAGGATGTTCTGACTCATCCTAAGGTTTCATTAAAGGTTGCAGCTTTCTTCTTCTTTGGCTTTGGCTTTGAAGCTATCCTTTTCTTACTCTTTGTTGTTTTTAACTGAGAAGACTGGCATGCAGCGCCTGATTGATATTCATTGTCTTTCTTAGTTGGGTCTTCCTCTTTCATAGGTTCAGAAGGAGAGGGAGGTTGACCCTGCTGTGGATCAAAAGATGATGCTTGCTGAGATTCAGCAGGAGATCCATGTTGTTTTGTCGCTGGTTGTTCAACCTTAACCTCCACTTCAAGTGGAGCTTGACTTGGAGGGGAGTGTAAGTCAATCAGCTCTTCACTCCTTATCTTCTGCTTGATCACCCTAATATGCTCATCCATAGTGGATAGAGACATGGGGACAAGTCTCCTTCTGGAGAATCCATACAGCTTCAAGAAGCTCATCATCCTCTTCCGATCTATAGACTTCTTCATGCTCTTCTGGATGATGGCTCTTGACTTAGCAGCTTCTTCCCTTAGTTTCCTTTTGGTTGTCTTTCTTTACTTTACTATCTCCAGTTCAAGTTGTTTGAGGTACCCAAACTCGACATAGTCATAGGATAAGGGAAGAAGTGCTTCTGCCTGATAGAGGCCTGTGGCACTCTGGTAGTTGGTCATCTTGATCTTGTTTTCTTCTTTTTCTACCTGAGGTTCTTGTTGAACCACATCCTCATATGCAGTACTTTATTGAACTGGGGAGATAGTAGGCACATGCTTGTACAATCTTTTCTTTCTTCTGTCTTCTTTGATTTGCACCAGTAGCTTTACATCTTCTGCCTCTTTCTTCTCCTTTGACCTTTCCATGTCAACCATTTAGTTCCTCCAAGGGGAGAGAAATGACATTGTCAATGTCATAGTTCCTGGTCTGTAGGTAGTTGATCTTGACTGCCTTCAACTCATCATCTTGAGTGTTTGGTGTGGGGGCAGCCCTGATTGCACTTTCCATAATTCTTGCTGACCAAGAAAATGAACTTTCTCCCCTCAGCTTCCTTTTCCTCTCTCTCTCTCCTCCTCCTCAATCTCCTCAGATGTCATCTTTCTTTTCCCTTTGTCACTCAAAAACCTTGTGACTCAGGGCGAAGAGAGCTTTTGCCTTCATTGCTTGATGTAGCTTCTGAGCTCTAGCCAGAGAGAGGTTGAGAAGCATCTTCACCAACAGGTGTCTCAAAACGGGTATGGATCTCTACAAATGTTGATGTTGATGGGACAGGGCTCTTAGGTTCAGCCACTGAGCCTTCAGTCAAGGTTTCCCATATGAAACTAATTTTAGGGTCTGCCTCAATATCCAGTTGACCGATGGCATTACCTCATTGCCTTAGTCTTCTTCTAAGGCTGAACTCTGCAATGATCCTATCATGTATTCTTTGAGCCATCCTGTCAGCTTGTCTTGATTGGCTTGGATTAACAAGTGACATGTTGACTAGATCCAAACTTTCATAGAAGTTCAAGGTGTGAAAATTGAAGATCTCTTGTTTCCCTTGAACTCTAAGAATGATAAGGGCTCTTATGTTGTTGTCATACCTCCACCCAATGATGTGATTTGAAAATGGTGGAGATGACATAGCCCTTGGTATCCCTTCCTCAAAAAGACTCTGTATTAAGGAGTCTATAGAGTCCATATCAATATGAACTTGAGGACGTTGCTGAGTATGCACAACTACAAGTGAGGATGGTGAGTCCTCGATGTCCATACTCTCTAAAGAAATCCCAGGTTCTGTGATTATAGTGACTTCCTCCCCTTTTTTGGTATCATCACCCACTTGCATAGGTGAGCAAGGAGTTAGGTCAAGCACATCCATAGGTTCTTATGTTCCTGGTTGAGCTCTTTTTAAAGGTCTCCCAGCTAGTTTGTCCTTAAGATAAGAAATCTCAAGTTGCTGATCTTGACCCTATTTTGCAAGGTAGTCACTTGAGATTCAAGTTGACTAACCTTGGAGACTAAGTAGGTGCATGTTTTAGACAGTTTTTGCACCTTTAGTCTTAAACTCCCCTCATCTTCATCAGAAGAATAATTAGGGGATGAGATGATTACACCAGAGTCCTCTCTCTCACCAATAGCTTCAGGTTCTTGGCTGTTCGATTTTCTCTGCTCATTGGCAGTCTCAGTTGAGATGTCAATGGGCTGAGTTGCCATGGTTATGGTCTTAATGATGGAATCACTTTCAAAAGTGAGAGCCTCTTCCATATGGACATCCTGAACAGGTTCAGAAGTATCCACCTCTGTAGTAGGTGAGTGATGCGAGATAGAAATAGGAGACTCAGGAGCATTCATCTCTCTTTGAGTAGGGGAAAAAAATAGAGTCATGATACTCACTGAAACCTAGATATTCATTAGTATAGAAGTCAAGGTTGGGGATTGGTTGGTTTAGATCTAAAGGTTGGGGATGGTAACTATCCCCTGAAGATTGATCACTTCAGTGTTGAGACTCAAAGTGATGGCTTAAGGCAGTTTGGCTTATGAGCTCATCAGCCTAAGCATGAGGAAACTCACCACTGATCATTGAAGTAATGGGAGTGGTCTGCTCCTCAGGAGAAGTGGGACCTCTAGTGTCCACTTCTTCCTGTGTAGGTGAGTGTATAGGGGCATGCACTGACTGAATAGCCTGAGTAGGGGTTCATTTGTATTTTCTTTGGTGGGTGAGGGTGATTTGTGGCTGTTGAGGTGGTTGGGATGTAGAAGGTGTGGGTTCAACATTAGCTGGTGCTGCTAAGTTGTCACCTTGAGCAATGAGCTCTAACATTTTTAGGACAAGGGTTGTTTCTACCCCAGAGAAGCCAACAATAGGCTTTCTTAGTATTTTAAAGATGTCGGGCTTCATCTGTCCCAATTTAAGAATATTACCTGTTCCCCTAACTGTGAACCCGGTTCACAGTTAAGAATGTGTTGAATATATCTAATGAACATGTAATACTCTAAGTAGTCCAAGTTTGCAAGCAGATTAGTATAAATAAACTAAGAATAATTGAACTTGACCCCCTAAACCATCCCATGGACAACAAAGGAGAGATCATCAAGAATCTAGTCCCATCCACCATGCTTGTTTGATAAGCTGTGGATAACCACATAGAGCAGGAATTTCCATTGGGATGAGACCTTCCCTTTCTTGAAGGTCTTGACAGAAAAGTCTCCCTCATAGCCCATCTGCGTGAAGGACTAGTTAACAGCTTCATTTGGAAAGAACACCTCACCTTCTTCATCATCCAGCTGAAGATGCATGTTGATGATGGCTGGAGTGATGAAGATTGTTCTCCCCTGCACTGTGGTAGACAGTGCCTTCTCCCCATCCATGATAACCTCTTGGTAGGTCTTCTAGAATTCTAGCAGTTTATCCTCATAAAGTGGAGGATCAATGGCTAAGGAAGTGATGTAGTTCGACAGAGCTAAGAAACGGCAAACCTCTAAGAAATGAGGATCTTTCTCAGAGCTTCACAAAGCAACCTGGTTATGTTGCCTGTGTAACTGCATGGTAAAGTTTGGGTCATTTCTGTGATGAGGGTTGGCCATTATGAGAAAGCTTAAGGTTGAAGAAAGAAGAAAGAAAGAAATTTCTAAGAGAAATTTGGGTTTTTAGGTTTTGGATGAAGAAGAAGGTGATAGAAAGAAGGGGGAAACCATTGGGTTTATATGTGAAAAGGATTTCTAGATAAAGTTTAATGAAAGAGGATAAACTTTCAAATCCGAATGTCGGTCCCACCTCTGAAAAAGTAGTTTACTTTTGCTCAAAAAGAAGATTTCTTGGAAGTCAAAAAGCTTTCGAAGGTAAATTATCTTTGAAAGTTTTAATGAAAAAGCTTCTGAAGCTAAAATGACTTCGGAAGATTTTCCTAAGAGTTGTGAAAATTTTTCTTTAGAAGAAAATGGTCCTTGAAAACACATAAGTGTCTGAGACAAGTATTAAGTTTTGGAAGATATTTCAGAAATTTCTTCCGAAGGTAAATTTCTTAGACAGTTATTTGTTTTGAAGGCATGATTTTCTTCCAAAGGTAAAAGCATATCTTCCGAAGAATCAAAATTTTCAGAATCTAAGGAAAGTCTTCAAAAAGATTTTCATCCAAAGAAAACAAGAGCTAATGGAAGTGATGAACTAGACAACTTAGGACACGCATATATTAAGAAATAATAAGAATTAGTTTTAAGAAAAACCTACTCAAAGTTGATCATCCCAATAGCTGATATTAGATATTTAAATCTCTATTCATCGAAAGCTTTTGTAAATAGATCAGCATATTGTTCATCTGTGTTGACTTTGACTAGTTTAATTAATCCATTTTTCATAATTATCTCTTATTAAATGATACCTGGTGTTGATGTGTTTGGTCCTTGAGTGCTGCACAGAATTCTTTGTGATTGAAATAGCACTGTTGTTGTCTATATGAATGGGAGTCTCCTTGAAGTTTAACCCATAGTCCATCATCTGATTCTGAATCCAAAGCACTTAAGCACAACAGCTTGCAACAAAGAAATTGGCATGAGATAACCCTTCCACCAAGAAATTGGCATCCCCCAGATGTAGACTTTGCAGTCATGTTGCAACCACCATAATCACTATTTGTATATACATACAGATTAAAGTAAAAATTCTTAGGATACCACAGACCAAGTGTTGAAGCACCTTTGAGGTATCTTAGAATCCTTTTAATAGTGATAATGTGAGACATCTTAGAGTTGGCTTGATATCTTGCACAAATACAAGTGGCAAACATGATATCAGGCCTGCTAGCAGTAAGATACATAAGAGACCCAATCATAGCCCTGTAAAGGTGTTCATCTACACACTCCCCCTCAAGATCAGGTCCAAGGCATTAATTCCTAGCTATGGGTGTCTTAGCAATCTTACAATCAGTCATGTTGAACCTTTTAAGTATGTCCTAAACATACTTTGACTAACTAATGAAGATGCCATTTTCAACTTGCTTCACTTGAATTCCCAGAAAGAAATTGAGTTCCTCCATGGCACTCATTTCAAATCTGTCTTTCATCAGCTTCTCAAAGTCTTTGCAGATCCTTGGTTACTTGAACCAAAGATGATGTCATCCACATACACTTGAACTAATAATATGTCATTTCCCTATCCTTTGATGAAGAGAGTTCCATCTATAGTACCCCTCCTGTATCCATGATTGCACAGATACTGAGATAGAGTCTCATACCACTTCTTGGGTGCCTGATGCAACCCATAAACAGCTTTGTCAAGCTTGCAGACATAATCAGGATGATCAAGATCTACAAAACCAGGTGGTTGTTTGACATAAACCTCTTCATCAATCACTCCATAATGAAAAGCACACTTCGTATCAAGTTGATAGAGCTTGAAGTTCTTTGATGCAGCAAATTCCAGGAATATCCTAACAGCTTCCAGTCTTGCTACAAGAGCAAAGACATCAGTGTAGTCAATCCTTTCTTCTTGTGTGTGTCCTTGAACAACTAATCTAGCTTTTTTCTTGATGATAAAGTCTCTATCATCCTTCTTGTTCCTAAACAACCATTTGGTTCCAATGGTAGTCTTCCCATGTGGAAGAGGACAAAGGTTCCAAACTTTCTGTCTTTTGAATTGAAGCAGCTCCTCTGGCATAGCTTCAACCCAACTTCCATCCTTTAGAGCCTTATCAACTTTCTTTTGCTCTATCTCGGACAAGAAACTAGAGTGAAGACAAACATTTGCTTCATGGGTTTATCCTCTTGTTCTTACCATGAGACAACATCTCCAATGATGTTTGTAGTGGGATGAGACTTGTGGATCCTAAGCTAAGGGATCATAGAAAGTTGTTGAGAAATATTTAAATTAGAGAAATTTAAATCTGGCTTTGATGTTTCTCCCACTACATCAGCACACTTATCAAGAGAAACTTGATCCAAGGAGTGTGTGACATCACTGATGTTGGCATATATGGAGGGGTTATCAGCATCAAGAAAGTCTTGATCACTATCACCACTACCATCATTGTCTTCTGCATTTGAAGTATCTTTATCTGGTTGTGGAGCCTCTGAGCTAGAATTTGAAGGCATAACAGATGCATCAGCTGAGTTTGTCATTGTGGTGCTGATAGAAACTTCATTTGTAGAAGTAGTTCTAACTGGAGCTGAAGATTTATTTCTTGAAGGTCTTCTAAGATGAAATCTTGGATCAGGATCACTTGTAGGTAAGATTTTTGTAGATTCTGAAACAGTCTCACAAGATTTGTTAAAATAGTTGGTAACTAAATCAAGATTAAAAAGCCAATCAGGACCAGAACCAGCCACACAGGGTGTGTGTTCATTGAATGTCACATTGGCTGACTCCTCAACAATTCTAGTTCTGAGATCATATACTTTGTAAGCCTTAGCTTGGGAAGAGTATCCAATGAAGTGTCCATCATCTAATATCTCAGCAAATCTGGCAATTTGATCCTTGGTATTCAAGATGGTGTAAGGACATCCAAATGACCTGAGAAAACCAATGAAAGGTTTCCTCTTGTGCCAAAGTTCTTAAGGATTCTTGCCATGAGTCTTAACTACTAAAATTTTGTTTTGCACATAGCAAGCAGTGTTGACTGCATCTGCCTAGAAGGTGACGTGCAGCTTAGAGTCGGACAACATGGTTCTTGCAGCTTCAATCAGTGTCTTGTTTCTCCTCTCAGCAACACCATTTTGTAGAGGAGTCCTGGTAGCACTGTATTGTCTTGTAATACTTTTTGTTGGACCAAAAGAACCAATGAGCCTGATCAAAAAACCTCTAAGTCCCACAGACATTACAACTGTTGAAGAAGATTACAACAACTGAAGACATCAGCTGATTACAAAGTCTGAAAGTAAAGTACTGAAGACAAAGTCTGAAAGTAAAGTACTAAAGACAAAGTTTGAAGACAAAGACTAAAGACAAAGACTGAAGACCAGAGTGATCAGTAGTTGTCACAACAGCTGAAGTTATTAAGTTCAGTAGTTGTGATGGTTTTCCTTTCAGTAATTGTAATTTACTTTTTAGTAGTTTATAGTTTCAGTAGTTTTAGTTCAGTAGTTTTATGTTTTTGTACTTAACATTCTCTGAGATGTGATCAGTTGTTGTGAACATTCTCAGTAGTTTGCATAGTTTCAGTTGTTTGTATAAATCTGTTAAATGTCACTATCAAGTGACATCAGCAGACGTCACATTCCTTATATAAGGAATGTTAACCTAATTGTAACGTGTGACTTTAAGCCACCGCGAAAGTATTTGAATGAAATATTCCTTTTGCAGAATTCTCTCTTTTTCTATAACCGTGCACTATTCCATTGAATATCAATTGTGTTCTTGCAAAATTGTTTAATTCATTGATCGAATTCCGCTGCAATCTACTCTAATCAATCAAACTTAGATCTCTGATCCTAACAAATGGTATCAGAGCTGGTTAATCATTGATCGATCTAACAATTGATCATTGAAACTGCTATTTCGATATCTAAGTTTGATCGAATTAGCATATTTGCAAGAATTGGTTATAAAGATTGAATTTCTGTTGCTTTCGGTTATTTGCTTTGAGATTTCTCTTGGTTAATATTGAGTTTGTTGTGTTTTACGCTAAATCAGTTAAAACTTATTTGAATTTGATTGAATCTGAGAATGACTACTCCTTCTAATGACCCTCACAATACTGGTTCCTCAACCAAGCCTCCGATGTTGGTTAGGACTGAGTATAACATATGGCAATGAAGAATGCTCCATCACCTGTCTGTTAACAGTTTAGGTTGTTGGACATCTGTGGTACATGGTCCACACAAGCCTATGGTGAACAATCCGGAAACCAACCAAATGGTTCCAAAGAAGAAGGAACAATACTCAGATGAGGATCGAAAACTCTGTGAGATTGATGCTAAAGCTCATGGAATTCTGGCCATGGCACTGCCAAATGAAATCTATTCTGGGCTTATGCATCATGAAACTGCTCATGACCTCTGGAATGCATTGAAAGAACAATTTGGTGGAACAGACGAGGTCTTAGCAAACAACAAAGAAATCATTGCCCAACAATATGAGACATTCTCTCATAGGAAGGGTGAGACACTGACTCAACAGTTTGAGCGTTTTTCGTGTTTGATCTCTGAGCTGAAAATGGTCAAACATGAATACACTAATAGCCAGATGAACAACAGATTCCTCAGATCACTGCCTGAGAGATGGGACACATATACCATTGTCCTACGCTCCAGTGCAAATCTGGATAGCCTATCTATCACCCAACTCCATGGGGGAACTGCTTACATTTGAAAGAGAGATAGAGCAGAAAAAGAAACTGGCATCATTAGGAAAGCTCACTAATGACTTTGTACTAGGGAACACTGCCTTGGTTGGTCATGAGTCAGAATATGCTGCATCAGAAAGCCATTATGATGAGCATATAGATTTCTCTTCAAACAGTCTTGATGATGCATTGTTAGTGTTGATAGTCAGTCAGGCTGTAATAGTGACAATTTGTGCTTCATGATGGATGATTTGAAAGGTATTGCTAATGATGACTTAGAAGTGATGGATATTCTGAGCCAAATGGCATTGATTAATATCAGATCTCAAAAGTTCTACAAGAGACCTGGTAGAAAATTTCCAGGACTCTCTGGCAAAACCAAAGTTGGTTTTGACAAGAGTAAGTTAAGGTGTCACAAATGCCACAGGCTTGGGTAATTTGCAAGAGAGTGTAGATCAACTGGATCTAACTCCTCTACACCCTTTGTGACTTTTCCAAGTAATAGTTCACAAAACAGAGGGCAACATCCTGCTAGTTCTGGTCATCACTCACAACCTATATCTCCTGCATATTTTGTCCCTCAGGGTCCAATGACATATCCATATCCCTGCTATTACATGCCACAGCCAAATCAAGTTCAAGTTCCTATTGCACAATAACCTCAAGCCTTACCTGAGCCTCAACCATCTCAATCATCTCAATCACAACCTCATCATAGCTTCTTCACCCCTGGTACTGTTGACTGGAGAAGTCTACCAGATGATCTTTCTGGTAATGAGCAATTATTTGCTAGTGATGGTCAACATGGTGGTGAACATCCTTTTGGGAATCTTGCTCTCATGGCCCTGGAGTCCACTAAGTGTTCATGCTCCAATGCATCTTCATCACAGGTAACCCAGGTATCCTCTGAGGCTAAGGCCAAGCTATGTTCTGAATCTTGCATAGCTGCATTTATCTCTATTAGATAGGCAAATGTAGCTTTAATAAATCAAAATCTTGAGCTTGAGCAAACCCTTTCCAAAAGAAAAGCTGAGTATGAGTCTGTCCTTAAAGATAAAGATAATGAGATTTATAAGCTTATATGCCAATTAAATGATGAAAAGGCTAAGCTAGAGGTCATTCTTGAGAACCACGGAGATCTTAAAGAAACACTTGCAGCTACCCAAGTTAGTGTGACCGCTAGGTATCATCCTGCGAGGGATTTGAAATGCTTCTCAGCAAGCAAACAGCTTCAAATGTGAAGTTTGGAATTGGTTACAACCACATTGCACCACCTACAGATTTTATTCCAAAATCAATAGTAAAACCTGAAGGTGAAAGTATTTCCAAACCACATCATCATGTGTTTCATCCTCAGTGATCAGCAAAGATCAGAAGATGAAATCAGTGTTGATACCTCAGCAAATCAATTGACTGATGGGTTAACTACTGATAAGCACATGAAGCTGAGTACTTCAGATGTTGTCCCTCAAAGTACCTCAAGTACTAAAGGGCAAGTCCAACATCTGAAAAGCATTTCAAATCAACTGAAATAAAAGGATTAACAACTGCTGAGGAAACTATCATACGGTCTTTTAGGACGGATAGAGAACAGCTGAAGAACAAGTCTTCAGTTGTTACAGATCCTTCAGTACTTAACACAAGTACTGAAAGGAGGAAAGTACTGAAGATCACGCGTTCAGTAGTTTCCACTTCAAAAGTTGATCAATCCAAGATGAAGAACAAGCCATGTGACATATGTTGTAAGTTCAATCATCTTTCTGATGAATGTTGGTACCAAAAGGGTTCCAAACTCAACAAAGATAAGCTCATTAAAAAGCAGATGGAAGAAATGAAAAATGAGTTTGAGACCAAGTTTGTACCACATTCATAGAAAGTGATAAACCCAAGACTTCATCCAAATCCAAAAAGAAGGATAGGGTGTATCATAAAACAGCTGATAGTATTCCTCATGATAAACATCAGACTAAGTCTGTAATTTCAAGGAGGAAATGGTGGGACAAGAACTCATCAAAAACAAGTACTGATGTGTCACAAGAGCTTAAAGCTTTAGCTACAAATCAGACACAACTTGTTATGATGGTTCAGCATTGTTGGGGAGAGTTAACCAACTGATGCACCTGTGATCAAACCACTGAAAAGGTATTCCAAGCCCAAATCCAAGGAATCCATTTCAGCACCATCTCCACCTTCATCAGCTGTTAATCATAAGAAACAAGTTATGGTTAAATCTGTTGATGAAAACAGACCCAAAACCAAAAGGTTTGGGTCTCAAAACCTAACTAGTTCCTTGTGATGAATGCAGGGTTCTTCAGCATGCCAAAGTAGCATCTGGTATGTAGACAGTGGAGGATCTATGCATATGAGGGAAGCAGTTCTCTTCTTAATGACTACTCTCAAGGAAAGAAGGGATTTGTTTCATTTGGAAATGATGCTAAGGGTTACATCATTAGGAAAGGATATGTGTCAAATGGAGAAATCAGATTTGATGATGTTAACCATGTGGAGAATCTCAAGTATAATCTACTGAGTGTCAGTCAGATGTGTGAGAAAGGGCATGTTGCACTTTTCACAAGCCAAAACTGCAGAATTCTGTCTTCCACAATTTGAGGCTGATTGACAAGGTATTGGATGAACATACTCTCCTGAAAGCCAACAGGATTGGAAGAGTATATGCCCTGGATTTGTCAAAGAAGATTGATTTGAAGGGTCATCCTTGCCTGTTCTCCAAAGCCTCTCCTCAGGAATCTAAACTGTGGCACAGAAGGCTAGGTCATGTAAATCTCAAAAACATGAATCAGCTGATCCACAATAGTTTAGTGAGAGGTTACCAATAAAGGAGTTCCAGTGTGATGAAACATGTACTGCTTGTTTGAAAGGAAAACAGCACAAAGTCTCATTCCCTCCTATTGAAGAACCTAAGTCCACTGCATGCTTGCAGTTACTGCACATGGATCTATTTGGTCCTGTGAGAGTGATGAGCATGGGCAAGAAGAAATACTGTCTGATAATTGTGGATGATTACTCCAGATTTGTATGGACTTTCTTCTTGCATTCAAAGGATGAGGTTGCTCAGATGATTATAAATTTTGTGTTGTATGTTGAGAAGCAGTATTCCCTATCAGTCAAGTGTATAAGAAGTGATAATGGAACAGAATTCAGAAACCATACACTTGATGAGTTTTATTCTCAAAGGGAATCAAGAGGCAGTTTAGCATCCAAGGACTCCAGAACAAAATGGAGTAGTGGAGAGAAAGAACAGGACCTAATTGAAGCTGCAAGGTCCATGTTGGCTGACTCTGGTTTGCCATTGACCTTTTGGGCTGAAGCTGTCTACACAGCTTGCTATGTGCAGAATAGAGTTTAGTAAATCAGAGGTTGATGAAGACTCCATATGAAGTTCTACATCATTTGGCTCCTCTATTTCATTCTTCAAAGCCTTGGGTGTCCTTGTTTCATTCTCAACACAAAGGATCAACTCCACAAATTTGATCCTAAGGTGGATGCAGGGTATTTTGTAGGATATTCATCCACATGCAAGGCTTACAGAGTCTTCAACTGCAGAACAAAGATAGTTGAAGAAACCTTGCATGTGAAATTCAATGAATCTCCTAAGGATAAAATTCCACAAAACCCTGTGGAGTTGTTTGATCTGGATATACTGCAATATGTTCCTTATCAACCTCCAGCTGTTGCAGATCATGTGAATAAATCATCTTCTGCAGCAAGTCTTCCACCTGGTGGTACTGAAGATGATGATGATATCAGTACTCACCTTTTCAGTTTAGTGATCAACTGCCTGAGTCCACTAAACTTGATGTTCCTGTAGCTTCAGTAGCTCCATACAACAAATGCTGATGAGATTTCTGACTCCTCTACATCATTTGAATTGCCATCTCATACTTGGTTTCAAGAGTCTGGATCAACATCTGTTGCTGCTGAACCTGCTACAAACACTTGCACTGATCTTATAGTGTACCAAGAGCTGAAGAATCACCCCATGTCTCAAATCATTGGTGATATCAATGCTGGTGTCAACTAGAAGTCAATTGTCCAACTTCTGCTTCTATGCTCTCTTCATCAGTCAGCTAGAGCCAAAGAACTATCATGTTGCTTTAAGAGACAATGGATGGGTTGAAGCCATGCAGCTTGAGCTACTTCAGTTCAAAAAGCAGCAAGTGTGGGAACTGGTTCCTATACCCCAGGTAAGTGTGCAATAGGCACTAAATGGGTGTTTAGGAATAAAACTGATGAAAATGGGCTTATTGTCAAGAACAAGGCTAGACTGGTTGTACAAGGGTTTCACAAGAAGAAGGTATTGATTATGATGAAACCTTGCCCCTGTAGCCAGACTGGAGGCAATTAGATTGTTCTTAGCCTATGTTGCATTCCACAATCTTAAAGTTTTTCAAATGGATGTCAAAAGTGCTTTTTATATGGAAAAAAAAAGAAGAGGTTTATGTGTGTCAACCACCAGGTTTGAGGACAATAAACATCCTGATTGGGTGTAAACTTGATAAGGCTCTTATGGGTTGAAACAAGCTCCTAGAGCCTGGTATGAAACACTTTCAAATTTCTTCTTCAAAATATTTCACTAGAGGCTCCATAGACAAAAACTTTGTTTATTAAGAAAGTGGATCAGCATAAGCTACTTGTTCAAATTTATGTTGATGATATAATTTTGCATCCTCTGATCCCCAGTTGTGTGATGAGTTACAAGTTTAATGAAGCAAAAGTTTGAAATGAGTGCAATGGGAGAATTACAGTTCTTTCTAGGCTTGCAAATCAAACAAAAGGCTGATGGATGGAACTTCATTCATCAGACAAAATATACAAAAAATCTTTTGAATAAGTTTGATTTACAAAACTGTAAGCCATGTTCTACTCCCATGTGCAACACCACACAACTGGATGCAGATCAGAAAGGTAAAGTTGTTGATGAAACACTTTACAGATGTATGATTGGGTCCTTGATGTACTTAACAGCTTCTAGACCATATTTATGTTTGCAAGTGTGTTTGTGCTAGATTTCAGGCTGCTCCTAAAGAGTCTCATTTGATTGCAGTCAAGAGGATCTTTAGATATCTGCAAGGTACACAATCTCTAGGTCTTTGGTATTCCACTGGACACTCTTGCAAATTAGTTGCTTTTTTGATAGTGACTATGCAGGGTGTAAGTTAACCAGAAAGTCAACTTCTGGTGGATGTCAATTCCTAGGCAACTGTTTGATTTCTTGGCAGAGTAAGAAACAAACATCTGTTGCTACATCCACTGCTGAAGCAGAGTACATTGCTGCTGCAAGTTGTACATCTCAGGTACTCTGGCTTCAGAACCAATTATTGGATTATGGCATTACAGAGACTAAGACTCCATTGTTAATGGATAGTGCTTCAGCTCTGTGTATTGTCAAGAATCCAGTCCAGCATTCTAGGACCAAACATATAGAGATCAGACACCATTTTATTAGGATTGTTTTGAAAAAGGTCTGATTGATCCAAAGTTTGTGCCAAGTGCTGATGAGCTTGCAGATATATTACTAAGCCTTTGGATAGTTCAACTTTCCAAAACCTTGTGTTAAGGCTTGGTATGCTGCAGCTAGAATAAGTGACAACTACTGATGATTTCAGTAACAAGTACTGATGATCATTAGTACACATGTCACAAATAAGTACTGATAAGTTTTATTCTCATTGATTTAATAACTACTGAAGAATAAATACCTTAAAAAGTACTGTACTTTCTGTTAAAAGAAACTGATGCAGCTACAACTACTGATGTAGTTAACTACTGATGTCAGTAAAAACAGATAAGTACTGATGTCCTATGAAACAACTGAAAACAGCTAAAAGTCTGATGAGTAAGTGTTGAGGATAGTATGAAACAGCTGAAAGGCTAAGAATTGACGAAAACTACTGATGAAATTTTCTCTTCAGTCGTTTCCACAAACTGTGTTTCACCTTAAACAGCTGATGACAAAACCTTGTCTTCAGTAGTTTCACACTACTGATGACTAACACCAAGTCTTAGTTGTTCTACACCTGAAGACAAAACCAAGGTTTTCAGTAGTTTCATAACTACTGATGACTAAAACCAAGTCTTCAGTTGTTTTCAAATGTCTGATAGTTAAAACCAAGTCTTCAGTTGTTTTCAAACAACTGATGACAACACCAAAACTTTCAGTCGTTTTCTTTCAGCCTTTTCTTACCTATAAATACCTGCACTTATAGTCGAACGTTTCATTAGCCGTTTTTATCCTTTCTCTCTCTCAACAATGGCGACCATGAAACTTAAACCTAGACATAACTGTGTTGCCTACCTCTCGGAATCGGCCTTCTGGAACAAATTTGATAATGCCATCGATCTTATGGTGGATTCCCAATACCGAACCGCTTTTCTTTTGAATCCTACCATATACCCTGAATCCTTAACCAATTCTGGTCCAGTCTCTGTAACAACTGGTGACAATGATAGCCAAATCACTCTCCAGTCGTTGGTTAACCAGAAACAGGTGGTAATCACCCCTGACATCATTCGCAAAACCCTAAACTTGCATGATGCCACCTGTGTGTAGAATACCCGAAAGGCACCATCGATATGTCTTTCATCAACAACGGGTATGAAGGAGACTTAAGTGCTACAACCATTCTCAAAAAGCACTTCCATGATGCTGAAAGACTTATCTTCCACATGGTAAATGTCTGCCTTGCTCTAAAGACATCTTCATGGGATCAGATGTCCTCACGATGGCAACAGGTTGTACTCTATCTTTGAACGACAAAATCTAAATTTTCTGAGATAGTGTTTATGGAACTAAGGATCTGGCTCAGAAACCTGTGTCAAACAGATGGCTTATATCCCAGGTTTCTGATGGCCATAATTTTAAATCAATTAAATTCTGATGGCCTTGTTGGTCTTGGAGTCCCTGCTCCAGCTGTCTTAGCTGAGGTATACTCCAGACATAACTCTGACCCCACTCTCAAAGGGGCTGCCCGCTTTCAAACCCAAGCAGAGGGAACCCACAGCCTCCACCTCCAGATTCAAAGTCCCCACCAAACCCAAACCCCAAAAGCCCAAAAGGCTACTCAGGGAGATGAGTCCCCTAGGATGCCCTGTACCACCAATACAGGAAACATATACTGGCTCTAACCCCCAGTTATGTTAGAGACTCAACCTGCTGAAACCGCACAGGTATCTCTCTACAGGATCCTGTTGCAACCACACTAGGGGAACCCACACTACTGGAACCTATCTCAGTTGAGAAGGTTACCATTGAAGAGCACCTCTCACCCCGGGTGCAATCTGCTTCTGACCAATCTCCCACTGCAACCGCCCTCAAAGCCCAACTCTTATCGTTGCTAAAGTGCTGAGTCAGCTGCATTCCTCACCCCTCCCCAGAAACCAATTCACACTGGGATACCTCAACAATTGAGGGGGAGGACCAAAGTGCTGCTGATAACCCACAGCACAGGGGTTATAATGTTCAATCTCCAAGTGTAGAAAAGGAGGTTAGAACTTCTGGTCAGGCTGCCACTTCTACTGATTCAGAAAATGAACAGGATGAAGTTGGTACCATATATAAGACCTCACCAGAGGCAACTGCCAATGAAGGACAAAGTCCTGAGGCAGGAAGTCCCCAGAACCAAGAACAAGGGGCACATGCATATACTGATCTACACTCAGGGCATGTACATCCTGATTTAATCAGGAGGTCAGATGATTCAACAAAGATTGATGATGACCTGGGCTTTTTTTTGATGTCTAGCCCATAACACCATCTAGAGACTGAGGTGAGCAGACTCAAAGAACTGCTAGCCAAAATGTCTCAGGATAAAAGTCCATCTGCCCCAATAAACCCCAGATGGCACCTTCATTTGAAGGTTCACCAAACACTCAGCCACCACACTTAACTAAGCCACCAGCCCTGTTTTTAGCACCAACTCTCAGGGACAGAACCCCTCTGAGCAGATGGTTGCAACCTTTCAAAACTCCTTACCTCTCATCACTCCCATCATCACTGAGATTGTACATAAAGCCATTGATGAGAGGATCTCCTCAAATCTACAAACACTAGTTGATGATGCTATGCAAAAGTCACTTTCTGCCATTCAAACCCCTGAACCCAATGCACCCAAAAAGGGGGAGTAAGGAGTAAAAGAAAGAAAAGAAAGAGAGTGGTTGATGAGAAACAACAAGAAAGAAAAGGAGCTAGAGAAAGAGAAACAACTGATCACTTATAAAAGGAAGAAAAGTGCTGAAACACAAGAGCTGTTGTTGAGAGAAATCCTTAGAAGTTCTGGTTAAAGAAGCTGATGAAGCTCACAGCAGATCTATGGACAGAATAATAGACCAACTCTTTAGACAGGGCTTTGATACACCACTTTAGACACTGAGATCAGAAGGTGGAAAGTTAAGGAAATACAAGAAAGATGGGCTAGTTACAGTGTCATGGATAGGGAAAGGTTGGAGATAATGATCAGATTTATTGCAAAATACTTGGGAAGATCATTGATTGAGATCAAATCATGGACCAGAGACAGTATTCTGGCAATAACCACCAGAATCTGTTCTTCTGAAGCGTCAATAAAGGGTTAATTATAGAAGCATTGGATGAGGCAGGTGTTGGGAAAAGAACTGATATGGCCAAGCTCTCCAAAGCAAAACTTACCACAAAAATGCTAGATCAGCCTTCCCTAACTCCAACTCATAAACAACCAACTCCAAAACCTGCCAACCCTATCCCTAAACCAAAACCACTCACAACTCAACCACAAAAACCAACTCCATTACCTCAAAAACCACCTCAAACCCACCCAGTGATGCACCCAGGGAGGAGAAGGGTGTTGTGGGTAGAAGAAGAAGAAGAAGAGGATGATGACAATGAAGATAGTCTGCCAATCTCTGCTGTTCTCAAACTTAAAACACCTGAGCTCAGAAGTCAGCAGATGATTACACCTGACTTGCAATGCAAATGGTGAAAGTAAAGATTGAAGAAGCAGAACAGCAGAAGCAGCATGATAAGCAATTTCTCAAAAGGTTGACAAGGACTTCCCTCAGTCCTCATCCTTCAAGAAATGAAGAAACAAGCTCTGAAGCTGTACACTCTTAGGCATACATTCCAACATCAAAGAGAAAGAGTGAGGATTTGGCTAGACCCTAGGGTAAGTTCTAGAATTCATAAGAAAAACATACCAAGTAGATATCATGGCAAGTGAAAAAGACTTTGAAGCTACAATTAGTTTGGCTATGGTAGTCTCACCCTGGGAAATTATTGAAGAATTCAGAGAGCACATAACTCAAAGACAACCCCTCAATCTATACTTGAGAACAAAATGATCAAGAAGGGGTTGTTAACAAGAAACTTGAAGATCTTCAAAAGAGTGAACTCCAGTGCTGCTAGAAGGCTCTTACCCAGATGAATTCGCATATAGAGAGATCACAACTGTTGAGTTGAAAATGGGAAGACAGTTAGATATATGTCTGAATATTATGGGCCTGTTTCTTCATTTGAGGGAGAAGCAGAAGAACTCACCAAGGAGGAACAATTTTCTCCTTGAGGCCTATGCAAGAGAGTCTTACAGACTCATCATGGGAATTAGGTTCATGGTTGGGACAAGGCTCTATGTCTAGTTTCCCCAAGACAGAGTTCCCTTCCATACTTAGCCAATCAAATATCAGAAACCTTTCCCGGCCTGTGCTTACATGATTACCTCTGAAGCTGATCAAGAGGGTGTTTCTGCCAAAGAATAAGTGGATCTTCAATAAACTTAGAGGTTTTGGCTGCATTGGTTCAGGGGGAGTTTGTTTGAACCAAAAGAACCAATGAGCCTGATCAGAAAAACCTCTAAGTCCCACAGACATTACAACTGTTGAAGAAGATTACAACAGCTGAAGACATCAGCTGATTACAAAGTCTAAAAGTAAAGTACTGAAGACAAAGACTGAAGACAAAGTCTGAAAGTAAAGTACTAAAGACAAAGTCTAAAGACAAGACTGAAGACAAGACTAAAGACCAAGTGATCAGTAGTTGTCACAACATCGCTGAAGTTATTAACTTTAGTAGTTGTGATGGTTTTCCTTTCAGTACTTGTAATTTACTTTTCAGTTTTATAGTTTTTAGTAGTTTTAGTTCAGTAGTTTTATGTTTTTGTACTTAGCATTCTCTGTGTTTTGTACTTAGCATTCTCTGAGATGTGATTAGTTGTGTAACATTCTCAGTAGTTTGCATAGTTTCAGTTGTTTGTATAAATCTGTTAAATGTCACTATCAAGTGACATCAGTAGACGTCATATTCCTTATATAAGGAATGTTAACCTAATTGTAATGTGTGACTTTAAGCCACCACGAAAGTATTTAATGAAAATTCCTGTTGTAGACTTCTCTCTTTTCTATAACCGTGCACTATTCCATTGAATATCAATTGTGTTCTTGCAAAATTGTTTATTCATTGATCGAATTCCGCTGTAATCTACTCTAATCAATCAAACATACATCTCTGATCCTAACACTTTTTCATCACAAAATATCAGGATTTTGTAGGATTGGTTTTTGTCACTTAACACAATGTTTTTTCTCTCAAACTCACCTAGAACACACTCGATATATGAAGAATCAATAAGAGTTTATCACAATATAGAAAGTGACTAAGAACACAGAAGATATTTTCAAGATACTTTTATATATTAATTCTCAACTCAAAATACAAGACTCTTACAAGCAGATGATACTTGTCTTCAATGAGTTACAGGAAACCTATATATAATATATCTACAGCTGGATATACTTTGATACCAGCTGTGATCCTATAGCTAAAGTCTATACTACAAGACTAAAGATTAAGGTATCTCGGATAAATCTTATCTGAGATTTGGTAGTCAGGACATGTCCCTGACTTACCTTTTGTCACCAACTAAAGTTGGTAACATGTACTATCATGAAAAAGTGAATAGTGGGATAAAGTATGGTCAACAACATGGCTCTTTAGGAGAAGCCATGCTGTATTAGAGGTCTGTAGCGGAGTGTTAGAGACCATACTTATGTCCACTGGTTCATAGCAGTGTCTTCTGAAGGTTAAATGGCTTTGGAAGAGTTAGTACTTCTGAAGCCACTTATACTTCGGAAGAGGCTGCTTCTTCCAAGGCTAGGAGATTTCTTCTTTTCTCATACTTCGGAAGTGGTCTTTACTTTATTCTTCTAAGTCTTGAATTTCGAAGTATGCACTTGTCTTCGGAAGTAGAGTTTTGTCTTCGGAAGTTGATCTTTCGTTTGCCTTCGGAAGAACTCTACAACCTTCGGAAGTTCCATGCTAAGCTTCGAAGCCTTTTGCATGCAGCACCAAAATAACTTATGTGACAGAGTTTTGGTTGCATTAGCCTTCTTCTTGATCCAACAAACTCCCCCTAGGCTGATGCTACCAAAACTTCACTTGTCTCGACTTGTCAAAACTTTCAGCACCAAGGAGAGTAAATATTTGTCTGTCAACTTGTTCTTCCCTAAAGTGGTGCTGAGAAGTTTGTACAGATCCTTAGAAAGGAAATCCAATCTGTCACCTTGGATAACATGTACCCTTTATTGTTGCCCCTGGAAAGAGTTAGTTGATAGGAACTATAGTCATATTCCCATCAAACTATAGGTTCCAATTCAGGACCTTCCACCATCTGTAGAAAGGTAGTACCTTTGGTGAGAGATCTTTCCTTGTCTTCCTGTCTTCTCAACTTCAACTCTTCTTTAATCTTTGCCTTTGCAGTTAACTCAACTAGATGAAGACTGCTAAGATGATTTCTGATGAGTGTAGCAGTTTCAGAGTTGGAGGGGTTGGAGAATGGCTTCTCTGCTAGCTCAGCAATGTCAAACCTGCTGGAGTGTAGCAGAGAGGTTCCATTAAGTCTATTGACCTCACCATTCTCTCTTTCCACAACAAAGTTGTGAGAAGCTTCATCAAACCTCCACTAGATTATCTTCCTTCTAGGCACAAGAGACTGACTAAGAATCTTGTCCTCTTTCTTGTATCCAGCAGAGTCACCAGTTTCCTTCTGAGAGTCTTCTTTCATCATTTAAAGAATCTGAGTTGAGTCCAAAAAGTCTCGCATCCTAGTCCAAAGTTCCTCTAGGTAGATCAAGGAATTTATCTATTGTGAGGGAACTTGAAGAACCATCAACATAGGTGAGTGTTACAGAGTCTTCTACACAAGAGACTTCGCTCAGAGTAGTGCAGTTGATGAGCTTCGTCTTGATTGCCTTAAACTCCTCAAGGGAGAGATGTTGAGAAGGCTAAGGGGATGATCTGGATGGTAATTGGGTAGGTATAGGTTCAGAGGTTCTGGCTAGTGTTTTGGGCTGGATGATGGGAATTTTGGGTCGTTGAGGTGAGAGAGTAGGTGAGGGTAGTGATGTGGGTTCAGGGGTTAAAGGTTCAGGTTTAATGGTGAATAGTAAGGGTGAAGGTTCAGGTTTGGGTGGGGTGGTAGCAGTGAAGGTCATCCCTTTTACCCTTCGGTACATCTTTTTCCTTTCCCAATCTGGATGTCAGCTTTGATTTCACTGACAATCCCTTGGAGTGTCCTTTCAGACATAGGACCCACCTGCCTCCCAAAGAATCCATGAGCCCGAAGATAGTCCTTCATCCAGGCTTTCTCAGTGAGCTTCTTGAAGGCAATGACCCTGGCTTCTTCTTCCTTCTTCTTCTTCTCTTTGGCCTTTTCTTTTGCAGCCTTTTTCTTTTCTTTCTCCATTTGATTCTGCTCTTTGTTGTAGAGCCAAAGGATGTATCATCGTTGTGTGGAGAAAGTTCTTCAAGTTCAAAGCCTCTAGAGAGTAGGAAGTTCATCATGTCTCTCCTTAGCTGTAATTCAGCCTCCTTCTGTTTTTCTCTTCTTTCTCCAAGGCCAACCTGGCTTCTTCCTCAAGTTTAGCTGGTTGCCTTTTCCAGATCGACCAACTCCTCTAATGGTAGCAGGAGTGTTTCTTCATTGGCAGCTCTATTTTAATGAGCTGGTCAATTATTTGCTCTCTTCTTTTATTGATGACAACCACCTGATTGGAAGCAGCTGCTTTTGTACTGGCAGCTAGCAACTTCTCAGTCTGAAGTATCCTTTCTTCTTGAGTTTCTCAATCTTCTCCTCTTCTTGAACTCTTCCGCAGTCATCTTCCTTTTTCCTTTGTCTTTCGAAGATCCTGACTGTGGTGGTTCTTGGAGAGAGGTTTCTGATTGTGAGAGAGGCAGAGATGGTGTCCAGGATGGAGGTGGAATTGGAAAGTCCTCACTACTCACCTCAGATGCCATTTCCAGGATGGCATCTGTGATGATCAGTTCTTTGGACATTTTTAACAGTCCTTCCGCAGCTTCCATTTCAGGTTCGGAAGATTCAGCTTGTTCTTTCGAGGCTTTAACTTCAGCTTTGGAAGTTGGAGGAGATGCAAATTCTGTCCCAACTGTTTCAGTTGCTGGGCCATCAGTACCCATTTCCCTTTCGAATTGAATCTCGGGTTCCATGTGGACCTTAGGTTGACCAACTTCTTCCACAATGGTAGAAGGTGCAGTCAACCTTTGAAGCTCTTCAGCTCCAAAGTAGATCATTGCAGCATCATGGCTTGGCTGCTCAAAGGAGGATCTCAACAAAAACTTGGTGAAGAGTCTGTAGAGATCATTGAGCATCCTTGGGTCAATCTCAAGAATGACTTGAGATGGCTTGGCTGCTGAGATGATGGGAGAAGAAGATGTTGAAGTTGAAGGTCGGCTCTGTGGTTCCTCATGTATTTGTCTATGAACATTCTCCCCCTTTTTGGTAGCATCATCTTGAGAGCTAGATGAGCTAGAGGAAGAAGTCAGTGAGACCTGAATAGGTACATGCCTAACAGACCTCTCTGTTTGTTTCTTAGTTAGTTGAGTCTTGAGATTGTCAATCTCAAGTTGTTGAGTGGCAGACCTTGCTTCTAAAGTCCTAACCAAGGATTCAAGGTTTGAGACTTTAGATAGAAGGTCTTTAACAAGGAGTTGCATGCTTCCCTCATCTTCTTTTGAAGAATCATGGGGAGATGAGGTAACATACCTAGTATGTTCAACTTCACCACCAGATGTGGTTTCTTGGCACCCTGGTTTCCCATGCTCAATGATGTCTCTTTCAGAGTCATCAAAGGGCTCGATTGCCGTAGATTCAGTCTGAGAGATGTTACCACTGTCCACAAGGTCCATTGAGGCACCTTCTGTAGTGGCAGCTAAATCTACATGAGTCCCCTCCACATCAGTGGGACTCACCTCAGTTATTAGTTGCTGATGGGGGCTAGAGATAAGGATTTCTCCGGGCTCTGTTGATCTTGAAGTGGGTTTTGTAGATCAACTTCATTGCCATGGAGAGATGTTATCTCTTAATCAGTTTTGAATAGAAGGTCAGTGAAAGATAGGGAGGTTAATCCTACTAACCAAGGACTTTGGTCAATGTCTACAGCATTGAGCCTCTGGTGGGCCTGTCCCTTATTGGCAGCTCAGAAGAGCGTAGATACTCATGCTGAGGGCTGTTGGTTTGGGTATCGGGCTCCTGGATTTGAGACTGAGGAGACTCAAAACCCAAATTAAGGTCGAAAGAGAAGGATGGAGAGACCTCTGACTGAGTGGGAGCCAATGATTCCATTCTAGTCTTTTTGGATTGAACAGTAGGAGCTTGTTTAATCAGAGTAGATTGAACAAGGGTTCGTTTGGGGCGTCTTTGATAAGTGATAGTGATGGGTGGAAAAGGTAGTGTTGGCATTATGGTGGTGGTTGTTGGTGTGGGTTCATCACCTGTGGGGTGAACAGGGATGTCAACAGGAGCTATGCGCTCAATCATACCTAGAAGCAGAGTGGTGTACCTTCTAGTGAAGTTGGTGGATACCTTCTTCAATTTCTTGAAGATGGTAGGCCGCATGTGGGGAACAGTTAGAGCAGCTGCACAAACAAGCATGCTCTAGTGCAACTCATAGTTGATTATGTGTTGAAGGAATCTAGGATACATGAAGAATGTCTCCCTTTGCAGATTCACTATCAGATTTGAGACACAAATCGTGAGTAATTGAAGAGCAGGCCTCTCACCAATCCATGAACTAAGCATCCTAGTTCATGAGGGATTTGATCCCATCCTCCGGATTTGTTGGAAAAGCAATGAAGAACAACATGCAGGAGGAACTTCCAATTGTAGGAGAAGTTGAACTTGTCAACAGTCGACCTGCTGATGTCTCCACCATATCCCATTAGGATATAAGTGCTATCCAAATTCCTTTGGGTATTTAGTAGGAGCTCCTTCATCATGAAGCTCAAGGTGCTCCTTGATGAGTTGTTCAGTGATGATCAACTCATGTCCATAGATGCTGGACCGCAGTACACGAATCCCATTTAGGGTTTCGACCTAACCATTTCCCCAAAATTATGCCATTTGGTTGGAGTAAATAGTGGGGTTAACAGTAAGGGCAGTGTAGCAGGTTGATTGGGTGAGAAAAGAGATAATTTCAAAGAAGTCAGCATCTCTTGAAGAATCAAGAAGTGCGACTTGGTTGTGCTGAGGGTTGAGTGCCATTTGGGAAAGGTGATAGTAGATGATTTGAGAGCTTGGGTAAATTTGGAGAGCAGAAATTTCTAGGGCTGTAAAATTGCAAGTAAGAAGATGAAATTGAATAGTCGATTATTTAAAAGATGATGGTAAGGAGGTAATGGAGGTTAGGATAAGGTGATGTGAGTTTAGTGGATGAATTGACAGTGGCGGTAAGGTTAAAATCCATTAAATAATCGACATCGTTAACAAAATCTTTGCTTTTTACAGTGTGGGGCTCAAGAGATTTACGTTACACAGTAGAATCTCTCTTCCGAGTGGAAAACATTCCGAAGGTAACTTGTCTTCCAAAGGCAATTCCTACTTCCGAAGCCAAAACTTTGCTTTTGAAGGTTAGAGTTGCTTCCGAATGGAGAATCTGTAAGTCTCGGAAGTAGATCTGATATGCAATCAATCGCTTCTTCCGAGGCCAAAAATTCTTTCGAGAAGAAAGTTATCCTTTGAGAAATCTTGCTTCGGAAGATATCAGAATGTCTTCCGAGGGTTAATTTCTCTTCTAAAGGATTTTACACTTAGAAAATTTTAGAGAGAACTTCTTGTAACTGGGCTTAGGTTGTATTGACACAAGACTTACATATTAAAAAGGTTTTCAAAAAAGATTAAACTAATCAATGTTTATCATCCCAATAGCTGTTATGAGATACTTAAATCTTTGTTCATCAAATGCTTTGGTGAACAGATCAGCATATTGTTCATTTGAATCAACTTTGATTAACTTAATTAGATTTTTCTCATGAATATCTCTAATGAAATGATACCTGATGTCAATATGCTTTGTCTTGGAGTGCTTCACCGGATTTTCAGTAATTGAGATAGCACTGTTGTTGTCAATATGGATAGGAGTACTCATAAAGTTGAATCCATAGTCTAACATCTGATTTTGAATCCATAGCAGTTAAGCACAACAGCTAGCAGCAGCAATGTATCCAGCTTTAGCAGTTGATGTAGAGACATAAGATTTTTTCTTGCATTGCCATGAGATGATCCTTCCACTAAGAAATTGACATCCTCCTGATGTTGATTTCTTGTCAACATTGCAGCCTCTATAGTCACTGTCAAAGTATCCATAGAGATTGAAATCTTTGTTTCTGGGATACTAGAGACCTAGTTAGGTGCTCCTTTGAGGTATCTGAGGATTCTCTTAACAGCAGCTAGGTGAGACACCTTTGGAGCAGCCTGATATCTTACACATATACAAGTAGCAAACATGATATCAGGTCTACTAGCTGTGAGATACATCAGAGAACCAATAATTACCCTATACTGATGTTGATCAGTATCCTTCCACTCAAGGTCAGGACAATGATTATAATTTCTGGGTATGAATGTCTTGGAGGCTTGCAATCTTTCATTTCAAATCTTTCTAAGATGTCAGAGACATACTTAGATTGATTAATGAAAAACCCTTCCTTCATTTGCTTTACCTGAATTCCAAGGAAAAAGTCCATTTTTCCATGGAACTCATCTCAAACTTTTTCTTCATAATGCTCTCAAAGTCCTTACACATTTGGTCATTTTAGGAACCAAATATGATGTCATCAACATAGACTTGAACGAGCAAGATGTCCTTTCCAGACTTTCTGATGAAGAGAGTCTTATCAATGGTACCTCTAGTGTAGCCATTCTTCAGAAGAAACTGAGACAAAGTCTTATACCACAACCTAGGTGCTTGTGTAGCCCATACAGAGTTTTATCCAACTTGCACATATAGTTGGGGTGCTGTGGGTCTTCAAATCCTGGAGGTTGGCATACATAGACTTCCCTATCTATATCCCCATATAGAAATACACACTAGACATCAAGTTGATAGACAGTGAAGTCCTTGGATGCAGCATAAGCAAGGAAGATCCTAACTGCCTCAAGTTTTGCAACTGGTGCAAATACATCAGTATAATCAATTCCCTCCTCTTGAGTGTATCCTTGAACTACAAGTCTTGTTTATTCTTGATGATCAAGCCTCTATCATCTCTCTTGTTTCTAAAAACCCATTTGGTGCCTATAGGAACTTGACCAGATGGTAGCGGACATAGGTTCCATACCTTCTGTCTCTTGAATTGAAGCAGCTCCTCTTGCATCGATTCAATTCAGCTACTATCTTTCAAGGCATCTTCTACCTTCTTAGGTTCCATCTGAGATAGAAAGCATGAGTCCAAGCAAACATTCCCTTGATGAGTCTGTCCTCTTGTTCTCACACCCTTATTAACAGTTGACTGTTCCTTCAAAGTACTACTTCCTTCTGCCTGGTGCTATGGTGGATCACCTGATGAGTTTTGAGGCTCAGTGAGTGATTCATTTATGAAGCTTCACTGTTTCTTGTTATAGTTAAACTATCAGATCTTTGAATAGTGGAAGCTTGATGTATTGCAGCACTTGGAGAATTTGGTCTAGGCCTGGGAAGCTCAAACAATTGATCATGAGCAGTAGCATCAGCAACATTTTGAGCACCTATTCTAGCTGAAACATTCTCATAAGAGGGTTTAGAATAGTTTGGAAACAACTCTAAATAAAAGATGTGATCAGGTCCATTCCCTCTAACACAAGGAGTGTGCTCATTAACAACTATATTGGATGACTCCTCAAATTGTTGATTCTTAATGTTGTATACTCTAAAGCTTTGGAGCTAGAAGAGTATCCATCAAAGATAGCATCATCCGACTTTTCAGCAAATTTTGCTAAATTGTCCTTTGTGTTAAGTATGGTACACCTGCTGCCAAAGGACCTTAGAAAGCCAATGACGGTGGCCTCTTGTTCCATAGCTCATAAGGGGTTTTTCCATAGGGCTTAACTACAAGAACTCTGTTCTGCACATAGCATGCAGTGCTGACTGCCTCTGCCCAGAATGTTAGAGGTAGCTTTGAATCAGCTAACATAGTTCGAGCAGCCTCAATAAGTGTCCTATTCCTCCTCTCAGCAACACCATTTTGTTAAGGAGTTCGGGGAGCATTATATTGTCTGGCAATCCCTTTTTAGTTACAGAATGAGTCAAGAACGAAGTTCTTAAACTCAGTCCCTTGATCACTTCTACTGACTTTAACCTTGTGATCAATTTGATTTTCTATTTTAAGAATAAAAGATTTTAATGTTTTAGCAGTTTCATCTTTAGTTCTTAAAAAGAATACCCATGTGAATCTTGTAAAATCATCAACTATCACAAGGCAGTATGATTTCCTTCCAATGCTCATTATACTTGTGGGACCAAAAAGATCCATGAGCAATAAGTGCAATGGAGTAGTGATAGAGTTAACACATTTGGATTTATGAGATGTCCTGTGTTGTTTCCTTTTTAGGCATGCAACACAGTTGTTTTTGCAGAAAAACTCCTTTTTAGGCAAACCATGCACCAAGTTATTTTTAGCCAATTTGTTCATTGTCTTAAAATTACATGACACATACGTTTATGCCATAGTGTTGACTCATCACTATCAGCTTTGGAAAGAAAGCATGATACTTCACCCACTGGGGAAGCATTGTTCATATCTAGCTTGTACATATCCCCTTTGCTGGGAGATCTAAGAAGCTCCAATTCCGAAGGAATTGTCATCCCTGGTTTGAGGATAATGCACTCATGTTTTGTGAAAAGCATCTGGTGCTTTTGATTATAGAATTGAGAAACACTTAACAGATTGTGTTCAAGCTGCTTGACAAAGTGGACTTTGTCAACTTTTAACTTACTGTTGGATATACTCCCTCTGCCAGAAATATATCCTCCGGCCTCACCTCCAAATTGGACAGGACCTCCATCATAGTTCTGAAACTGTTGAAGGAGAGATCTGTTCCCTGTCATGTGCCTGGAGCATCCACTATCTACAATCCATACATTGTTGTTCTTGTCAAATGGATGTCCATGCACATAAGATGAGATTGTTAGTTTTGTTTGGAAGCCCAAGCCTTTCTGGTCTCGGGTTCTTCCAAGGATAATGACATAATTGAACCAAAAGTTATGCATGGGGGTTCAATAGAGGTCTTTGAAGAAGAGGTTCGGGCTACAGCATCTTCCTTGATCTTCCAGTCCACCCTTTGGCTGACCGTGGAGGATGAGCTTGTTGAAGCTTTTGCAGAATGGCCTTCTTCAGAAGCTTCTTTCTTTTCGGAAGAAGCCTTCACCACCTTTTCTTCCGAAGCAGTCTTCTTCTGGATGGTTTCAAGGGAGCTTTCTTGATTTGCCAAACCTTAGTAGCTCTTGCTTCCGAAGCCATTTTCCCTTCGAAAGAATGAGTTTCTTCTGAAAGCAACCTGGCTTCCGAGACTAGCCTTCCCCTTTTCATTACTTGAACTGTTTGAAAAGGTCCAAATATGAAACCTTCCTTGACTACTTCTTTCCTAACATTATTTGCATAATGTGTGCTTGCAGGATTGTAGTAACAATCTTTTGCCATGTGATTTTGCAGGCCACACATGATGCATTTAATGTTAGTCTTTTGGGAAAGTGAAGTTGTTGTTTCTTGGGCTTCTTTTCTTCATTAGAAACTTTTCCTTTCAAATTCTGATCCTTTGGTAGGACAGGAATGCTGGTATTACATTCCTTTCCTGATTCAGAAGTACCTACCACTTAGAATCCAACTGAGATAAAGACACCCTTCTGCCTGGGGTCAATCTTCAGTTTGGACTCAGCCACCTTCTTGGCAGTTCTTCTAGCAATTTTAGCTCTGTTTCTTCTGGCTTTAGTGGTTAGGATTTGATCTTCACAAGAGGAAATGGGTATATCTACCTGTTCCTTCCCTGTGGTGGCCACTATTGATGCCTCATCCTTCAACTCTGGAAAGGAAGGGTCAGCAGTTGGAACCTCTTGCTCTTCAGTACCACATCTAGGCTGTCTAATAGACTCATAGGAGTGTGGTGGATCAATTTCACTGGTTCCCAACCCTCCTTTGTTTTGATAACAGAGTTTGAATAGGAGGATGATGCAAGAATAGCTTGGAAGTTCTACTCAGAAATAGCATACTTCCTGGCCTGAGCCTCAGCAGTGACAAGTTGGGCTTGAGCCTCAGACAATTTGGATATCAGATCCTTGATTTGAGTCTTGTAGTTGGTGTGTTCATGTTTTAAAAGAGATACATTTTTCTCTAACTCATCAATTTTCTTTTGATAGTCGGATTCAGCTCTATTAAAATCAAATTTTAGAATATTTAAAGACTCAATATCGGATCTAATTTCCATATTGTAGTCCTGATAAAGTTTAACTTTATCTATACAGGCTGGAGTACAGAGATGTTGATATACCTGGGTATCATCTGTTTCGGCCATGAGAGCTTGATCAGGAGTCACATCATGTACCATGAAGCTCCAGTCAACTTCTTGAGCCATTGCAGCTGTTTCGGTTGACCTCTCAGTGGGCTTTGAGGTTGAGGGATGTGTGGAGGCCTGTGAGGTTCCCAGATTGGTCTTGGGAGCCTTGCATTCCATTGCAAAATGACCCAGTTGGTTACAGTTGTAACACTTTGCCTTGGTCTTGTCGAACCTGAACTTGCTGGTAGTTGGGTTTTGAGGGAAATGCCTTCCAGTTCTCTTAAAGAACTTCTTCGCTCTGTAAGTTAAGAGAGCCATCTGCTGGACAATGTCCACATACTCTACATCATCTAGAATAAAACACTCAAGATCATGAAAATAGTATTGAAAATCTCCTGAGTGTCCACTTCCTGAAACAAAGGCACAACTTTCCTAGAAGGAGTTGTGTTGAGCCTGTTGAGACCTTGGAGTCTCAGGAAAAATGATGTCCAGAAGAGCAGGATTGCTGCTGATAAGTTAGGAAATGCTGAGGTTGAGGAGTTAATGAGCCTTCAATAACCATTAAAGTGTTGCTAGCAGGAAGACTCATGGGTCTGCTTGTTTGGTGCCCTTTCTTACTCTCCATCTCTAGGCGATATCCATCAAGGATGTCGTAGAGTTCAGCCATGGAAAGAGTGTTCAAGTTTTTTGTTCTCTTGATAGAGACATAGTAGAATGTCCACTCATTTGGAAGAGCACTCATGAACTTTCTGGTGAGATCTTTAGTTCAGGAGTGATCTTAACAGACTGAATGGAAGAGATAAGATCCGTCCACCAAACAATATGAGGTCCTACCTAGACTCATACACTGGTGGGGCCAAAGAGATCTATATGTAACTGTTGGATCAAGAAGAAAGCTAATGCAACCAAAACTATATCACTTAAGTTATTTTGATGCTCCATGCAAAAGGCTTCCGAAGCTCTTCATGGAACTTCCGAAGGTTGTAGAGTTCTTCCGAAGACAAAGGAAAAGTCCAGCTTCCGAAGACAGAATTCTACTTTCGAAGACAATGCATACTTCCAAAGTTCAAGACTTAGAAGAAAAAAGTGAAGACCACTTCCGAAGTATGATGAAGAAGTCTCCAAGTCTTGGAAGAAGCAGCCTCTTCCAAAGTATAAAGTGACTTCGGAAGTACTTACTCTTCCGAAACCATTTATACTTCGGAAGACACTGCTATGGCCAGTGGACACAAGTATGGTCTCTGACACTCCACTGCAGACTTCTGATACAGCATGGCTTCGTCCTAAAGAACCATGTTGTTGACCATACTTTATCCCATTGCTTACCTTTTCATGATAGTACCGTTACCATCTTTAGTTGGTGACAAAAGGTAAGTCAGGGACATGTCCTGACTACCTAATCTCAGATAAGACTTTATCCGAGATACCTTAATCTTTAGTCTTATAGTATAGACTTTAAGTATAGGATCCCAGCTGGTATCAAAGTATATCCTGTTGTAGATAGTATTATATATAGGTTCTCCTTGTAATTCATAAAAGAGAGAAATCTGCTTGTAAGAGTCCTTTGTATTGTGAGTTGAGAATCAATATATAAAAGTATCTTGAATTATCTTTCTGCGTTCTTAGTTACTTTTCATATTGTGATCCACTCTTCTTGATTCTTACCCGAGTGTGATTCTAGGTGAGTTTGAGAGAAAACATTTGTGTTTAAGTGACAAACACTGATCCTGCAATTGGTATCAGAGCATCTCAGGCTCTTGATTGTGTGATCTAACCATCCAAATCAACCTGTTTTCACTCCTCCCTACCACTCACTTCCTCAAATGACCCTCAACAAATCTGAAGTAGAAATGGGGACGATGACCAAAGCGCCAATCATCACCCCTGAAAACTTCAGGTCTTGGAGTAGAAGAATGGAAGGCTTCATCAGATACCAAGACAGCAAGATGTGGAACTCGATTGTCAATGGACCGTACAAACCAAAGGTGGCTTCACCTGGTGGAAACGGGGCCATGATAGAAAAATATGTCGAGGACTATTCTGATGAAGACAGAAAGAAGATGGACATCGACAGCAATGCTATGACTATTCTCATGACTGCAATACCAAACTCTATTATGGTGGGGTTTGAGCATTGCAAGACTGCCAAAGAATTGTTTGATGCACTTGCCCAGATGTATTCTTGCTCCAACGACTGAAAGAAGGACTCACTGAAGCAGCAGTTCGAGAACTCCACTCATATTGCTGGAGAGACCCTCAGCCAGCAGTACTTCAGGTACATGGATCTTATCTCTTCCCTTCAGTCTGTAAAGATCACTCCTGAACTTAGAGATCTCACCAGAAAGTTCATGAGTGCTCTTCCAAATGAGTGGACATTCTATTGTGTCTCTATCAAGAGAATAGAAAACTTGAACACTCTTTCCATGACTGAGCTCTATGGCATCCTTGACGGATACCATCTAGAGATGGAGAGTAAGAAAGGCCATCAAACAAGCAGATCCATGAGTCTTCCGGCTAGCAACGCTTTAATGGTTGCTGAAGGCTCATTAACCCCTCAACCTCAGCACTTCTTGACTTATCAGCAGCCATCCTACTCATCTGGTCCCTACATCACTTATCCTAAGACTCCAAGGTCTCAACAGGCTCAACATAACTCCTTCCAGGAAAGTTGTGCCTTTGTCTCAGGAGGTGGACACTCAGGAGATTTTCAATAGTGCTTTGATGATCTTGAGTGCTTCAGCCCAGCTGACGTAGAGTACGTGGACATTGTCCAGCAAATGGCTCTTTTAACTTACAGAGCAAAGAATTCTTTAAGATAACTGGAAGGCACTTCCCTTAGAACCCAACTACCAGCAAGTTCGGGTTTGACAAAACCAGAGCAAAGTGTTACAATTGTAACCAACTGGGTCATTTTGCAACGGAATGCAAGGCTCCCAAGACCAATCCGGGAACCCCACAGGCCTCCACACATCCCTCAACCTCAAAGCCCACTGAGAAGTCAACTGAGACAGCTGCAATGGCTCAAGAAGTTGACTGGAGCTTCATGGTACAGGATGTGACTCCTGCTCAAGCTCTCATGGCCGGAATAGATGATGCCCAGGTATATGAACATCTCTGCACTCCAGCCTGTATAGCTAAAGTTAAACTCTATCAGGATTACAATATGGAAATTAGATCTGACATTGAGTCTTTAAATATTCTAAAATCTGGTTTTAAAAGAGCTGAATCTGACTATCAAAAGAAAATTGATGAGTTGGAGAAAACTGTATCTCTTTTGAAACATGAACACACCAACTACAAGACTCAAATCAAGGATCTGATATCCAAATTGTCTGAGGCTCAAACCCAGCTTGTCACTGCTAAGGCTCAGGCCAGAAAGCATGCTATCTCTGAGCAAAACTTCCAAGCTATTCTTGCATAATCCTCCCATTCCAAACTCTGTTATCATAACAAAGAAGGGTTGGGAACCAATGAAATTGCTCCACCACACTCCTATGAGTCTATCAGATAGCCAAGATGTGGTACTAAAGAGCAAGAGATTCTAACTGCTACCCTTTCTTTCTAGAGTTAAAAGATGAGGCACCAATAGTGGCCACAAAGGGAAGAAACAGGTGGATACACCTATCGCTTCCTATGATGATCAAATCCTAACCATCAAAGCCTAAAGAAGTAGAGCTAAAGCTGCTAGGAGAACTGCTAAGAAAGTGGATGAATCCAAACTGAAAATTGATCCCAAACAGAAAGGTGTCTTTGTTTCAGCTAGTTTCCAAGTGTTGAGTGCTTTTGACTCAGGAAAGGAATGTAATACCAGCATTCCTGTCCTACCAAAGGATCAGAAGTTGAAGGGAAAGGTTGCTGACGAAGAAAAGAAAACCAAGAAACAGCAACCCTCACTTCCCCAAAAGACTAACATTGCATGCATCATGTGTGGCCTGCAAAATCATATGGCAAAAGACTGTTACTACAATCCTGCAAGCACACATTATGCAAATAATGTTAGGAAAGAAGGAGTCAGGGAAGGTTTCACATTTGGACCTTTCCATACGGTTCAAGAGTTGAAGAAGGGAAAGCTAGTTTCCAAAGCCAAGTTACTTTCGAAAAAAACTCTTTCTTCCGAAGGGAAAATGGCTTCGGAAGCAAAAGCTACTAAGGTTTGGAAGAACAAGAAAGCTCCCTTGAAACCATCCCAGAAGAAGACTGCTTCGGAAGAAACGGTGGTAAGGACTTTTTCCGAAAAGAAAGAAGCTTCAGAAAAAGACCATGCTGCAAAAGCTTCTACAAGCTCATCCTCCAAGATCAGCCAAAGGTGGACTGGAAGATCAAGGAAGATGCTGCAACCCAAACCTCTTCCTCAAAGACCTCTGTTGAACCCCTATGCATATCATTTGGTTCACTCATGTCATTATCTTTGGAAGAACCTAAGACAAATAAAGCTTGGGTTTCCAAACAAAACTGAATTCTCATCTTATGTGCAGGAACATCCATTTGACAAGAACAACAATGTATGGATTGTAGATAGTGGATGCTCCAGGCACATGACAGGGAACAGACATCTCCTTCAACAATTTCAACATTATGATGGAGGTCCTGTCCAGTTTGGAGGTGAGGCCGGAGGATATATTTCTGGCAGAGGGAGTATATCCAATGGTATGTTAACCGTTGACAAAGTTAACTTTGTCAAACAGATTGAACACAATCTGTTAAGTGTTTCTCAATTTGTGATCAAAAGCACCAAATGCTTTTCACAGAACATGAGTGCATTATCCTCAAACCAGGGATGACAATTCCTCCAAAATTGGTGCTTCTTAGATCTCCAGGAAAGGGGATATGTACAAGCTTGATATGAACAATGCTTCCCCAATGGGTGAAGTGTCATGCTTTCTTTCCAAAGCTGATAGTAATGAGTCAACACTGTGGCATAAACGTATGTGTCATGTAAATTTTAAGACAATGAATAAATTGGCTAAAAATAACTTGGTACATGGTTTGCTTAAAAAGGAGTTTTTCTGCAAAGACAATTGTGTTGCATGCCTGAAAAGGAAACAACACAGGACATCTCATAAATCCAAATGTGTTAACTCTATCACTACTCCATTGCACTTATTGCACATGGATCTTTTTGGTCCCAAAAGTATAATGAGCATTGGAAGGAAATCATACTGCCTTGTGATAGTTGATGATTTTACAAGATTCACATGGGTATTCTTTTTAAGAACTAAAGATGAAACTGCTGAAACGTTAAAATCTTTTATTCTTAAAATAGAAAATCAAATTGATCACAAGGTTAAAATAATTAGATGTGATCAAGGGACTGAGTTTTAGAACTTCGTTCTTGACTCATTCTGTAACTCAAAAAGGATTGCCAGACAATATAGTGCTCCCCGAACTCCTCAACAAAATGGTGTTGTTGAGAGGAGGAATAGGACACTTATTGAGGCTGCTCGAACTATGTTAGCTGATTCAAAGCTACCTCTAACATTCTGGGCAGAGGCAATCAGCACTGCATGCTATGTGCAGAACAGAGTTCTTGTAGTTAAGCCCCATGGAAAAACCCCTTATGAGCTATGGAACAAGAGGCCACGTTCATTGGCTTTCTAAGGTCCTTTGGGAGCAGGTGTACCATACTTAACACAAAGGACAATTTAGCAAAATTTGCTGAAAAGTCGGATGATGCTATCTTTGTTGGATACTCTTCTAGTTCCAAAGCTTACAGAGTATACAACATTAAGAATCAACAATTTGAGGAGTCATCCAATATAGTTGTTAATGAGCACACTCCTTGTGTTAGGGGGAATGGGCCTGATCACATCTTTGATTTAGAATGTTTCCAAACTATTCTAAACCTTCTTATGAGAATGTTTTAGATGGAATAGGCGCTCAAACTGATACTGATGCTGTTGCTAATGGTCAACTGTTTGAGCTTCCCAGGACTAGACCAAATTCTCCAAGTGCTGAAATACATCAGACTTCCACTACTCACAGATCCGACAGTTTAACTATATCAAGGAATAATGAAGTCTCAACAAGTGAGTCACCTACTGAGCCTCAAAGCTCATCCGGTGATCCACTACAACACCAGGCAGAAGGAGGTAGTATTTTGAAGGAATAGGCAATTGTTAATCCTGCCTCACAGCCAACCATCGATGATGTTTCTCATTCATTTAATGAGTCCTCATTGAATGACTTTGTGACAACAGCTGGACAGAGTGTTCTAGTTCCTGAACAGAATATGTCCAACCTGGATCTATCTCTGCAACTGGAAGTGATTCCTCGGCTTCGGATTCACAACACTCATCCAACTGAGAACATCATAGGGAATGTCTCTGAGGGTGTGAGAACAAGAGGACAGACTCATCAAGGGAATGTCTGCTTGTACTCATGCTTTCTATCTCAGATGGAACCCAAGAAAGTAGAAGATGCCTTAAAAGATAGTAGCTAGATTGAATCGATGCAAGAGGAGCTGCTTCAATTCAAGAGACAGAAGGTATGGAACCTATGTCCGCTACCATCTGGTCAAGTACCCATAGGCACCAAATGGCTTTTCCAAAACAAGAGAGATGATAGAGGATTGATCATCAAGAATAAGGCAAGGCTTGTGGTTCAAGGATACACTCAAGAGGAAGGAATCGATTATACTGAAGTCTTCGCACCAGTTGCAAGACTTGAGGCAGTTAGGATCTTCCTTGCTTATGCTGCATCCAAGGACTTCACAGTATACCAACTTGATGTCAAGTGTGCTTTTCTATACGGGGATATAAAGAGGGAGGTGTACGTATGCCAACCTCCAGGATTTGAAGATCCACAGCATCCCAACTATGTGTGCAAATCGGATAAAGCTCTATATGGGCTGCACCAAGCACCCAGGCTGTGGTATGAGACTCTGTCTCAGTTTCTTCTGAAGAATGGCTATACTAGAGGTACCATTGACAAGACTCTCTTCATTAGAAAGTCTGGAAAAGACATTTTGCTTGTACAAGTCTATGTCGATGACATCATATTTGGTTCCTCAAATGACCAAATGTGCAAAGACTTTGAAAGCATTATGAAGAAGAAGTTTGAGATGAGCTCCATGGGAAAAATGGACTTTTTCCTTGGAATTCAGGTAAAGCAACTAAAGGAAGGGTTCTTCATTAATCAATCTAAATATGTCTCTAACATCTTAGAAAGATTTGAGATGAAGGATTGCAAGCCTGCCAAGACACCCATACCCAGAAACCATAATCTTTATTCTGACCTTGAGGGGGAGGATACTGATCAACATCAGTATAGGGCAATTATTGGTTCTCTGATGTATCTTACAGCAAGTAGACCTGATATCATGTTTGCTACTTGCATTTGTGCAAGATATCAGGCTGCTCCTAAGGTGTCTCACTTAGTTGCTGTTAAGAGAATCCTCAGGTACCTCAAAGGAGTACCTAAACTAGGTCTCTGGTATCCCAGAAACAGGGATTTCAATCTTTATGGATACTCTGGCAGTGACTACGGCGGTTGCAATATTGAGAAGAAATCAACATCAGGAGGATGTCAATTTCTTGGTGGAAGGATCATCTCATGGCAATGCAAGAAACAATCCTGTGTCTCTACATCAACCGCTGAGGCTGAATACATTGCTGCTGCTAGCTGCTGTGCTCAACTGCTATGGATTCAAAATCATATGTTAGACTATGGATTCAAATTTATGAGTACTCCTATCCATATTGAAAACAACAGTGCTATCTCCATTACTGAAAATCCAGTGAAGCACTCTAAGACTAAGCATATTGACATCAGATATCATTTCATTAGAGATATTCATGAGAAAAATCTAATCAGATTAATCAAAGTTGATTCAAATGAACAATATGTTGATTTGTTTACCAAAGCTTTTGAGAACAAAGATTTAAGTATCTTATTGCATGACAGGATCAGCGATCATAAGTTTGATGTGTTAGGATTCAAAGCAGCGGAATATGAACAAGAATTAGACAAATTGTAGCAAGCAATCGATACTTGTATTCATTAAGAGCGCATACGGTTATAGGGAGAGAATATATATTTCTGATTTCAAGGAATGATTATAGATGTAGAATATTTCTAATCAAATCATTCATTCATTCCATTCATTCATCCTATTACAATAGGTTGTCACTCCTTATATAGAGTGCAACAATCACTGCTGTTATCACGGAAAGTGACAACTGGCAGATCTAATACAAAAATAACTAACTCTTAACAAACTACTAAAATGTTCACAACTACTGAGAACATATCAGAGTGTTAAGTACAAAATATAAAACCACTGAAACTACAACGACTGAAGAACAAGCTCTTCAGTCGTTTTACAAAACTACTGAAACATAAAACTACTGAAACTAGAAATATAAAACTACTGATATCACAACTACTGAAGAAGTACTCTTCAGCAGTTGTGACAGACTACTGAAGCTTCAGTACTTGATCTTCAGACTTTGACCTTCAGGTGTTTCATCAGCTGATGACTTCAGTAGATATCATCAGCTGATGTCTTCAGTCTTTGTCTTCAGACTTTGTACATCAGTTGTTGATCTTCAGTACTTGTAAACTCTTCAGCTGTTGTACTTCAGTACTTTGGTCTTTCAGCTTCAGCACTTGTGTTCTTCAGCTGTTGTACTTCAGCACTTTAGTTCTTCAGCTGTTGAGGTCTTCAGCACTTGATCTTTAGCTGTTGAAGTCTTTAGCACTTGTCAAACTACTGATGAGGCTTTCAGTAGTTGTTGTGATACCATGTGGGACTTAGAGGTTTTCTGATCTTGGCTCATTGGTTCTTTTGGTCCAACAAACTCCCCCTGAACCAATGCAGCCAAAACCTCTCTTATTTATTATCCCACTTATTGATGGCAAAATGTTGGTCTTTTTCCTTCTTGATCAGTAGAGAAGATGACCCATGTAAGCTCCGGCCTGGGAAGAAATCTCAAATATTGTTTGGCAGAGTATGAATGGGAACTCTGTTTTGGGGAACTGGACACAGAGTTGTTATCCCATTCATGAGATTTACTTCCTCATAATGAGTCTGTATGACTCACGAACATAAGCCTCAAGGAGAACAACTTGTTCCTCCTGAGAGAGTTCTTCTACTCCTCCTTCGAAGAAGAACTCTGGACCATAGTACTCTGATAAGTACTTCATGGTCCTGCCATTTCTCAGCTCCACCGTAGTTACCTCCCTATATACAAATTCATCAGGATGGTTGCCTTCAAGGAGTAACTGGAGCTCATTCTTCTGGATGTCTTCAAGCTTTTTTATAGCAACCCCTCTTTAATCATCTTGTTTTCTAGTAAAGCTTGAGGGGTCTTCTTTGCTTGGTGAGCTTTCTTGAATCATCAATGATTTCCCAAGGTGAGACTACAACGGCCAACATGATGGTAGACTCTATTGTTTTTCGTACCTGGCCGTTGTATCTGTGTGGAATAGTTCTTTTATGGATTCTAGAACTCACCCTGGGGTCTGGCCATACTCTCACTCTCTCCTTTTGATACTGAAAGGTGTGCCTGAGAGTGTACAGCCTTTGAGCATGCCCTTTCATGGCTTGAATAGATGATGACTGAGGAAATTCCTTGTCAACCATCTTCAACAGTTGCTCATCGTGCTGTTTCTGCTGTTCTTCTTCTTCTATCTTGACTCTGACCATTTCCCTTTGAGAGTCAAGTGTGATCATGGGTTGACTTCGGGGTTTTGGTAGCTTCAGAACAGCAGAGAGTGGCAGACTATCATCTTCATCCTCCTCTTCTTCTTCTTCTTCCATCCTCAGCACCCTTCTCCTCCTTCTGGGTACATCACTGGATGATGGTGGGTTGGTGAAGGAATTGGTTTTGAAGAATGAGGATGTTTGGATTTTGGCTTAGAGATTGGTTGGGAGATTTGGGATAGGCTCTGTTTGAGTGGGTGGAAGGGAAGGTTGATCCAGCATCTTTGTAGTTAGTTTCGCCTTTGTGAGTTTAGCCATCTCTAACCTTTTACCAGCCCCAGCCTCATCAAGGGCTTCCACAATAATCCCTTTGTTGAATTGCTCAGACAGACAGATTCCGGTGGCTATAGCCAGAATGCTGTCCCTGGTCCACGCGCGAATCTCCATTAACGATCTTCCTAAGTATTTTGCAATAAAGCGGATCATTATTTCCAACTCTCTTTTTCCAGAGCATCATACCCTGCCCATCGGGTTTGTATCTCTTGCACTTCCAACCTTCTGATCTCACTATCCAGTGTGGCTGTGTCAAGCCCCTGCCTGAAGAGTTTTTCAATTATTTTATCCATGGATCGGCTGTGTGTAGTGTCAGCTTCTTTTACCAGCTCCTCCAAGGATTTGTCTTCAGCAGTATGATCATCAGCACTTTACTTTCGCTTGTAAGTGAGCAGAGGTTGCTTTTCTTTCTCCTCCTCTTGGGCTTGCTTCTCTTCCTTCTTCTCCTCTGTTCTTTTCTTCTTTTTCTTTCACTGCAGTACTTCCCCCTTTTTGGTTGCATTGGAGAAGGGGTTTGTACCGCAGAAAGAGTCTTTTGGACAGCAGCATCAACCAAGGGCTGTAAAGTTGAGGAAAGCCTCTCATCAATGGCTTTAGTCACAATATCATGATTATGGGTGTGATGAGAGGGAGGGAATTTTGAAGTGCAGCACCTATTTGCTCAGGAGGGTTCTGTTCCTGAGAAGTAGGGCCTGAAGCAGAGGCAGGTGTTGAGTTTGGAGTGGCTCAATGTTTGGGGTACCTTCAAGTGAAGGTGCCATCTGTGGGTGGGTTGAGGCAGATGGTCTTTCTCCTTGTGAGAGTTGGTCAAGTAGGTTTTGCAGCCTACTGACTTTCTCTTCAAGGATTGTGTTCTGGGCAAGAACATCATAGAAAAAGCCCAGGTCATCATCAGCCGAAACTGAATCATCTGACCTCCTCTCTTAGAGCAGGATTTACATGCACTGGGTGTAGACCAGTTGGTGCATGTGCCCCTTGTGCTTGGTACTGGGGACTTCCAGCCTCAGGACAGTGTCCATCATCAGCTGTTGCCTCTAGTGAGGTCTTAGCAATGTTACCAGCCTCACTCTGATCATGTGCTGAGTCAGAGGAGGTGGCAGCCTCACTAGATATTCTAAGCTCCTTGTCTACACCAAGAGATAGAAGTGGTAAATCCCTATGCTGTGGGTTCTCAAGTGCACTGTGTTCCTCCCCCTCAATGGTAGAGGTATTCCCAGTAGTAGTAGTGGTTTCTGGGGAGGGGGTGAGGAGTGCAGTTGAGTCAGCACTTGTGCAACTATTAAAGTTGGGCTGTGAGGGACGGTTGTTTGGGGTGAAGGGATAGAAGCAGTGCGCACCTGGGGAGGTTGGTGCTCTTCAATGGCAATCTCCTCAAGTGAGGAAGATCCCAGATATGTAGGTACCCCTTGTGTGGTTGCTGCAGGCTCCTGTTGAGAGGAAGCCTGAGCGGCTGTGGCTGGAAGAGTCATTGTATCCACTAGGGGGTTTGGACTAGTGGATATATCCTGCGTTTGTGTTGCAGGGGCATCCTCAGGGGACTCAATTCCCTGAGTAGCCGTTTTGGTTTCTTTTTGGGGGTTTGGGGGGACTTTGGATTTGGAGGTGGTGGCTGTGGGTTCCAGCTGCGTGGGTTGTCACAGCTTGGCAGCCATTTTGAGTGTCCGGTCAGAGTTGTGCCGGGAGTATACTTCCGGCAGAACAGCCGTAGCAGGGACTCCCAAGCCAACAAGTCCCTCAGCAGTAAGCTGGTTTGTAATGATGGCCATTATGAACCGTGGATATAGTATCCAACGGTTGGCAGTTAGTTTTTGAGCCATATCCTTGAGCTCTAAAAATATTATTTCTGAAAAATTAAGTGGTTGTTGCTCAAGAATAGAATACATTACCTGCTGCCATTTTGTCGACATTTGATCCCAAGACGACGTCTTAGGGGCCAAACATACATTCACCATGTGAAAAATCAGGCGCTCAGCGTCATTAAAGTGTTTCTTCATGATAGTGGAGGCACTGAGATCGCCTTGATATCCATATTGAGCAAAGGATAGATCTATGGTGCCCTTCGGATACCCAGCAGGAGAACTAGCATCATTCAGTTGAAGAATTTGGCAGATTATTTCAGGAGTGATGACTACTTCTTTGTTGTTTACGACTGACTGGAGGGATGGTGTGTTGTTCTCCCCAGTGGTAACAGTAACATTCATCCAAAATTGTTGAAGGATTCGGCATGTAGTATGGGATTCAGAAGAAATGCCGTATGGTATTGGGACTGAACCATAAGATCGATAGCAGTATCGAACTTAGTCCAGATGGGCGACTTAGTGAGGTAGGCAACACAGTTGTGTCGCGGTTTAATTTGCATGGACGCCATGGAGAAGAGGGAAGTTTTGGAGAGGAACGTTAGGTTTAAAGAAGATGAAGCATTGAGAGCTTAGGTTAGGGATATTTATAGGGTACGGGTAGGAAAAACGACTGAAGGATGTGGTGTTAGTCAACAGTAGTTTTAAGCGACCGTTGACATGGTATTATCCTTTCAGACGTTGAAACAGCTGAAGTCATGGTGTTAGGCATCAGTAGTTTAGAAAACTACTGAAGACCGTGGTTTTTGACTTCAGATGATTGAAACAACTGAGGACTTGGTGTTTGTCATCAGTAGTTATGAAACTACTGAAGACAGTGGTTTTGTCATCAGCTGTTGTAAACAACTGAAGACTTGGTATTAGTCATCAGTAGTCATAAAACTACTGAAGACGTGGTTTTGCTTCAGTTGTTTAGAATGAAACAGCAGTTGTACAAACGACTGAAGAGAAAGTTCTCTTCAATTGTTTTCGTCAATTCTTAGCTTTTCAGCTGTTTCATACTGTCCTCAACACATTCATCAGCCTTTTTGGCTGAGTTCAGTGTTTCATAGGACATCAGTATTATCTGTTTTTACTGATTGCAGTAGTTGTAATTGCATCAGTAGTTGTAACTACGTCAGTAGTTTAGAGCAGATGATGTACTGCAGTACTTGTGAGACATTTAGCTTTCAGTAGTTATAGAAACTGCTGAGGGTAAAAGAGCTCATCAGTACTTATATGTGACATAGTTACTAATGATCTCAGTACTTATTACTAAGATCATCAGTAGTTGTCACTTATTCTAGCTGCAGCATACCAAGCCTTAACACCAGGTTTTGGAAAGTTGAACTATCCAAAGGCTTAGTAAAAATGTCTGCAAGCTCATCAGCACTAGGTACAAACTTAGGATCAATCAGACTTTTTCGAAACAATCCCTTATAAAATGATGTCTGATCTCTATATGTTTGGTCCTAGAGTGCTGGACTGGATTTTTGACAATGCAAAGAGCTGAAGCACTATCCATTAACAATGAGTCTTAGTCTCTGTAATGCCATAGTCCAGAAGTTGGTTTTGAAGCCAGAGTACCTGAGATGTACAACTTGCAGCAGCAATGTACTCTGCTTCAGCAGTAGATGTAGCAACTGAGGTCTGTTTCTTGCTCTGCCAAGAAATCAAGCAGTTGCCTAGGAATTGACATCCACCAGAAGTTGATTTCCTGGTCAACTTACACCCTGCATAGTCATTGTCAGAAAAAGCAACTAATTTACCAGAATGTCCAGTAGAATACCATAAACCTAGAGATGGAGTGCCTTGCAGATATCTAAAGATCCTCTTGACTGCAATCAGATGAGACTCTTTAGGTGCAGCCTGAAATCTAGCACAAACACATGTAGCAAACATATATCTGGTCTAGAAGCTGTTAAATACATCAAGGACCCAATCATACATTTGTAAAGTGTTTCATCAACCACTTTACCTTTCTGATCTGTATCCAGTTGTGTGGTGTTGCACATGGGGGTAGAACAGGACTTACAGTTTTGTAAATCAAACTTTTGCAAAAGATATTTGTATATTTGGACTGATGAATGAAAATTCCATCAGCTTTTTGTTTGATTTGCAACCCCAGAAAGAACTGTAATTCTCCCATGGCACTCATTTCAAACTTCTGTTGCATCAACTTTGTAAAGGCATCACACAACTTTGGATCAGAGGATGCAAAAATGATATCATCTACATAAATTTGAACAAGTAGATTATGCTGCCCAGCTTTCTTAATGAATAAAGTCTTATCTATGGAGCCTCTAGTGAAATTGTTTTCCAGAAGAAAGTTGATAATGTCTCATACCAGGCTCTGGGAGCTTGTTTTAACCATAAAGAGCCTTATCAAGCTTACACCCAATTAGGATGTTTATTGTCCTCAAAGCCTGGAGGTTGACATACATAAACCTCTTCTTTAATTTTTCCATACAAAAATGCACTTTTGACATCCATTTGAAAAACTTTAAGGTTTTGATAAGCAGCATAAGCTAAAAACAATCGAATTGCTTCCAGTCTGGCTACAGGGGCAAAGGTTCATCATAATCAATACCTTCTTCTTGTGCAAACCCCTGAACAACCAGTCTGGTCTTGTTCTTAACAATAAGCCCATTTTCATCAGTTTTGTTCCTAAACACCCATTTAGTGCCTATTGCACACTTACCTGGAGGTAGAGGAACCAGTTCCCACACTTGCTGTTTCTTAAGAAGCTCAAGCTGCATGGCATCAACCCATCCATTGTCCTTTAAAGCAATGTGATAATTCTTTGGCTCTTGCTGACTGATGAAGAGAGCATAGAAGCAGAAATTTGACAATTGACTTCTTGTTGATACTCCAGCAGTGATATCACCAATGATTGAGACATAGGGTGATTCTTAGATCTTGATACACAATGAGATCTGTGCAAGTGTTTGTAGCAGGCTCAGCAGCAACAGATGGTGATGGTGAATCATTTCCTTGAAACCAATCAGTGGATGGTAATTCAAAGGAAGTTGAATTCGAAGAGATCTCATCAGCATTTGTTGTGGATGGTGCTACTGGAGCTACAGGAACATCAGGTCTAGCTGAGTCAGGCAGCTGATCACTAAACCTGAAGAGGTGAGTACTGCAATCATCATCATCATCATCAGTACCACCAGGTGGTGAACTGTTGACAGGAGCAACAGCAGGAGTTTGATAAGGAACATATTGCAGTATGTCCAAATCAAATAACTCCACAGGGCTTTGTGGAATCTTGTCCTTTGGAGATTCATTGAACTTAACATGTAGAGTTCTTCAACCATCTTTGTTCTGCAGTTGAAGACTCTATATGCCTTGCAAGTAGATGAATAACCAACAAAGTACCCTGCATCCACCTTAGGATCAAATTTATGGAGTTGATCCTTTGTGTTGAGAATAAAACAGAGACACCCAAATGCTTTTAAAAATGAAATCAGAGGAGCCAAATGATGGAGAACTTCATATGGAGTCTTCATCAACCTCTGATTTACTAAAACTCTATTTTGCACATAGCAAGCTGTGTTGACAGCTTCAGCCCAAAAGGTCAGTGGCAAACCTGAGTCAGCCAGCATGGACCTTGCAGCTTCAATGAGGGTCCTGTTCTTTCTCTCCACTACTCCATTTTGTTCTGGAGTCCTTGGAATGCTGAACTGCCTTTTGATTCCCTTTGAAAGATAGAAGTCATCAAGTGTATGATTTCTGAACTCAGTTCCATTGTCACTCCTAATACACTTGACTGGAAGAGAATACTGCTTCTCAATATACAGCACAAGTGAATAATCTTCTGAGCAGCCTCATCCTTTGAATGTAGAAAGAAAGTCCATACAAATCTGGAGTAATCATCCACAATTACCAGACAGTATTTCTTCTTGCCATGCTCATTACTCTCACAGGACCAAATAGATCCATATGCAGTAATTGCAAGCAGGCAGTGGACTTAGGCACTTCAATAGGAGGGAATGAGACTTTGTGCTGTTTTCCTTTTAAACACGCAGTGCAGGTTTCATCACAGTGGAACTCCTTTATTGGTAAGCCTCTGACTAAACTATTGTGGGTAAGCTGATTCATGTTTTTGAGATTAACATGACCAAGCCTCCTATGCCACAGTTTAGATTCTTGAGAAGAGGCTTTGGAAAATAGGCAAGGATTGCCTTTGAGATCTATCTTCTTAGAAAGATCTAAGGCATACACTCTTCCTGTCCTGTTGGCTTTCAGGAGAGTGTGATCATCCAACACCTTGTCAATCAAGTGCAAAACTTTGGATGACAGAATCCTATAGTTTTGACTGGTGAAAAGGGCAACATGGCCTTTATCACACATTTGACTGACACTCAAGAGATTGTACTTGAGATTTTCCACATGATTAACATCATCAAATTTGATTTCTCCATTGGAGACAAAGCCCTTACCGATGATGTAACCCCTAGCATCATTGCCAAAAGAGACAAATCCCTTCTTTCCTTGAGAGTAGTCATGAAGAAGAGAGCTGTTCCCAGTCATGTGCATAGATCCCCCACTGTCTACATACCAGATGCAACTTTGGCATGTTGAAGAACCCTGCAAAAATAAACAATTAGTTAGTTTTAGAGACCCAAACTTTTTGGTTTTGGGCCTGGTCTCATCAATAGATGGTAAACTAACAGTATTATTGAAACAACAGCCTGAGAGGAAGAAGATGGTGTAGAAGAGGAGTCCTTTGGCTTGGACCTCCTTTTCTGTGGTTTCAACATAGGAGCATCTAGTTGATTAACTCTACCCAACAGATGTTGAACCATCATAACCAGCTGTGTCTGATTTTGTGATAAAGCTTTCAGCTCATCAGACACATTGCTAGTGGAGTTTGATAAGTTCCTATGTTGCACCTTCTTCTTCTGAGCACCCTCAGCTGTCACTTGTTTAACCCCTTCCTTTTTGGATTTCTTTGAGGACTTAAGGGTTACAGGATTGATGTTGCTGATACAAATGTGGTCTCAAAAACTCAGTTTTCATTTTTACCATTTTCTCATTAATTTCTTCTTTTAGTTTGAGTTTGGAACTCTTTTGTACCAACAATCATCTGTAAGATGATTGAACAAACACATACTTCACATGGTTTCTTCTTCATCTTAGGTTGATCATCAACTAAAGAGGGTGAAGCAACAGAAGACTTGTTCTTCAATGCTTTGGAAGCATTGTTTGCTTTCTTGACAGCCTCTTTAGTAGTCTTCAAACTCTTTCTACTGCCAGTTTTCTTCTCTTCAGTACTGACAGCAGCTGAAGTTTGAACTTCAGGTGTTAAATCTGCTCTCTAGTCCTTTCAGGACCTTCAGAATTAACTCCTGAGTTGATCAACTCATTAATCATGTGAATGTCAGCATTTGAACCATCAACATCAGCTGATAGGTTCAAAGAGGGCTTGATGCTGACTGCTACTTCTGATTGTGCTGTATCAGAAGGTAGATCACATGATGTGATGGATTGGTTATCACTCTCACCATCAGATTCTACCTCTGCTCTTGGGGTAAAATGTAGGTGGAGCAGTGTGATTGTAACCAATTCCAAACTTCACATTGAAGCAGATTGCTTACTAAGAAGCATTTCAAAGCCTTTGCATGATTGTACCCATCTATCACACTCTACCTGGGTAACTGCAAGGGTTTCTTTGAGATCTTTGTACTTCTCTAGAAGTACTTCTTCTCTATCCTTATCATCAATTATTTGGCAATTCAGTATAAATCTCATCATTTTTATCTTTAAGCACAAACTCAAACTCAGCTTTGTTTTTGGAAATTATTTGTTCTAACTCAATGTTCTTATTAATTAGAGCTACATTTCTTCTCTAATGGAAGCAAATGCTGCTATGCATGGTTCAGAACATAATTTGGCTTTTGCCTCAGAGGATACCTGTGATACCTGAGGTGTAGAGGCATTAGAAAATGAAGTATCAGCAGACTCCAAAGCCATAAGAGCTAGATTCCCAAAAGGACTGTCACCACCATGTTGACCAGCACCTGAGAACAGTTGGTCATGACCAGACATGTCATCTGGTAAACTGCTCCAGTCAACAACTCCTGGGGTGAAGAAGCTGTGTTGTTAAGTTGAGTTTGTTGATGAGATTGGGATGGCTGAGGATCTGGTAGTGCTGAGGTTGTGGTGCCATAGGAACTTGAACTTGATTTGACTGTGGCATGTAATAACAAGGGTACGGATATGGCATTTGACCCTGAGGAACAAAATATGCCGGAGATTGTTGTTGAGGATGATGACTAGAGGTGACAGGATGTTGCCCTCTGTGTTGTTGACTATTGCCAGGAAAAGTCACAAAGGGTGCAGTGGAGTTAGATCCAGTTGATCTACACTCTCTTGCAAAGTGTCCAAGCCTTTGGCATTGTGACACCTCAACTTGCTCTTGTCAAAACCAACTTTGGTTTTGCCAGAGAGTCCTAGGAATTTCTTCCAGTTCTTTTATAGAACTTCTAAGATCTGATATTTATCAAGGCCATTTGGCTCAAAATATCCATCTCTTCTAAGTCATCATCGGCAATCCCCTTGAGATCATCCATAATGAAGCATAGATTGTCATTATTACACCCAGTAAACTGACCATCAACACTCACAAATGCAGAGTCAGAAGTGCTTGAAGAGAAATTAATATGCTCATCATACTGGCATTCAGATGAAGCATATTCTGACTCATGACCCACCAAGGCAGTGTTGCCTGGTACAAAGTCTTCAGTGAGCTTTCCAGATGAAGACAGCTTTCTCTTCTGTTCTATCTCTCTCTCAAACGTGAGCAGTTCCCATGGAGTTGGGTGAGAGATAGTTTGTCCAAACTTGCACTGGAGCGTAGGACAATAGTATATGTGTCCCATCTCTCAGGCAGTGATCTGAGAAATCTGTTATTCATTTGAATATTGGTGTATTCAAGTTTGACCATTTAGTTCAGAGATCAAACAAGAAGACCGCTCATATTGTTGAGTCAGTGTCTCACCCTTTATATGAGAGAATGTCTCATATTGTTGGGCAAGAATTCTCTATTATTTGCCAAGACTCATCTGTTCCTCCAAATTGTTCTTTCAAGGCATTCCAGAGGTCATGGGCAGTTTCATGATGCATAGCCCAGAATAGATTTCATTGGCAGTGCCATGGCCAGAATTCCATGGGCTTTTGCATCAATTTCAAGCAAATTCTTGTCCTCATCTGAGTATTGCTCCCTCCTCTTCGGAACCATTTGATTGGTTTCCGGGTTATTCACCATAGGCTTGTGTGGACCATGTACCACTGATGTCCAACACCCTGCGCTGTTAACAGACAGGTGATGGAGCATACGTCTTTGCCATATGTTATACTCATTCCTAACCAGCATTGGTGGCTTGGTTGAGGAACCAGTATTGTGAGGATCATTGGAGGGAGTAGTCATTTTCAGTTCAAAAACAATTTAGTTCAAGCTTTTAAAGTTTAACAGACCACAACAAACTCAATGAAAACCAAGAGAAGATCACAGGATGAATGAGCAGAAATACAGAAAATTCAATCTCTATAACCGTTTCTTGCAAAAACAAAAGCTAATTCAATCAAACTTAGATCTGAATAGCAGTTTCAATGATCAATTATTAGATCGATCAATGATTAACCTGCTCTGATACCATTTGACAGGATCAGCGATCACAAGTTTGATGTATAGGATTCAAAGCAGCGGAATATGAACAAGAATTAGACAAATTGTAGCAAGCAATCGATACTTGTATTCATTAAGAGCGCATACGGTTATAGGGAGAGAATATATATTTGATTTCAAGGAATGTTTATAGATGTAGAATATTTCTAATCAAATCATTCATTCATTCCATTCATTCATCTATTACAATAGGTTGTCACTCCTTATATAGAGTGCAACAATCACTGCTGTTATCACGGAAAGTGACAACTGGCAGATCTAATACAAAAAAATAACTCTTACAAACTACTGAAATGTTCACAACTATTGAGAACATATCAGAGTGTTAAGTACAAATATAAAACCACTGAAACTACAACGACTGAAGAACAAGCTCTTCAGTCGTTTTACAAAACTACTGAAACATAAAACTACTGAAACTAGAAATATAAAACTACTGATATCACAACTACTGAAGAAGTACTCTTCAGCAGTTGTGACAAACTACTGAGGCTTCAGTACTTGATCTTCAGACTTTGACCTTCAGGTGTTTCATCAGCTGATGACTTCAGTAGATATCATCAGCTGATGTCTTCAGTCTTTGTCTTCAGACTTTGTACATCAGTTGTTGATCTTCAGTACTTGTAAACTCTTCAGCTGTTGTACTTCAGTACTTTGGTCTTTCAGCTTTAGCACTTGTGTTCTTCAGCTATTGTACTTCAGCACTTTAGTTCTTCAGCTGTTGAGGTCTTCAGCACTTGATCTTCAGCTGTTGAAGTCTTCAGCACTTGTCAAACTACTGATGAGGCTTTCAGCAGTTGTTGTGATACCATGTGGGACTTAGAGGTTTTCTGATCTTGGCTCATTGGTTCTTTTGGTCCAACATTGCAGCTATTGGGATGATAAACATTGATTAACCTGATCTCTTTTGAAAACCTTTTTAAGATGTAAGTCTTGTGTCAATACAATTTAAGCCCTGTTACAAGAATTTTGTCTTGAAACTTTCTAAGTGTAAATTCCTTCCGAAGAGAAATTAACCTTCGGAAGACATTCTCATATCTTCCGAAGCATAACTTCTCAAACGATAACTTTCTTCTCGGAAGAACTTTTGGTCTCGGAAGAAGCGATTGATTGCATATCAGATCTACTTCCGAAACTTAAAAAAATCTCCATTCAGAAGCAACTCTAACCTTCGGAAGCAAAGAATTGGCTTCGGAAGAAAGAATTGCCTTCGGAAGACAAGTTACCTCGGAAATGTTTTACACTCGAAAGGGAGATCTCACTGTGTAACGTAATTTTCTTGGGCCCCACACTGTAAAAAGCAAAGATTTTTGTTAGTGATGTCGGATTATTTAACTATTTCTTAACCTTACCGCCATTGTCATTTCATCCACTAAACCATCACATCACATTATCCTAACCCCCATTACCGCCTCTCCATAATCGTTTAAATAATCTCGACTATTCACTTTCACTTTCTTACTTGCCACTTTACAGCCCTAGAAATTTCTTCTACTCATCTTTACCCAGCTCAAAACATTCCAATTCACCTTTCCAAATGGCCTTCAACCCATAGCACAATCAAGTCACACTTCTTGATTCATCAAGAGATGCTGACTTCTCAGATATCATCTCCTTCCTAACCCAATCTTCATACTACAACGCTCTAACTGTTAACCCCACAATTTACACAAACCATATGTCTGAATTTTGGGCAAATGGTCAGATTGAAACCCTAAACGGGGTTCGTGTCATTCGATCGAGTATTTGTGGCCAGGAGTTAGTCATTACTGAACAACTCATCAGGGAGCATTAAGAGCTTCATGATGATGGCGCTCCAACGGAATTTCCCAAAGTAGACTTGGATCATTCTTATCTCCAAATGGGATATGGAGGAGATGTTAGCAGGTCAACTGTCTACAAATTTAACTTCTCGTACAAATGGAAGTTCCTGCTACATGTGGTCCTTCACTGCTTGTCGAATAAATTCGGCGGATGGGATCAAATTCCATTTGAACTTGGGTGCCTTGTTCATGGGTTGGTAAAAGGCCTCCGCTTCAACTATTCAAGATTTATGCTGACTAACCTCATGGGAAATCTTCAGAAAGACACCTTCTTCATGTATCCCAGGTTTCTCCAGCATATAATCAACTGTGAGCTAGACCAAAGCACGCTTGTCTGTGCAGCTGCTCTAACTGCTCCCCAGATGAGGCCAACTATCTTCAAGACTTTGAAGAGAGTGTCCACCAACTTCACAGGAAGAGATACTGCACTTCTTCCAGGTATGACTGAGCCAACGGCTCCTGGTGACATCCCTGTACATCCCACAGGTGATGAACCCACACCAGCAACTACCCCCACTATGCCAACACTACCCATCACCATCACTTATCAGAGACGTCCCAAACAAACCCTTGTTCAATCTACTCTGATTGAACAAGCTCCTCCTATTCAATCCAAAAAGGCTAAAGTGGAACAAAGGGCTCCCACTCAGCCTGAGGTCCAACCATCCTTCATAATTGACCTTAATTTGGGTCCTGAGTCTCCTCAGTTCAGACCTATGAGCCCACAACCCAAGCTGAAAGCCCTCAAGGTGAGTCTCTATACTCCCCTGAGCAGCCAACAAGGGACAGCCCCACCAGAGGCTCAATGCCTGTAGACATTGACCAAAGTCCCGGGTCAGTAGGTTTAACCATCCTATTTTTCACTGACCTTTTATTCAAAACTGATGAAGAGACAACATCTCTCCATGGCAATGAAGTTGATCTACAACACCCTCTCCAAGATCAACAGAGCCCGGAGAAATCTCTTATCTCTAGCCCCCGTCGGCAACCAACTGAGGTGAGTCCCATTGATATGGAGGGGACTCATGTAGATTCAGCTGCCACTACAAAAGGTGCCTCAATGGACCTTATAGACAGTGGTAACATTTTTCAGACTGAATCTACGGCAACCGAGCCCTTTGATGACTCTGAAAGAGACATCATTGAGAATGGGAAACCAGGGTGCCAAGAAACCACATCTGGTGGTGAGGATGAACATACTAGGTATGTTACCTCATATCCCCGTGATTCTTCGAAAGTAGATGAGGGAAGCATGCAACTCCTCATTCAAGATCTTCTTTCTAAAGTCTCAAATCTGGAATCTCAGGTTAGGACTTTAGAGGCAAGATCTGCCACTCAGCAACTTGAGATTGACAATCTCAAGCCTCAACTAGCTGAGAAACAGATAGAGAGGTCTGTTAGGCACGTACCTATTCAGGTCTCCCTGACTTCCTCCTCCAGCTCATCTAGCTCTCAAGATAATGCTACCAAAAAGAAGGAGAATGTTCAAAGACAAACACACAAGGAACCACAGAGCCGGCCTTCCACTTCAACATCTTCCTCTCCTATCATTTCTGCGCCTAAAACATCTCAGGTCACTCTTCAGATTGATCCAAGGATGCTTAATAATCTTTACAGACTCTTCACCAAGTTTCTGTTAAGATCTTCGTTTGAGCAGCCAAGTCATGATGCTGCAATGATCTACTTTGGAGCAGAAGAACTTCAAAGGCTGACTGCACCTTCTACCACTGTGGAAGAAGTTGGTCAACCTAAGGTTTCCATGGAACCTGAGATTCAATTCGAAGGGGAAATGGGAACTGATGGCCCAGCAACTGAAACATTGAGACAGAATCTGCATCCCCTCTAACTTCCGAAGCTGAAGTTAAAGCCTCGGAAGAACAAGCTGAATCTTCCGAAGCTGAAATGGAAGCTGTGAAAGGACTGTTTAAAATGTCCGAGGAACTGATCATCACAGATGCTATCCTGGAAATGGCATCTGAAATGAGCAGCGAGGACTTTCCGATTATACCTCCATCACAGACTCCATCTTTGGCTCTCTCACAATCAGAAACTTCTCTCCAAGAACCACCACAGTCAGAATCTTCAAAGGATAAAGGTAAAAGGAAGATGACTGTGGAAGAGATTCAGGAAGAAGAGAAGATTGAAAAACTTAAGAAGAAGGAAGACTTCAGACTGAGAAGTTGCTAGCTGCTAGCACAAAAGCAGCTGCTTCCAATCAGGAGGTTGTCATCAACAAAAGAAGAGAGCAGATCATTGACCAGCTGATTGAAATAGGAGCTGCCAATGAAGAAACACTCCTGCTACCATTAGAGGAGTTGGTGGATCTAGAGAAGGCAACCAGGCTAAAGTTTGAAGAAGAAGCCAGGTTGGCCTTAGAGGAAAAGGAAAAGAAACAGAAGGAGGATGAATTGCAACTGAGGAGAGACAGGATAAACTTCCTACTCTCCAGAGGTTTTGAACTTCAAGAACTTTCTCCACACAACGATGACACGATCCTCTGGCTCTTCAACAAAGAGCAGGGTCAAATGGAGAAAGAAAAGAAAAAGGCTGCTAAAGAAAAGGAAAGAGAGAAGAAGAAGAAAAAAGAAGAGGCTAGGGTCACTACCTCCAAGAAGCTTACTGAGAAAGCCTGGATGAAGGACTATCTCCGGGCTCATGGCTTCTCCGGTAGGTAGGTGGGTCCTATGTCGGATAGGACACTCCAACAGATGGTCAGTAAAATTAAGGCTGACATCCGGTTGGGGAAAAGGAAAGAGATGTACAGAAGGGTAAAAGGGATGACCTTCGCTGCTTCTACCCAACCACAACTTGAACCCTCATCCTCACCATTCACTATTAAACCTGAACCCTTCACCCCTGAACCCACATTACTACCCTCTACTACTCCCTCACCTCAACCTCCTAAACTTCCCATAATCCAACCCAAAACACTAGCCAGAACCTCTGAACCTAAACCTACCCAATTACCATCCAAACCATCCCTTAAGCCTTCTTAACATCTCTCCCTTGAGGAGTTTAAGGCAGTCAAGATGAATCTCACTAACTGCACCACTTTGAGCGAAGTTTCATGTGTAGAAGACTCTATCAACATTACCTATGTAGACGGATCTTCAAGTTCCCTCACAAGAGACAGATTCCTTGATTTACCTAGAGGAACTTTGGACCAGGCTACAAGACTTTTGGGCCTTAATTCAGACTCTTTAAATGAGGAAGAAAAGAAGCTCAGAAGGAAACTGGTGACTCTGCTGGATACAAGAAAAGAGGACAAGATTCCTAGTCAGCCTCTTGTGCCTAGAAGGAAGATAATCCAGTGGAGGTTCGATGAACCTTCTCACAACTTTGTTGTGGAAAGAGAGAATGGTGAAGTCAACAGACTCAACGCAACCTCTCTGTTACACTCCAGCAGATTGACATTGCTGAGTTAGCAGAGAAACCATTCTCCACTCCCTCCAACTCTGAAACCGTTGCACTCGTCAGAAATCATCTCAGAAGTCTTCATTTGGCTGAGCTAACTGCAAAAGCAAAGATTGAAGAAGAGTTAAAGTTAAAAAAATAGGAAGACAAGGAAAGATCTACCACCAAAGGTCCTGCCTTTCTACAGATGGTGGAAGGTCCTGAATTGGAACCTATAGTTCGATGGGAATATGATTACAGCTCCCATCAACTAACTATTTTCAGAGGGCAACAACAAAGGGTACATGTTATCCAAGGTGACAGACTGGATCTCCTGTCTACCAAGGATCTGTACAAACTTCTCAACACTACATCAGGGAAGAACAAGGAGATAGACAAAATTTGCTCTCCTTGGTGCTGAAAGTTTTGAGAACTCGAGGTAAGTGAAGTTTTGGTAGCATCAGCCTAGGGGGAGTTTGTTGGATCAAGAAGAAGGCTAATGCAACCAAAACTATATCACTTAAGTTATTTTGATGCTGCATGCAAAGGCTTCCGAAGCTCTTCATGGAACTTCCGAAGGTTGTAGAGTTCTTCCGAAGACAAAGGAAAAGTCCAGCTTCCGAAGACAGAATTCTACTTCCGAAGACAAATGCATACTTCCGAAGTTCAAGACTTAGAAGAATAAAGTGAAGACCACTTCCGAAGTATGATAAAGAAGTCTCCAAGTCTTGGAAGAAGCAACCTCTTCCGAAGTATAAAGTGACTTCGGAAGTACTTACTCTTCCGAAACCATTTATACTTCGGAAGACACTGTTATGGCCAGTGGACACAAGTATGGTCTCTGACACTCCGCTGCAGACTTCTGATATAGCATGGCTTCTTCCTAAAGAACCATGTTGTTGACCATGCTTTATTCCACTGCTTACCTTTTCATGATAGTACCCTTACCATATTTAGTTGGTGACAAAAGGTAAGTCAGGGACATGTCCTGACTACCTAATCTCAGATAAGACTTTATCCGAGATACCTTAATCTTTAGTCTTGTAGTATATACTTTAGGTATAGGATCCCAGCTGGTATCAAAGTATATCCTGTTGTAGATAGTATTATATATAGGTTCTCCTTGTAATTCATAAAAGAGAGAAATCTGCTTGTAAGAGTCCTTTGTATTATGAGTTGAGAATCAATATATAAAAGTATCTTGAAATTATCTTTCTGCGTTCTTAGTTACTTTTCATATTGTGATCAACTCTTCTTGATTCTTACCCGAGTGTGATTCTAGGTGAGTTTGAGAGAAAACATTTGTGTTTAAGTGACAAACACCGATCCTGCAGTAACAAGTGTAGGGCTATAGTGATGGAGTTCCTTTCCTTAGGCTTGTGAGATACCTTATGTTGCTTCCCTTTCAGGCATGCAACACAATGGTCATCACTTTTAAGCTCTTTCTTTGGCATTCTAGTTACCAAATCATTCTTAATGAGTTTATTCATGTTCTTAAAATTTACATGGAACATTCTTTTATGCCATAGGAAAGACTCATCACTATTGGCTTTAGACAAAAAGCTTGAAACTTCTCTAGAGGGAGATGTTTCTTGCATATCCATCTTGTACATGTTCCCTTTCCTGGGGGCTCTAAGCAGGATATGCTCATGAGGAATGACCACCTCGGGCTTGAGAACAATGCACTCATACTCAGTAAAAAGCATGTTATGACTCTGATCACAAAATTAGGATACACTCAGAAGATTGTACCCAAGCTCCTTGACAAAGTTTACCTTCTCAATGCTAAGCTTACCATTTGTGACCTTGCCCCTTCCAGAAATGTAACCACCTTCATCTCCTCCAAAAGCAACTGGCCCTCCTTCAATCCTTTCAAAGTTCTAGAGTAGTGACCTATTACCTGTCATGTGCCTGGAACAACCACTGTCAATGATCCAGACATTCTTGTTTGTCTTGAGCTATCCATGCACAAAGAAAATGATTAGTTACATTTGGAAACCCAAGCCTTACTTGTCTTGGGCTCATTAAGAGAAACAGAAGGTAATGCAATAGTAATAGATCCTATGTTGTGCTTTGAGGATCTTGAGCTGTTATTGATGGAGAATTTTCAGTCACTTGGTCTTTCTTAGACTTCCAGACCACCTTTGGAAGCTTGGAATTGACCTTCAATACTTCGGAAGCTTTTAAGACTTTTGAAGTTTTGATTTGGAATATTCTTCAAACACTACAGTATACTTTAGTGCGTAGGAAGTATTCCTTACTTCCGAGACCAACTTTTCTTCCGAAGGCAATTTTCCACTTGCCTTCTTAGTTTTGGAGCTTCCGAAGGAAACAGTTTTTCCTTCCGAAGCTAGAATCTTCTTGGAACTCTTAGAAGTCCTTGTCTTGGTCATGTGAAGAGTACCCTTAGGATTATATGGTCAATATTTTGCAAGATGAGCAGTACTTTCACACATAACACACTCCATTTTCTTCTTCCCAAGAGCCTTTTGTTGGGAACAAGACTGACTTTGGTCACATCCCTTCTCCACCCTCATCTTTGCAGATGTTGAGACAGTCTTTTTGGGCTGAGGATTGTTCTTGGAGTTGGATGGTCCAGGTTTTGTAGAAGTGGTACACAACAGATCAGCCTTCTTCTTGGTACTGAGATGATTTGAACATGAACCAGAACTCTTAGCAGAAGAGTTTAGGTTGATGTCTTCAGTCTTTACTACTTCAAACCCTGTAGAGATAAAAACTTGTTCTTCTTAGAGTCAAAAGTAGCCTTGATCTCTCAATCCTTCCTAGCTTTCTTTTGCTCTTTCTGATCAAGTTCTTCCTCATTGACTTGGTCATCACAGTCTTCTTTCTCTCCTCTGAAGGATAGTGGCCCTTCTTAGAATCCTCCTCTTCACTCTTCTTAGAGGAATTCTTCACTATCACTTCATCATCCTCTTCACTCAAAGGATCTATGAGAGGAAGCTCATCTTCACAAGTTCCACACCGGGGTGATCTTACAGACAAGATTGTGTGTGGAGGAGCTATCTCATTTGATCCCAGTCCCTGCTTGTTTTGATAGCACACTTTGTTGTGTAGGGATGAGGATATCATGTTCTTGAAGGTCTCTTCTTTAAGAACACATTTTTCTGCCCTGGCGTTGCTGATCACAAGCTCAGCCTGGCATTCAGTTAGCTTAGTTATGAGATCCTTGATCTAAGTCCTATAGTTTGTATGCTCATGTTTCAAAACTGAAATGGTTTTCTCTAAGTCCTCTATCTTTGGTTATACTCATTTTCAGTTTTTCTAAAATTAGCCTTTAGAATGTTTAAGGACTCAAGATCAGATCTCACTTCCAAGTTATAGGACATGTACCTGTTAACTTTAGCAATACATTCAGGGGTACAGAAATGTTCCAATACCTTAGCTTCATCATGATCTGCCATGAGTGCTTGGTTTGGAGAAGCATATTCCACCTGAAAGCTCCAGTCAAAGCCTCCCTGAGATCAGTGCTTGGTTCTTCAATAGCAACTGCAGCATGCTGCTTTGGCTTGTCATTCTGGGGAGCTTTGTCAGTGTAGTTTGGTCTGGACTGTGTTTGGCCACCATTTGTTCTTGGTGCCTTACACTCCCTAGCAAAGTGGCCCATCAAGTTACAGCTGTAACACTTGACTTTGCCTTTGTCCAGCCCAAACTTTCCACTGGTTGCATTGCTGGGAACTTCCTTCCAGTCCGCTTGTAGAACTTCTTGGCTCTATGAGTGAGAAGAGCCATCTGCTGGACTATCTCCATGTACTCCAGATCATCTGGATGGATACAGTCTAGCTCTTCAAGGGTGAAAAGAAAGTTGCCACAACTTTCATCAAAAGACACAAAGGCTTGAGAAGAACTTGTCTCTTGAGATGGGCTTCCTTGAGTGTAGTTCTCCTTTGGTGTCTCAGGGAAGGTTATAAAAGGACCCTTTGATGAGTTTTTAGGGTAGCATATGAGATGATGTTGGGGTTCTATGCTATCCCTTTCAACCACATGAAGGGTTGAACCCATTTGATTGTTGGAGTTGCCAGATGAACCTTGCATGTTCATCTCCATCTGGTAGCCACTAAAAATCCCATACGACTCTGTCAGAGTAAGAGTTTTCATGTTCTCAGTCCTTTTGATAACCACATAGTAGTATGTCCATTGCCTAGGAAGTAAGGACATGAACTTCCTTACAATGTCTCTGTTCTCAAGAGCAACTCCTCCCTCCACTAGGGTATCCACTATCTCAAGATACCTGAAGTATTGTTGAGTCATGGTTTTACCTGCTTTGAAGGTGATGTTTTCAAACTGCTGCTTTAGTAGATCCTTCTTGTTCTCCTTTGCTTCAGAGGAACCCTCATACATCAGTTTCAATGCATCCCACAGCTGCTTAGTTGTTTTGCATTTCTTGAAACCTCTGTATACAGAGTTAAGAAAAGCAGTCTGAAGTGTTGTCATGGCCTTCCGGTCAATTTCTACTCCCTTTCTGTCTTCATCTGAGTAGTCAACCACAGCCTTGGGGATCATACCACCACTAGTAGCAGAAGGGGTGTATGGTATGTAAGGTCCATTCTCAACAGACTCCCATATTGTAGAGTCCAGAGACCGGATGAAACCTTCCATTCTTAGGCACCAGGTATCAAAGTCTTCAAGAGTGATCAGTGGGGATTTGTTCATGGTTCCAGTTTCCATATTAGTTTTGGAAATGGTTGCCATTTGAAAAGTTGAGTATTTGTGTGTGTGAGGGATCTTAAGATGGTGAGATCTTATATCAAGTGCCTGGAAAGCTCTGATACCAAATGCAGGACCGGTGAAGGGTGGTCACTTACAACACAACAACACAAAGAGGAGAGTAACTTAACTTAATCAAACAGTGAACTGGATTAACCATAAGTAAAATACTAAGAACACAAGTAATTTAAGAGACAGAACAAAGAACAAGATACACAAGGAGATGGTTTTCAAGATTGCAGTATATTGCTTTCTCAATGTTCTATTACAAGTGTTAGAAAGCATAAAGGGAAGTTACAAGAACATGAAATACTTATACTACATCCTACAGCCGGCCATACTTTGAAGGCTAGCTAGATACAATTGACTAGACACAACACAAAATCAATTGTAGAGTCAAAAAGGCTGATTGCCTTTTTGACTTTATGACTATGATATGCCATAGCTCACACCCTTATCTATTACAAAAAGGATAAAGCACATAAAGTAGAAAGTTACAGACTCAAGACCTCAATATACAGTTACCAAAAGCATGGACCTTTTCACCAACTCATGTAAGTTGGTGACTTTACAGAGTTGCAGCGGAAAGGGGTCCAGCTTTATGGAAAAGTACATCAGATAAAGCATGTTGTTAAAAGTCTTTGAAAGAAATCGGTCTTCAAGAGTTGAGCTTCGGAATACTTTGTCTCTGAAGCTTCAGAAGACTTCATCTTTGGCTTCGGAAGATATTCGTCTTGGCTTTGGAAGATTTCACACATAGAATATTTATGTTTCTTGTGTGAAACTTTTGAAGCATTCTTCTTTAGTACTTGTGTGCATGCATGCAGAAAGACTTTGAGTGTTTGGTTGCTTCAGCCTCTTCATATAATCTCTACAAACTCCTCCTAGGCTGATGCTACCAAAACACCTTTAAGACTTCAGATATCAATAGTCTTCATCAGGATAATGACCAACCCCTTCTTCATGAGATGTTCAGGATCCTTCAGACTCTCAAAGTGTCTTCTCATGTCAAAGAGATCATGCAGAGGCAGATTGAACATGTCTTGCCATGTGTAGACATCCTCAATGCCTTGATCTCAAAAGACATGCTATCTTTCCGGATTTGTGGTGTATGTCCAGGACAAGATAGGTCTTCCTGATGCTAGAGGAGCTACTTGATTCGGAGTTGATGAAGCATCCTCGGGTTGCTCACCCTCAGGATGTTCTGACTCATCCTGAGGTTTAGAAAAGGATGCAGCTTTCTTTTTCTTTGGCTTTGGCTTTGAAGCTATCCTTTTCTTTCTCTTTGATGTTTTTAACTAAAAAGACTGGCCTGTAGCACCTGATTGATCTTCATTGTCTTTCTCAGTTGGGTCTTCCTCTCTTACAGGTTTAGGAGGAGAGGGAGGTTGACCTTGCTGTGGATCAGAAGATAAAGCTTGCTGAGATTCAGCATAAGGTCCAGGTTGTGTTGTCTCTGGTTGTTCAACCTTAACCTCCACTTCAGGTGGAGCTTGACTTGAAGGGGAGTGTAAGTCAATCAGCTCTACACTCCTTATCTTCTGCTTGATCACCCTGATATGCTCATCCATAGTGGATAGAGACATGGGGCTAAGTTTCCTTCCGGAGAATCCATACAACTTCAATAAGCTCATCATCATCTGCCTGTCTGCAGACTTCTTCATGCTTTTCTGGATGATGGCCCTTGACTTAGCAGTTTCTTCCTTTAGTTTCCTTTTGGTTGTATATCTTTACTTGACTATCTCCAGTTCAAGTTGTTTGAGATACTCATACTCGACATAGTCATAGGATAAGGGAAGAAGTGCTTCTACCTAATAGAGGCATGTGGCACTCAGGTAGTTGATCATCCTGATCCTGACTTCTTCTTTATCTACTTGAGGTTCTTATTGAACCACATCCTCATATGCAGGACTTTCTTGAACCGTGGAGAGAGTAGGCACATGCTTGTACAATCTTTTCTTTCTTCTGTCTTCTTTGATTTGTACCAGTAGCTCTGTATCTTCTGCCTCTTTCTTCTCCTTTGACTGTTCAATGTCAATTATTTAGTTCCTCTAATGGGAGAGAAATGACATTGTCAGTGTCATAGTTCCTGGTCTGCAGGTAGTTGATCCTGACTGCCCTCAACTCATCATCTTGAGTGTTTGGTATGGGGGCAGTCCTGATTGCACTTTTCATAATTCTTGCAGACCCAAATGAGGAACTTTCTCTCCTCAACTTCTTTTTCCTCTCTCTCTCCTCCTCCTCAATCTCCTCAAATGTCATCTTTTTTTCCCTTTGTCACTCACAGACCTTTGTGACTCAGGGCGGAGAGAGCTTTGGCCTTCATTGCTTGATGTAGCTTCTGAGCTCTAGCCAAAGAGAGGTTGAGAAGCACCTTCACCAGCAGGTGTCTCAAAAAGGATATGGATCTCTGTAGCAGTTGATGTTAATGGGACAGGGCTCTACCACTGGGCCTTCAGTCAAGGTCTCCCCTATGAAACTAATCTTAGGGTTTGCCTCAACATCCAGTTAATCGATGGCATTACCTGATTGCCTTAGTCTTCTTCTAAGGCTGAACTCTACAATGATCCTATCCTGGATTCTTTGAGCCATCCTATCAGCTTTTCTTGATTAGCTTGGATTAACAAGTGACATGTTAACTAGATCCAGACTTTCATAGAAGTTCAAGGTGTGAAAATTGAAGATCTCTTGTTGCCCTTGAACTCTAAGAATGATAAGGGCTCTTCTGTTACTATCATACATCCAGTCAATGATGTGATTTGAAGATGGTGGAGATGACATAGCCTTTGGTATCCCTTCCTCAAATAGACTCTGTATTAAGGAGTCTATAGAGTACATATCAATATGAACTTGAGGAAGTTGCTGAGTATGCACAATTGCAAGTGAGGATGGTAAGTCGTCAATGTCCATACTCTCTGAAGAACTCCCAGGTTCTGTGATTGTAATGACTTTCTCTCCCTTTTTGGTAGCATCACCCACTTGCATAGGTGAGCCAGAAGTTAGGTCAAGCACATCCACAGGTTCTTGTGTTCCTGGTTGAGCTCTTCTTAAAGGTCTCCTAGCTAGTGTGTCCTTAAGATAAGAAATCTCAAAGGTGATGATGGAATCATTTTTTAAAGTGAGAGTCTTTTCCATATGGACATCCTGAACAGGTTTAGAAGTGTCCACCTCTATAGTAGGTGACTGATGTGGGATAGAAATAGGAGACTCAGGAACATTCATCTCTCTTTGAGTAGGGAAAAAGAAAAGAGAGTCATGATACTCACTGAAAACCTAGATCTTCATCAGCAAATTAGTGCCTTTTAACCATGGTTAGACGGCACATTTAAACCCAACAATCTAGTGGTAACGGGTTAGGGGATATATTAGCACTCGGGCGGGTAAGTCCGAGTTAGGTTTGATTATGATACATTCTATAATGCATTACGGTGTGTGTATTATGATTGTTGTCATTATTAAATTATTGATTATTAAATGTGTCATGAATGGTAACGTGTCTTAAACACATGGGCTCATCAACATTATGTTGACGTATTTCGAGTGTATATTTCAAGTGAGGTGTAATTGACGGGTGTCAAAAGGATATGTGCCTTATCCACCGCCTTATCCACCTTTTTATATGAACAATTAAATAAAGATGTTTTATTTGGATCCTTTAGACAATGTAACGTATGAATATTTGAAACGATGTAATGTTTAAGTTTGGATTTATTTATTTCCGTTGCATTTTGATGATATCAGTCGGTCACGGCCAGACCCAGTCAACGGGGTGTGACAAATAGGATGATGAATGATGTTTTTAAGGCCTGATTAGATGCAAGAATCTCGGATAAGATAAGGGAGAGAAGATTGAGGTGGTTCGGGCATGTGAAAAGAAAAAAGGAGATAGCTCTGCGAGAAGGGTGGGGAGCCTCATGATGGAAGGAAAGAGAAGCAAAGGCAAACGAAAACTGATTTTGAAAGAACAAATTAGGTAAGATTTAATTGACTTGCATCTCTCCATAACATGATTAACGATATGAGTTCTTGAAGATGTTAGAATAAAGCTACTGATTTCTAAGGGGTCACATAGAATAAAGTATGGGATGGGGGTTAATGTTTTTGGCTTATGAAATTTGCAATTAGCTTGGCTGTAGAAGGGTATAGAGCTTAGCTATTTCTTGGGTCTCTACATTCTTTTTGTTTTGTATGTGTCACTATGTGTCATATGTTGTTTATAATTGATATTTGTTTACTGTTTGCTAACATGAGCTTATAATTCCACCATTTTGTTGTTTTATATTGTACACGTTTATTTGACGTCATATGTCTAGAATATATGAATGTGTTTTTATTATAATCCTAGTTTGATGCATGCATATTTTTGTTTTAAAGATAGTGTGGTAAATGATATATGGTGTTTCTTGGTATTCTTTGCATGTATTATTATTCAGCCTCTTTGCTCTTTTGGTATGAGTCGAGGGTTTTATTAAAAACAACCTCTCTATCATATAGAAATAAGAATCAATCTCTCTATCCTATAGATTAGGGGTAAGATTTGCTTTCATACCAACTCTTTTAGGTTCCTACTTTATAAATGAAATTTGTACCAGGTGTGTTTGCTTGGTTGCTTATATATATGATACCTTACTTATGTTAATAAGTGCGTAGCAGAGTCAAAGTGTGTTTTAGAAACAATTTGTCTTGAGAGTCATTTGAAGCCTAAAATATTATCAAAGAAAAGAAATAAATCATTAGTGGTGTTTTTATTTTAATATAATAAATAATGTCAAAATTCAGTCCGTTTGTAAGCAGAGCAATTTGATGCTGCAATTCTCGATACAATCCTTTTTTATAATATATTACTTGACTTCTCAACTCTGTTTCCCCATTTACTTATTTCTTGTAGTAATTAAAAAAAACACACACACTTGCGGATGGAGAAAACAAAAGGACCCAACTATTTCGCCAAATAACAAAACACTCAATTTTGTTAACAGGATTTATATGTATACGAGTGAGCGAATAACACAAGGAACATTATAATCATTATTAATTAGCTAAGACTCACTCGCTCACTCATTGTCTAGGAAATTGAGATCATGTTCATCTTCATCTTCATCTTCATCTTCATCTTCATCTTCATCTTCATCTTCATCAGGGGGATGAGAGTCCAATGGTGGTATGTCTGTCACCTGCCCCCTTCTACTCTCTTGTTCATATTCAAACAAGCCCCCATTCTCCTCATAATATTCCATTTCACTACAAACCTCCTGAGAATGAAAATAATAAGCAGGCAGCAAGCAAGCAAGCAAATCTCTTACTTTTCTTGCAAAGAAAGGAATAGGAGCCAAGAGTGTGCTTTACCTCGTCTTGCTGTTTCCCGACCCATTCACACAAAAGGTTCTCTTGCATAAGTAGGGTGTCTATTGAGGTGTTTACCATCTTCTTCCGTGTTTGGCGTTCCTTGAGTCGTAAGTTGTACTGAACGTAGATCAAGTCATCCAATCTTTTCTGCGCTAGACGATTGTGCCTGTGGTTGCGCATCTCATCATATATGCTCCAATTATGCTCACAACCAAAAGAAGAGCATGTTTGACTCAATATGCGTACAGCAATCTGTTGCAGCTCTAAGCAGTTTATGCCATGTTGTTGCCACCAAGCAGCTAAAACATAATAACAATAAGTCAATAACAGATCAACCCCCCTATCCTACTCATTAATTTAAAACAAGAAGCATCCTTTGACATTACCTGGATTTAGTTCAGTTCGTGTGCTAATAGACAACTCAGTTCCAAAATCAGCTTTTGCAGAACTATAATCTGAAATCTGCTGCACCAAACCCATCATAAAATTGACTTGACTTGCATGAAATAACCAAGAGAGGAGCATTTTACCATAGTTGTTAATAGCGAATAGCGGTAAATAGCGACAAGTCACCTATATGCTATGTAGCGAATAGCGATAAATAGCGCCCGCTATTTCGTGTTTCGCGATAAGGTAATAGAAGCTTTAAGAATGTTTTACATTCAATAAATAAGCAAGTTTAGCTATAAAGTAGTAAAATATATAAGCAAACACCAAAAAATTAGCTAAAATACTCTATTTGTGTCAATTTTATAGTAATAAAGAACAAAAAAAATTTTTAAAAAAATAAAAAATGCTGCAGATCCTCGCTATATACCACTATATACCATATAGCGGCCCTTGACCTAGACGCGACATAGCGCGCGATCCCGACCGCTATGGTCGCTATTGACAACAGGGCATTTTACCTACCTGCTTCGATGCTGCAACCCTTCTTGCGTTGTTTGGCTCAAACCTAACAATGCATGAATTAAGGCCACGAACAACTTCTGGGTACTATAATATTTTAAAAAGAAAGGAAAAAAAAAGAAAAACATAAACATAAGGGCAGGTTTGTTAAGAGGAAAAAAACTGCAGGTAGGTTAGGCTGATAGCATACGGGAACAAAGTCAGGTCGATATCTGTAGGATGGATTTAGAAAGTAAGCAGCAAGATACAAAGGATGATTGAGCGAGTTATTGTCTATTATGCTCCACAGGTTACCATATTTGTGTGGGTCATCACCATGGTTGCTTTTTATCATGAGTTTCACCTTCTGCATGTCACTGTATATATATGGCATGGACATGGCCAGATCACCACCGTAATTGATCTTTTGAAGCACTTCCAGAATAGGGCCCACTGATCTTGTCACATATTGCACCTTCTTCCAGAATGTTGCATTTGTTACAATCTTTTCAACCTCTTCACCCTCATGGGATTTTGAAAGTCGGGATGACAACCATTTAGTGGACTGAAAAAAGCGTTTTAGTGCAGCCCTGTGATCCATCAAGCTTTGTAGCGTTTCAAAACTGGAAGCATTTCTGGTGAAAGATGCTCTCACAAGTTCCTGCCCCCCTGTGTGTTCTCTTTTTATTAAATTCCATAACCATGTCTGGTTGTACACTAGCTTTGTGATCTTCTGTCCTTTCTCAATACATTCTGCCACCCATTTTATCTTTATGAAATCTTCCAGCATTTGTTCAATACAAGAAGCAGCACAAGGAGTCCAGAATAAATTTTGTCGTTTTTCCTCCAGCATCTTTCCAGCAGCTCCATAACTGGGCGTGTTTTGCGTGATTACCTAGACAAAGTTAACACACACAAGACATGAGTAACAAGATACCCTTTTATGGGAAAAAAACAAATGTATTATTAATAAGTAATTAATCTTAATAGGGATGATGATGATGATGATGAAGATGATGTACTACCTGCACAACATTTTCCTCTCCCATCTCATCCACAACTTTATCAAGAAGTTTAAATAAAGCCGGTGCATCTTCAACAAATTCAGTGGCATCAACTGAAGATACGAAGTGCAAACCCCGAGGACAGGAAACCAAGATGTTGATTAATGTCCTGTTATGTGCATCTTTCCAAGTATCTGCCAATATAGAACACCCAGTGACTGCCCAAGAGGCTTTATATTCAGCAAGGTATGTTTTAATGGTTAGGATTTCATCCTGAAGAGCACGTGTGGTTAGCATAAGGCTGGAGGGAGGTACTGCTCCAAATTGAGACACCATCTCCAGCATCTTATAGAAGTAGGGTGAGTTTGCTGCATGTGTGGGAACTCCAGCATAATAAAAGAACCTGGAAATCGCAGACATGACCTCCTCCCTTCTTCCAGATGTTTTATTATTAATATTATTATTATTAGCCACCAACATCTGAGCACTAGTAGTTTCAGATTTTGGTTTCTTCGACAACGCTTCTTCTCTTCCAACAAATCTTTTTTTCCCATCTCCACTGGTGGTTAGTAGATTCGCATCGTCTTCTTCTTGCTCATACTCTTCATCTTCATCTTCATTTTCATTTTCTGAATGCATCATAAAAAATGCTGCTGATGACGAAGATGTTTGCTGCTTGTGAGGTTCAGGTCTTCTATGCCTCCTTCCAGTCCGATGCCATTTCATATTTTCTTTTATTCTAAGATAGACTTCCTCAGGGGCACTTTTACAAGGTGCAACTTCACCGGGTATTCGAGCAAGGTGTTGCTTAAAGCGGTTAATGCCACCACTAACTATTTTATCACAGTAATTGCATTTAACTTTTTTCTTCCTTTCATCCCGGGGAACACCATGTTCCCAGCCAGGATCAACATATCCTAATGACCTGAGAGGAGGAGGAGCCATATTTATAACTAAGCCCTTGTCCCCCCCTACTCCTACCACGACCAACTGCTTTCCTTTGTTCATGCTCTTGTATGCAGAAGTAGGGGTAGTATGGTGTTCCTCTTCCACAACATCATTATCATTATCATTACCATTGTCATTAAAACAAGGTGGGAAGTTGAGATATGTTGTTTGGTCCTCATACTCATTTTGCTTTGGTTTTTTACCAATGCGACATCCTTCCAGGTTTTCTTTCATTTTTACGCAAACATCTTCCGGAGCCTTGTCACAATAAGTCACTTCCCCAGATACTCTAGCTAGATGTTGCTTCAGCCTGTATATCCCACCACTAACTACTTTCCCACAATAATTGCATCTCACCTTTTTCTTTTTCTCATCTTGAGCAGTACCATGCTCCCATCCAGGATCAACAAACCCACCAAAACGTATTGATGTCATTTCCTAACCCGCATCATGGATGGTCCCCCACCCCACACCACCAACACAAAATTAAACTTTAATACGCTGTCACAAGAAAAGAAACAAACCAAATCTGTGTTGAACCTAAACACAATGAAACATTTTTGAAAATGTAACACTTCATAATCTATACCAAACTGTATCAGTCTGCACTTGATGTAAGAAACCAAAACGGCAATATTGTTTGGTGTTAATATGGATTCCAACACCATACACTTTTCCAAAACACCCCAAAAAGTGCCTTTTGTAGCTAGATCTATTATTGCATTCCACCAAAAATCTGCACTAGATCAATAGTGAACACTAGAAGTCATGACACCTCCTCTGATGTCCTTGCTTCAACCCTAAGTATAGACAACAGTTGTACTTTGCTTTTCATAAACAATAGAAATAACAAACATAATAATAATGGACCATCATGCCTCTTGTTTAATGATGCGTGTATGTATAAGAGCATCTGACATTTGGAATTATACGTGCATAAGGTTGAAGGGAGGAAAGCAGAGGAGATCCTGACTTCTATTGTCCACTATTGATCTAGTGCGAGTTCTTGGTGGAATGCAATCATAGATTGTATGCTACAAAAGGGGCACTCTTTCGGGTGTTTTAGAAAAATTTATGTTGTGGCCTTGTAGGAATCCATGCAACATATCAAGACTTTTATAGTGAAATTTAAAATTATATAAAATAAACAAAAAGATCAGACAAAACATACCTTGTCGGTTCATAGCAATAGATGATTGTTGAGGTTGTTAACAATGCTTTAAGTAGCTCTCATAAAACATACATGCTTTCTACAAATTGACAACATTTGAAAGATTGCAAGGTTCAAAATTTCATGCTATATTTAAAATATTTGCAACAAACAACATAATAAAGTAATAACACATAAAGCATTAATCAAGAATAAAAGATTGAACAAGAAACCATTGAGCCATGTCGAGACCACTACAAACTTTAATACAACTTTACTATGCAAAGCCCAATGATAAGATATATATATTTTCAAGAATATTATATATTTGGCGTTTTCCCTTCACCTCACGAGGCGTAAGCCTCATGGCGAAATAAGACTAAGCCCGAGGAGTATTAAATAAAAATTTATATATCTTGTAAAAAATAAGCATGATTTATTTAATTACATACTAGACTTTATAAACATTAACATATTAATTAGCTAACTTGCAAACAATTCAAGGAGATGTCAAATTTAATCAATTCTCTATAGCGATGTCAAATTAAAAAGGGGTTGACTGAGGCCGCGTTTGATTTGCGTTGACCGGCGCTGACTCGCTGACTCAATTAGCCAGTCAGCGTGTTTGATAATCGCGATTTTGCGGTCTGACCGAGTCCGGAGCTTCTGACCCAAACCCTAGAAAACAAGATTCTAACTATGTAAAGGGGCAGCCGATGCTGCTAGCGGTCTTCTAACTCGTCACCAACCCCTCCGCAATCGGCCTTCCCTCTGCAATCGGCCTTCCCTCGGCAATCGGCCTCCCTTCCACAATCGGCCTCCATCTGCGGTCTTCCCACTTGTTGACAAACCCCTCCGCGAACCTCCATCCCTTCGGCGGTCTCCCTACCGCAACCCATCCACGCGACCCGCCATTCAAGCTTTCAAGGGTAAACCTTGGTCTTTGATTTCAGATTGATTTGAAGTTGTTCGTTTATGGGTTCGATAATTCATTCGCAAATGGGTTTTTGCTAAAATTGATAGTTCATTGAAACTCTTTTGCTTTTGTTTGTTGATTGATTTTGTTGTTTGGTGGTTTTTGCAAGTGTTTATGGAATAATGGTGTTGATTAGCAAAGATGATCATGGTGTTGATTAGCAAAGATGATCATGGTGTTGTAGATACAACTCCAAGAGCTTCATATAAGTTCACCCTTGTTAGTATTCTGTACATGAAACAGAGTATTAGCTTATTTAATGTTTCTATTATAGCTTCGATCTTAATATTTTAAGATTGTTTTGATTTAAGGTTGTGGGTTCTCTATAAAGTTCTAATTTGATTAACCTAATGACCTCTATTTCACAAGAGTAAGAAAACAATCAATCACCCATGAACTTGTTAAGGATTTGTCTCTTTAGGAAAGGGTTTGATTACAAACACCATTTAAATTTAAACTCGTCAGAACTACGACACAATATGGTTATTTTTATCATTCAGCAGAGTTAGTCAAATACTGAATCAAACAACCAACTCTCAATCAGATCCTACGGAGTCAGCGGTAATCAAACAGCTCCTAAGAAATAAGATCTATTTTGTTGCCACTCCAATCTATTTTGTCGCCATAGTAAAAAAATTATAAAAAACAGCCTAATTTTCCGCCTAGATGAACCACATGATGAACCTCCTCGGGTACATTTTAAAACCGCCAACCATGACAAGTACAATTTATTACCACCTCATGTACATTTTAAGAAGATATATAGTTTCAAGAAACATAAGTTGACCAAAATAAGAACTTTGTAATCTTAAAACTTTAATCCTTTTGGGGCAAATGTGCATGAGTTCATTGTAGATTGGGTATTTGAAGTCATCCCATCTACCTGTACGTCATTAAAGATATCATTGATCATTAGTTTAAAAGGAATACATCAATTTCAGGTTGAGAAAGTCAAGTTGGAGAACCTCAACTCAAGCGCACAAAAAACCCCTATAAAGCAACAAATCAAAATAAATCTAATCCTTATTCATGAGCCCAAATGTGGTTTCAAGATTTATAGAGTAAAAGTTGCATAACATACTCTGATACGTGGGTTTGAAATGTCGATTGGCAGGTCTAGGTTTGGAGAAGAAACCTAAAACGGAGGATAAAAAAGAAGATTCAGTGGAGGAGAAGAACAGTCGGATACCTTTTGAACATCAAATCAGGAAAGTCCTAGAGGAGGAAGTAGAAATTTTGAGCAGTTCTGGAAAATGATAGCATCGATTTCTTTTGGACAGATTGCTCAGGACATGAAGCTGATCATAAGTAAAATATGAGTAACAATTGTTTTCCCATTATCAACACACAGAAAACCCTAGTTGCCGTAAAACAATCAAATGACAAAATGTAACTAACAGAAGACAGAAGAAGGTGTACAAGGAAAATCGATACAAACGGAAGCAAACCTGAAACACCAATCTAGTGAGGAGTAAGGCATATGAAGGAGCATCGGAGACGATGATGAGATAGAAGCGATGAAGGCTGAGATTTAGGGTTCTACAAGTCTACCGATGAACGAGATGAAGGCTGAGACAGAACCGATGACGGTCTTTATTGTCAAGGATCTACGTCCATTGTTAACGCTGTGTTCCGGGTATCATTTATCATTTAAGGGGAGAAAAGAATGGAAGTTGAAGGAAAGTTCAAATAGTTATGTACTAGAGATTTTCTTAACTAAAGAAAATAAAAGGATTATTAAATATTTGTGTTCTCGAGATTAATTAACGATAAAAAAAATTAAAAAGATAAAAGAAGAATAAAAGTTAAATTCAATTCTTTCTGGAAGGAAATGGAAAAAATGAAAAAAAGAGAAAATAAGAGAAAAAAAAGAAAAAGGAAAAAAATGTTTTCTTTCTTTTTTTCGTTAACTAAACTCGGGAACACAGCGTAAGCGAGTATGTAAAAATTGTTCATGTGTTACATACATGTCCTAGCTTTAAACATCCGCAATATTGTAACACCCGCTTATTCTTTTAAAAGAATGATAAGAAATGAAGACTAAAAGTAGGAAATGCAATTTAGCCTAAGTTGAGGGATTAAAAGTGTCAAAAAGACAAAAAGAATAAAAGTTGGTACAAAAGCAACATGGCCGCCCACACCATGTTACATTTCACCTTTTGCAGTCGGACTAGAGAGGGGGAGCAGAGAACCTACGGGTTTGAAAAAGAAGAGGCTGAATTCAAGGTAAGAATTCATGGGTTTTAAGTGTTTATAATGGGTTTTGTCTCGGTTATGTGCTTATGTGTTTGTGTGTGTGTTCGTGTCTGTGTGTTTGGTGGGTTTCTAGGTGTTTGAACTCATTTGCATACGGGTTAGAAGGAAGATACACCCAAAATTGCACCAGGTGAGTTTCTAGACCCCGGTTTTACTTGTTTTAAACTCTTCTTGGGGCTGAAAATGTATTAAAACAATTTTTATTATTATTATGTATGTATACCCGTATGTAGTATGCATGTTTGATGATGATTCTTAGATGCTTATAGGTTGTTCATGTTTTGAATAGCCTTAGTAAGCTTGGAAATGATTAGTATGATGTTTGGGATTGAAAGTACCTTAGAAGCATGTTAAGCAGCAGGTTCATGTGTCTAAATCAGGCTCATGCACCCAAAGTTATCTTAGAAATATTCTATGTGGGACCATGCGCCCAAACAGTACCCTCATGCGCCTAGAATATTAGTCAGACGACTAAGTGTAGGGCCATGCGCCCCAATAGTGTCCATGCGACCGAATGGCCCATGCGCCTAAGTATCCATACGACCAAATGGCCCATGCGCCTAAGTGTTCATGCAACCAACTGGTCCATACGTCTGAATAGCCCATGCGCCTGAATGGCTCATGCGTCTAAGTGTTAAAAATTTTAAGTGTTGACTGATGCGCCTGCATAGTGATGAAGCGCCCGAACAGAGCTCATGCGCCCAAATAGTATTGGTGCGTCTAAACATTTAGAATTTATTATGAAATTTTTAGGAGTCTGTGCTATTAGGTTTTGACCAAGGTTTGACTAGGGCTTATTAATGTTTAGTTTTATGCATGATTATGATTGTTTTATGATTGTTTTATGATTGTTTTATGATTGTTTTATGATTTTTATGATTGTTTTATGATTGTTTTATGATGTTCTGTATTATTATTATTACTATTAGTATACGATTTTACGTGGTGTGTTTATTATCGTAACATAAAATATTACTAATAATAATAAAGCGAAAGAGCAATAAAGAATAGAAGTGGAACTTAAATAAAATGTTAACAAGTCTTGCAAGCTTATAGGAGGTGCACGACCATGTTGTCGTTAGCTCAACTGTGATGTAGGTTAGCTACCCTATGATGCACACGAGGCCAGTCAATTGAGATTGGCGGACCTTTGTAGCGTACCCTAGGTGACTGGGCAGGCCTTGTATACAGTAATCAGAGCCCATTGAGGTACCAGAGGGCCTATCACCAGTTTCCCCTGCGCATATAGTTTAGGGTATTGCTCATTGGTCCATATAGACAGTGAAAGATAAAGATAAAAGAGTACAGAATAAACAAGGCATACAGTAAATAGAAGAAGCATTATCTGGTTGTATAGTTAATGCGTGCTCACGTATAAAGAGATGAAATTCACAGAAAGAGTATTTTCATATGTATACCTTACAGAAAGCATTTTATTACTTTTAAAACTAGAACTCACTCAGCAACGCTGACTTTTATACATTTTCAGTTGGCAGGTAAACATTGCTGAGGATGGCACGAGGGTGAAGCTATGCGCAGGGAAAGACTGACATCCATTCATACTTGTTATTGTTGTGTTTTGTAATGCAATTAAATAATTCTTTTGTATTCGGTTAAACAATAGTGTATTGCTCAACAACAGTGTTTTTATTGAAATGAATGGCTTTTGTTAAAATAATTCTGCCGCTTAAGCTTGTAAATTTATAGTGTTTAATGTTGTGAATGACCAACTGTGAGGTCTCCGGGAACGGGGCCTTACAAGTTGGTATCAGAGGTCAAAGTTTAAGAGAATTGGTTAAATAATTTTTTTAAACCTAAACATAAACTGAAAATGGGACAACTGGAGGGATGTCAGCCCGAGTAGCTACGTGCCATCAGGTATGTCTTTTCTTGATGATTAACCGGTGTTATGTGCGCATGCTATTTGATTTATGTGCTCCTAGTATATTTAAATACTGATTAAGTCAGGATAGGAAATGCTTGGGGTATGAAGAGTAAAGTAAGTGGCTAATCACAACTGGCCATTGTAATTAGGGACTTACTATACTTGACATAAACTGAGTTATTACCTTGAATGACTGTGTTGGTGTTTTTATAGTGTGTTAGAGGATGGCTGGACAGGAATCTTCCAAGACTCCCAAGGCAGAGGCCGTCCACGTATGACTAGGAGTAGTGCTAAGGCTCCTGAGACGACCCATGAGAACCCTGAGGTTCATGGACGGAGTGAAGAGAATGAGAATGCTAGCTTGAATGCCTCAGCTAGGGAGGCGATTGCTGATGAAGTACACCAGGTCATGCAGATGGTCTTACCGTCTGTGGTGACTGAAGTCATCAGGGTTGTGAGAAGCAAGGAGAGGAAGGAGAAGGAGACTAGAAAGGGATCAACGGGCAAGGGAAGTAAAGGGGAGGAGTTACAACTAGAGCCTGAGACTGTGTTGTCCGATGAGGAGGAGGATGATGTAGTGGGGGTAGCGACCAGAGGGTGCAGTTATGGGGCGTTCCACAGGTGTAAGCCCCCGACTTTCAATGGCAATGGCAATGCTGCTGCCGATCATCGCTGGATGAGGGAGATGGAGCCAGTCTTGGAGATCAGTGAGTGCCACGAGGACCAGAAGGTGAAGTTCGCAACTCACTCTTTCGTTGATTCAGCGCTGTGTTGGTGGGACAATATTATCCAAGCTGAGGGTGTCAGGGCCATCGGGAGGATGCGATGGAAGAGTTGAAGTAGCTGGTGATCAAGGAATTTTGTCCTCACCGGGAACTCGACAAAATTGAGAGGGAGTTCTTGCAGCTCGAGGCGGGAACCATGACCCACCAACAGTATACCACTAAGTTTAACGAGACAGCGAGGGTGGTGCCAGATCAGGTGACGCCGGTCTCTCGAAAGATCAAGCGATACATCCAAGGGTTGCCTACTGATATTCACGGGCACTTGATCACTGCCGACCGAGCGCTTTTAGGTCGGCAGTGGATTTGGCTGGGAGGTTGTATGATGAGCGGGAGGAAACTGTGGTGGAGGTGAAGAAGATGAGTGGGGATGGAAAGAACTGGAATGGAAGAGGTTTGGACGTGCTGGTTTCACTCCAAACAGCAAGAAGACGAAGGCGAACGACCGTGGGGTGTCGTCAAGATCAGGGCTGAAAAAGTGCGGCGGTGTGGAAGGGAGCATACCGGCGAGTGTCGGATTGTAATGAATGTATTCTTCAGGTGTGGCAAGCCTGGCCACATCGCTAGAGACTATAGGGCGCTGAAGTGCTATAACTGTGGCAGGGAGGGCCACGCGACCAAAGACTGTAAGAAGCCGAGAGCGGAGAGCTCTGGGGCGAAGAAGAAGCCGGAGGAAGGAGGGCAGAGGGCAAGTGCTAGAGCTTACACCATGACCCGGGAGGAAGCTAGAGCCGATCCCGATGTCGTGTCAGGTATGTTTCTAGTAAACCAAACTTGTGCCTCTGTATTGTTTGATTCTGGTGCTAGTAGGAATTTTATTTCCACTATTTTCTGTGCTAAGTTGCCTATTGGTAGTAGAAATGTCAGTGAACCATTCGATGTAGAAACCGCTATTGGTAAGTCCACTAGGATTACTGATGTGACAGAGGACTGTGCTATAGATTTAGAAGATCATAGGTTTGCTGCTAGGTTACATGTGATGCCCTTAGGTGGATTTGATGTAGTACTAGGGATGGACTGGTTAGCAACCTATGAAGCAAACATCATATGTCGCAAGAAGATGATTCGATTAGTTGCACCGATGGGAGTTTGGTTACGACTTATGGAGATCGCGTTACTACGATCCCGAAGGTGATTTCGATGGCGGTGGGGGGGAAGTGCATGAAACGTGGATGTAGTGCCTACTTCGCATACGTAAAAGATGTGGATGTGTCGGTACCACAATTATCTGAGGTATCAGTGGTGTGTGACTTTGCGGACGTATCCCCGAAAGACTTACCCGACGTGCCACCGGATCGCAAGATTGAGTTCCAAATTGCTTGATACTCGGTGCTCAACCCGTTGCCAAATCACCATATCGATTAGCTCTGACTGAGATGAAGGAACTCATGAGCCAATTGCAGGAGTTAATGGATAAGGGACTCATTCGACCGAGTATCTCTCCGTGGGGGCTCTCGGTATTGTTTGTAAAGAAAAAGGACGAAAGTATGTGAATGTGCATTGACTATCGAGAGCTGAACAAGTTGACGGTGAAGAATCGGTACCCATGACCAAGGATTGATGACTTGTTTGACCAGCTCCAAGGTGCCACTTGGTTCTCGAGGATAGATCTACGATCTGGCTACCATCAATTGAAGGTGAAGGAACAAGACATTCCTAAGACAGCTTTTTGTACGCGTTATGGACACTACGAGTTCCTCGTTATGTCTTTTGGTCTAACTAACACGTCAGCTGCCTTTATGGATTTGATGAATCGAGTGTGCCAGCCGATGTTGGATAGATCTGTGATTGTGTTCATTGATGATATCCTGATCTACTTGAAGAGCGAAGAATAGCATGTCGGTCACATTCGAGAGGTGTTGGAGATATTAAGAAGGGGGAAGTTGTATGGCAAATTCTCCAAGTGCGCGTTCTGGTTGCGCGAAGTTCAATTCTTAGGTCACGTGGTAAATCCTGAGGGGATTATGGAGACCCGCAAAGGTGGAGGCAGTGATGCAATGGAAGTCTCCAAAGACGCCATCCGAGATTCGTAGTTTCTTGGGGTTGGTGGGATACTATCGAAGGTTCATTCAGGACTTCTCTAAGATAGCCTCCCTGTTGACTAAGCTGACCCATAAGGATGTGAAGTTCGTGTGGGGTCAAGAGCAAGAAAAGGGCTTTTGAGGAGTTGAAGGCAAGACTGACCCAAGCCCCTGTCTTGTCATTACCCAAAGGAAGCGAGTATTTGGTGGTCTATTCAGATGCTTCCTACTCGGGGTTGGGTTGCGTGTTGATGCAACGAGGTAAGGTGATAGCCTACGCATCCCGACAATTGAAAATGCATGAGGTTAACTATCCTACTCATGACTTGGAGTTAGCGGAGGTGGCCTTTGCATTAAAGATTTGGAGACACTATTTATACGGGACAAAGTGCACTATCTTACTGACCACAAAAGCTTGAAGCACTTTTTCGAGCAAAATGATTTGAACATGAGACAGAGACGATGGTTGGAGCTTATAAAGGATTACGACTGCGAGATTCACTACCATCCGGGTAAGGCCAATGTAGTGGCAGACGCCCTTAGTCGAAAGGAGAGACCCGAGCCGATCGGGTGAAGGCATATAAGTTGATTATGACTCCGGATGTAATGACGCTGGTGAAAGAATTTCAAGGAGAAGCGTTGAAAGAGGACCATCTTAACTCTGAAAGGATGAGAGGTCTAATTGCAGAGTTGGGAGAAAACACTCTCAGTGTTAAAACCCGGTACGGAAGAATGTGGATTCCTAGCTATGGGGACTTGCGAGGAAAGATCTTGAATGAAGCTCACAAGACTCGATATTCCATTCATCCTGGTGCTACTAAAATGTACCAAGATTTAAAGAAGGATTATTGGTGGTCGGGCATGAAACGTGACGTGGTGGAATACGTTAGTAAGTTCCTCACTTGCTTACAAGTAAAGGCAGAACATCAGAAACCCTACGGGAAGATCCAACCATTGGACATACCTGAGTGGAAGTGGGAGCACATCACCATGGACTTCATTACTAAGCTATCTCGTACGACGAGGAATGCGACACCATCTGGGTGATTGTTGATCGTCTAACCAAGAGTGCTCACTTCCTACCGATCCGTGAGACGTACTCATCCGAAAGATTGGCGGATCTGTTCATCAAGGAGATTGTAGCTTGTCATGGCGTGCCGGTGTCTATTGTGTCAGATCGTGACACCCGATTCATGTCGAAGTTTTGGAGGAGATTCCATGATGTGATGGGGACGAGGCTACACATCAACACGACATATCATCCTCAAACAGACGGTCAATCCGAGAGGATGATACAGACGCTCGAAGATATGCTCCGAGCATGTGTGATCGATTTTGGAGGAAGCTGGGATAATCACTTACAGTTAGCAGAATTCTCGTACAACAACAGTTATCATGCTAGTATTGGCATGCCACCATACGAGATGCTATACGGTAGAAGATGTAGAACACCCGTATGTTGGGGAGACATTGGGCAGAAAGAGTTGGGAGGTGTCGAGGTGATCGAGGCTACGACCGAGAAGTTAGGAAAGATTAAGGCCTATATGAAAGCGGCCAAACATAGACAAAAGACGTATGCTTACAAGAGGCGAAGGCGATAGAATTCAAGGTGGGCGACCGAGTTATGCTAAAGGTCTCACCCTGGAAGGGGATCATCTGATTCAGGAAACGAGGTAAGCTAAGCCCGATATACATAGGACCTTTCCGAATCTTCGCACAAGTAGGGGAGGTGGCCTATCGACTTGAATTGCCAGATGAGTTAAGTGGAATCCATCCCACATTCCATGTATCCCATTTGAGGAAGTGCTTAGCTGATGAAGACATGGTTGTACCACTGGAAGACATCGAAGTAGATTAACGGCTCAATTATGTAGAGCAACTGGTGGCAATCATCGATCGTAAAGAGAAGAGGTTGAGGAAGAAAGTGGTTCCCTTTGTGCCTGTGCAGTGGAAGCACAAAAAGGGATCCGAATCTACATGGGAGACTGAGAAGCAGATGAGGCAGCATTACCCTCATCTGTTTGAGGAATAACAGGTTTCAGGGGACGAAACCTAAATAAGGGGTGGACTTGTAACACTCGGTTATTCTTTTAAAAGAAAGATAAGAAATGAAGAATAAAAGTAGGAAATGCAATTAACCCAAGTTGAGGGGTTAAAAGTGTCCAAAAGGACAAAAAGAATAAAAGTTGGTACAAAAGCAACATGGCCTCCCACATCATGTTACTTTTCACCTTTTGCAATCGGATTAGAGAGAGAGGGGAGCAGAGAACCTACGGGTTTGAAGAAGAAGAAAAAAAAGAGGCTGAATTCAAAGTAAGAATTCATAGGTTTTAAGTGTTTATGATGGGTTTTGTCTCGGTTATGTGCTTATGTGTTTGTGTGTGTGTTCGTGTGTGTGTTTGGTGGGTTTCTAGGGTTTGAACTCATTTACATACGGGTTAGAAGGAAGATACACCCAAAGTTGCACCAGGTGAGTTTGTAGACCTCGGTTTTACTTGTTTTAAACTCTTCTTAGGGCTGAAAATGTATTAAAACATTTTTATTATGATTATGTATGTATACCCGTATGTAGTATGCATGTTTGATGATGATTCTTAGATGCTTATAGGTTGTTTATGTTTAGAATAGCCTTAGTAAGCTTGGAAATGATTAGTATGATGTTTGGGATTGAATGTACCTTAGAAGCATGTTAAGCAACAGGTTCATGCATCTAAATAAGGCTCATGCACCCAAATTTATCTTAGAAATATTCTAAGTGGGACCATACGCCCAAACAGTACCCTCATGCGCCTAGAATATTAGTCAGACGACTATGTAGGGCCAGGCGCCCCAATAGTGTTCATGCGACCGAATGGCCCATGCGCCTAAGTATCCATGCGACCGAATGGCCCATGCGCCTAAGTGTCATGCGACCGACTGGTCCATACGTCTAAATAGCCCATGCGCCTGAATGGCTCATGCGTCTAAGTGTTAAAAATTTTTAAGTGTTGACTGATGCGCCTGCATAGTGATGAAGCGCCCGAACAGAGCTCATGCGCCAAATAGTATTGGTGCGTCTAAACATTTAGAATTTATTATGAAATTTTTAGGAGTCTGTGCTATTAGGGTTTTGACCAAGGTTTGACTAGGGCTTATTAATGTTTAGTTTTATGCATGATTATGATTGTTTTATGATTGTTTTATGATTGTTTTATGATTGTTTTATGATTGTTTTATGATTGTTTTATGATTGTTTTATGATTGTTCTGTATTATTATTATTACTATTAGTATACGATTTTACGTGGTGTGTTTATTATCGTAACATAAAATATTACTAATAATAATAAAGCGAAAGAGCAATAAAGAATAGAAGTGGAACTTAAATAAAATGTTAACAAGTCTTGCAAGCTTATAGGAGGTGCACGACCATGTTGTCGTTAGCTCAACTGTGATGTAGGTTAGCTACCCTATGATGCACACGAGGCCAGTCAATTGAGATTGGCGGACCTTTGTAGCGTACCCTAGGTGACTGGGCAGGCCTTGTATACAGTAATCAGAGCCCATTGAGGTACCAGAGGGCCTATCACCAGTTTCCCCTGCGCATATAGTTTAGGGTATTGCTCATTGGTCCATATAGACAGTGAAAGATAAAGATAAAAGAGTACAGAATAAACAAGGCATACAGTAAATAGAAGAAGCATTATCTGGTTGTATAGTTAATGCGTGCTCACGTATAAAGAGATGAAATTTCACAGAAAGAGTATTTTCATATGTATACCTTACAGAAAGCATTTTATTACTTTTAAAACTAGAACTCACTCAGCAACGCTGACTTTTATACATTTTCAGTTGGCAGGTAAACATTGCTGAGGATGGCACGAGGGTGAAGCTATGCGCAGGGAAAGACTGACATCCATTCATACTTGTTATTGTTGTTGTTTTGTAATGCAATTAAATAATTCTTTTGTATTCGGTTAAACAATAGTGTATTGCTCAACAACAGTGTTTTTATTGAAATGAATGGCTTTTGTTAAAATAATTCTGCCGCTTAAGCTTGTAAATTATAGTGTTTAATGTTGTGAATGACCAACTGTGAGGTCTCCGGGAACGGGGCCTTACAAGTTGGTATCAGAGGTCAAAGTTTAAGAGAATTTGGTTAAATAATTTTTTTAAACCTAAACATAAACTGAAAATGGGACAACTGGAGGGATGTCAGCCCGAGTAGCTACGTGCCATCAGGTATGTCTTTTCTTGATGATTAACCGGTGTTATGTGCGCATGCTATTTGATTTATGTGCTCCTAGTATATTTAAATACTGATTAAGTCAGGATAGGAAATGCTTGGGGTATGAAGAGTAAAGTAAGTGGCTAATCACAACTGGCCATTGTAATTAGGGACTTACTATACTTGACATAAACTGAGTTATTACCTTGAATGACTGTGTTGGTGTTTTTATAGTGTGTTAGAGGATGGCTGGACAGGAATCTTCCAAGACTCCCAAGGCAGAGGCCGTCCACGTATGACTAGGAGTAGTGCTAAGGCTCCTGAGACGACCCATGAGAACCCTGAGGTTCATGGACGGAGTGAAGAGAATGAGAATGCTAGCTTGAATGCCTCAGCTAGGGAGGCGATTGCTGATGAAGTACACCAGGTCATGCAGATGGTCTTACCGTCTGTGGTGACTGAAGTCATCAGGGTTGTGAGAAGCAAGGAGAGGAAGGAGAAGGAGACTAGAAAGGGATCAACGGGCAAGGGAAGTAAAGGGGAGGAGTTACAACTAGAGCCTGAGACTGTGTTGTCCGATGAGGAGGAGGATGATGTAGTGGGGGTAGCGACCAGAGGGTGCAGTTATGGGGCGTTCCACAGGTGTAAGCCCCCGACTTTCAATGGCAATGGCAATGCTGCTGCCGATCATCGCTGGATGAGGGAGATGGAGCCAGTCTTGGAGATCAGTGAGTGCCACGAGGACCAGAAGGTGAAGTTCGCAACTCACTCTTTCGTTGATTCAGCGCTGTGTTGGTGGGACAATATTATCCAAGCTGAGGGTGTCAGGGCCATCGGGAGGATGCGATGGAAAGAGTTGAAGTAGCTGGTGATCAAGGAATTTTGTCCTCACCGGGAACTCGACAAAATTGAGAGGGAGTTCTTGCAGCTCGAGGCGGGAACCATGACCCACCAACAGTATACCACTAAGTTTAACGAGACAGCGAGGGTGGTGCCAGATCAGGTGACGCCGGTCTCTCGAAAGATCAAGCGATACATCCAAGGGTTGCCTACTGATATTCACGGGCACTTGATCACTGCCCGACCGAGCGCTTTTAGGTCGGCAGTGGATTTGGCTGGGAGGTTGTATGATGAGCGGGAGGAAACTGTGGTGGAGGTGAAGAAGATGAGTGGGGATGGAAAGAACTGGAATGGGAAGAGGTTTGGACGTGCTGGTTTCACTCCAAACAGCAAGAAGACGAAGGCGAACGACCGTGGGGTGTCGTCAAGATCAGGGCTGAAAAAGTGCGGCCGGTGTGGAAGGGAGCATACGGCGAGTGTCGGATTGTAATGAATGTATTCTTCAGGTGTGGCAAGCCTGGCCACATCGCTAGAGACTATAGGGCGCTGAAGTGCTATAACTGTGGCAGGGAGGGCCACGCGACCAAAGACTGTAAGAAGCCGAGAGCGGAGAGCTCTGGGGCGAAGAAGAAGCCGGAGGAAGGAGGGCAGAGGGCAAGTGCTAGAGCTTACACCATGACCCGGGAGGAAGCTAGAGCCGATCCCGATGTCGTGTCAGGTATGTTTCTAGTAAACCAAACTTGTGCCTCTGTATTGTTTGATTCTGGTGCTAGTAGGAATTTTATTTCCACTATTTTCTGTGCTAAGTTGCCTATTGGTAGTAGAAATGTCAGTGAACCATTCGATGTAGAAACCGCTATTGGTAAGTCCACTAGGATTACTGATGTGACAGAGGACTGTGCTATAGATTTAGAAGATCATAGGTTTGCTGCTAGGTTACATGTGATGCCCTTAGGTGGATTTGATGTAGTACTAGGGATGGACTGGTTAGCAACCTATGAAGCAAACATCATATGTCGCAAGAAGATGATTCGATTAGTTGCACCCGATGGGAGTTTGGTTACGACTTATGGAGATCGCGTTACTACGATCCCGAAGGTGATTTCGATGGCGGTGGGGGGGAAGTGCATGAAACGTGGATGTAGTGCCTACTTCGCATACGTAAAAGATGTGGATGTGTCGGTACCACAATTATCTGAGGTATCAGTGGTGTGTGACTTTGCGGACGTATCCCCGAAAGACTTACCCGACGTGCCACCGGATCGCAAGATTGAGTTCCAAATTGCTTTGATACTCGGTGCTCAACCCGTTGCCAAATCACCATATCGATTAGCTCTGACTGAGATGAAGGAACTCATGAGCCAATTGCAGGAGTTAATGGATAAGGGACTCATTCGACCGAGTATCTCTCCGTGGGGTGCTCCGGTATTGTTTGTAAAGAAAAAGGACGAAAGTATGTGAATGTGCATTGACTATCGAGAGCTGAACAAGTTGACGGTGAAGAATCGGTACCCATGACCAAGGATTGATGACTTGTTGACCAGCTCCAAGGTGCCACTTGGTTCTCGAGGATAGATCTACGATCTGGCTACCATCAATTGAAGGTGAAGGAACAAGACATTCCTAAGACAGCTTTTTGTACGCGTTATGGACACTACGAGTTCCTCGTTATGTCTTTTGGTCTAACTAACACGTCAGCTGCCTTTATGGATTTGATGAATCGAGTGTGCCAGCCGATGTTGGATAGATCTGTGATTGTGTTCATTGATGATATCCTGATCTACTTGAAGAGCGAAGAATAGCATGTCGGTCACATTCGAGAGGTGTTGGAGATATTAAGAAGGGGGAAGTTGTATGGCAAATTCTCCAAGTGCGCGTTCTGGTTGCGCGAAGTTCAATTCTTAGGTCACGTGGTAAATCCTGAGGGGATTATGGTAGACCCCGCAAAGGTGGAGGCAGTGATGCAATGGAAGTCTCCAAAGACGCCATCCGAGATTCGTAGTTTCTTGGGGTTGGTGGGATACTATCGAAGGTTCATTCAGGACTTCTCTAAGATAGCCTCCCTGTTGACTAAGCTGACCCATAAGGATGTGAAGTTCGTGTGGGGTCAAGAGCAAGAAAAGGGCTTTTGAGGAGTTGAAGGCAAGACTGACCCAAGCCCCTGTCTTGTCATTACCAAAGGAAGCGAGTATTTGGTGGTCTATTCAGATGCTTCCTACTCGGGGTTGGGTTGCGTGTTGATGCAACGAGGTAAGGTGATAGCCTACGCATCCCGACAATTGAAAATGCATGAGGTTAACTATCCTACTCATGACTTGGAGTTAGCGGAGGTGGCCTTTGCATTAAAGATTTGGAGACACTATTTATACGGGACAAAGTGCACTATCTTTACTGACCACAAAAGCTTGAAGCACTTTTTCGAGCAAAATGATTTGAACATGAGACAGAGACGATGGTTGGAGCTTATAAAGGATTACGACTGCGAGATTCACTACCATCCGGGTAAGGCCAATGTAGTGGCAGACGCCCTTAGTCGAAAGGAGAGACCCGAGCCGATTCGGGTGAAGGCATATAAGTTGATTATGACTCCGGATGTAATGACGCTGGTGAAAGAATTTCAAGGAGAAGCGTTGAAAGAGGACCATCTTAACTCTGAAAGGATGAGAGGTCTAATTGCAGAGTTGGGAGAAAACACTCTCAGTGTTAAAAACCGGTACGGAAGAATGTGGATTCCTAGCTATGGGGACTTGCGAGGAAAGATCTTGAATGAAGCTCACAAGACTCGATATTCCATTCATCCTGGTGCTACTAAAATGTACCAAGATTTAAAGAAGGATTATTGGTGGTCGGGCATGAAACGTGACGTGGTGGAATACGTTAGTAAGTTCCTCACTTGCTTACAAGTAAAGGCAGAACATCAGAAACCCTACGGGAAGATCCAACCATTGGACATACCTGAGTGGAAGTGGGAGCACATCACCATGGACTTCATTACTAAGCTATCTCGTACGACGAGGGAATGCGACACCATCTGGGTGATTGTTGATCGTCTAACCAAGAGTGCTCACTTCCTACCGATCCGTGAGACGTACTCATCCGAAAGATTGGCGGATCTGTTCATCAAGGAGATTGTAGCTTGTCATGGCGTGCCGGTGTCTATTGTGTCAGATCGTGACACCGATTCATGTCGAAGTTTTGGAGGAGATTCCATGATGTGATGGGGACGAGGCTACACATCAACACGACATATCATCCTCAAACAGACGGTCAATCCGAGAGGATGATACAGACGCTCGAAGATATGCTCCGAGCATGTGTGATCGATTTTGGAGGAAGCTGGGATAATCACTTACAGTTAGCAGAATTCTCGTACAACAACAGTTATCATGCTAGTATTGGCATGCCACCATACGAGATGCTATACGGTAGAAGATGTAGAACACCCGTATGTTGGGGAGACATTGGGCAGAAAGAGTTGGAGGTGTCGAGGTGATCGAGGCTACGACCGAGAAGTTAGGAAAGATTAAGGCCTATATGAAAGCGGCCAAACATAGACAAAAGACGTATGCTTACAAGAGGCGAAGGCCGATAGAATTCAAGGTGGGCGACCGAGTTATGCTAAAGGTCTCACCCTGGAAGGGGATCATCTGATTCAGGAAACGAGGTAAGCTAAGCCCGATATACATAGGACCTTTCCGAATCTTCGCACAAGTAGGGGAGGTGGCCTATCGACTTGAATTGCCAGATGAGTTAAGTGGAATCCATCCCACATTCCATGTATCCCATTTGAGGAAGTGCTTAGCTGATGAAGACATGGTTGTACCACTGGAAGACATCGAAGTAGATTAACGGCTCAATTATGTAGAGCAACTGGTGGCAATCATCGATCGTAAAGAGAAGAGGTTGAGGAAGAAAGTGGTTCCCTTTGTGCCTGTGCAGTGGAAGCACAAAAAGGGATCCGAATCTACATGGGAGACTGAGAAGCAGATGAGGCAGCATTACCCTCATCTGTTTGAGGAATAACAGGTTTCAGGGGACGAAACCTAAATAAGGGGTGGACTTGTAACACTCGGTTATTCTTTTAAAAGAAAGATAAGAAATGAAGAATAAAAGTAGGAAATGCAATTTAACCCAAGTTGAGGGGTTAAAAGTGTCCAAAAGGACAAAAAGAATAAAAGTTGGTACAAAAGCAACATGGCCTCCCACATCATGTTACTTTTCACCTTTTGCAATCGGATTAGAGAGAGAGGGAGCAGAGAACCTACGGGTTTGAAGAAGAAGAAAAAAAAGAGGCTGAATTCAAAGTAAGAATTCATAGGTTTTAAGTGTTTATGATGGGTTTTGTCTCGGTTATGTGCTTATGTGTTTGTGTGTGTGTTCGTGTGTGTGTGTTTGGTGGGTTTCTAGGTGTTTGAACTCATTTACATACGGGTTAGAAGGAGATACACCCAAAGTTGCACCAGGTGAGTTTGTAGACCTCGGTTTTACTTGTTTTAAACTCTTCTTAGGGCTGAAAATGTATTAAAACAATTTTTATTATGATTATGTATGTATACCCGTATGTAGTATGCATGTTTGATGATGATTCTTAGATGCTTATAGGTTGTTTATGTTTAGAATAGCCTTAGTAAGCTTGGAAATGATTAGTATGATGTTGGGATTGAATGTACCTTAGAAGCATGTTAAGCAACAGGTTCATGCATCTAAATAAGGCTCATGCACCCAAATTTATCTTAGAAATATTCTAAGTGGGACCATACGCCCAAACAGTACCCTCATGCGCCTAGAATATTAGTCAGACGACTATGTAGGGCCAGGCGCCCCAATAGTGTTCATGCGACCGAATGGCCCATGCGCCTAAGTATCCATGCGACCGAATGGCCCATGCGCCTAAGTGTTCATGCGACCGACTGGTCCATACGTCTAAATAGCCCATGCGCCTGAATGGCTCATGCGTCTAAGTGTTAAAATTTTTAAGTGTTGGCTGATGCGTTTGCATAGTGATGAAGCGTCCAAATAGTGCTCATGCGCCCAAATAGTATTGGTGCGCCTAAACACTTAGAATTTATTACGAAATTTTTGGGAGTCTTTGCTATTAGGGTTTTGACCAAGGTTTGACTAAGGCGTATTAACGCTTAGTTTTATGCATGATTATGATTGTTTTATGATTGTTCCGTATTATTATTATTACTATTAGTGTATGACTTTATGTGCTGTGTTTATTATTGTAACATAAAGTATTACTAATAATAATAAAGCGAAAGAGCAATGAAGAAGAGAAGTGGAACTTAAATAAAATGTTAACAAGTCTTGCAAGCTTATAGGAGGTGCACGACCATGTTGTTGTTAGCTCAACTGTGATGCGGGTTAGCTACCCTATGATGCACACGGGGCCAGTCAATTGAGATTGGCAGACCTTTGTAGTGTACCCTAGGTGACTGGCCGACCTTGTATACAGTAATTAGAGTCCATTGAGGTACTAGACGGCCCATTATTAGTTTCCCCCGCGCATATAGTTTTGGGTATTGCTCATTGGTCCATATAGACAGTGAAAGATAAAGATAAAAGAGTATAGAATAAACAGGGCATACAGTATAGAGGTTGTCTAGTTAATTCGTGCTCACGTATAAAGAGACGAAATTTTACAAAAAGAGTATTTTCATAAGTATACCTTACAGAAAGCATTTTATTACTATTAAAACTAGAACTCACTCAGCAACGCTGACTTTTATACATTTTCAGTTGGCAGGTAAACATTGCTGAGGATGGCACGAAGGTGAAGCTACTTGGCGGGGAAAGACTAACATCCATTCATACTTGTTATTGTTGTTGTTTTGTAATGCAATTAAACAATTCTTTTATATTCGGTTAAACAACAGTGTATTGCTCAACAACAGTGTTTTTAATGAAATGAATGGCTTTTGTTAAAATAATTCCGCCGCTTAAGCTTGTAAATTTATAATGTTTAATGTTGTGAATGACCAACTGTGAGGTCTCCAGGAACGGGGCCTTACAAATATGTTTCACAATGCAACCCGTACACCATGGACGTTATGTTACCTTGAGCAAACATAAGTTTGTGTTAAACCTTTTGTCATCATAATGGATAGGCAAGAGCGAAGGTCGTAAAGTTAACATCCATTTTAAAGAAAAGGATGACGTACTCAACGAAAACTTTGATAAACGGTGATAGTAAGCATGGCAAATGAAAACTGGAGCTTAAACTCAATTGCATCCTCTCGTTTTGCCTCTAATGGAGGAAGCCTATACCAGTGCACCAAAATTTGCATTGGTCCATGATTACCTTTGCAAACAAAGCGCTAATCCCCATAAGCAGGTTGGGCATGAAAGCTAGGCTCTTTTGGTAATGGGAAAGTTTGCATAAGAGGCCATGGGCACGTTTCAAAAGGGAAACATGAAAGGTATCATGGACTTGTATGTCTGCTGGTAAGTCCAACTTGTATGCAACTGGACTCACCTTCTTGGCAATTAAGAAATGCCTATAAAATTTTCGAAGAAAGTTTGTAATGAGTTATGGAGCACATGGTAACCTGACAATACAGGTGGATTTTGACAAAAGCCATGTGCCCACATCAAAAGATCTCTCCAAACATTTGTGGTCTGCTTGCTGCTTCATTCTATTCTTGGCAATTTAAAGAGTGTTGAAGAATGTTTATCATTTCCTCCTGATTAGTACAATATTCATCAACTGCAGCTACTCAAGTATCCTTTGGAATATAAGGAATGAAGATCGGAGGAAGGAACCCATACAGAGCCCGGAAAGGACTCATATTGATAGCTGAATGATGACTACTATTATACCATTATTTGTAAGGCCCCATTTCTGCGACGCTTACAGCTGGTCAATCATCGCACATAAAATATAATATATATTAAAATTAATAAAACAACACAGCGGAATAATTTAAAATCATTTCATTCATTGCTTTTGCAAAATAATATAACATTCATAATATTTACAAAACATTGTTTGTATTACAATGCTAAAACATTATCGATTAACAAATGGACGCCTTCCCAAAAATGCCAAGTAGCCGCCCTGTGCCATCCTCAACAACATTTACTTGCTAAGTGGAAAATACATAAAATTTAGCGTTGCTGAGTGAGTTCTAGTTTTACAAAAACATTATATTACCTTTCATTCGTTAAAACAGTTTCGTTACTTCGCACATGATCGCATATCATACGTACATCAAGGTAATATTTATTATACTCCATAATCATTCATTTCACACATTTCATACTTATCGCACTTTTTGTACATTTATTATCTTTTCACTTTTATCTAGATCCTCTCATATGCTTAACCCCCCTCTTGAGCACAAAGCTATATCATCTAGGGTTAAGCAACAAGGATCTCGTATCGCACATATCGTAGGTATGGAGTAGTGATGTAGACTAACTCCCTATGTGTGAACCCTTAAGGGTTATCCAAGATCATACACTATAAACACACAGTTGAGCTAACAACTCTCATTAAGTTGTGAACCTCCTTTCATTTGTTTGCAAGACTTCATTTGTTTATTCATTATGTTCCATTTTCATTATCTTAAATCTTTCGCTTCGTTAAGATGTTACTTTACGTTCATTATCATAATCACACTACATAAGCTACATAATAATACACAATAAAGACACATAAAGAAAGCATACCATATACATGCATAACATCATCGCACATCATCATATAACATCATATAACATCATATAATCGTCACACGTCATCATAAAAACATAACCGACCCTCCGCGGGACAATGGGGGTTCGGGGACAGCAACCCCTAACACCGGGGTTCAAGGGGCAGCAGCCCCTAGTGGGGTCCAAGGGGCAACGCCCCTGGCTGGGGTCGTGTTGCCTGGTTAGCATGAAAAAATTTATATTTTTAAACATTTATATAGCACATTTTGTTGTAGAAAATAAATTAATCTTTCTATTAAAACCTCTTAAAATCATGGTAATTTAAATGTATAATTAGTATGCATTTCTAGCCCCTAACAGTTTAAAACCTTTAAAATAGAGGATCTAGAACTCACCTTGACTTAGTGAGCAGCTTCTCAATCAAGCTTTCTAAGCAAGGGTCACACTACACGGCCTGCAGATAAGTTAACACTCATAAGAGTTAGTTTCTGCCTAATTTCACTGTTACTTTCGCAACAAGATAAGCAGTTTCATTCCTACTTTCGCCAACAATTTCGCTACTAGTTTCACCAGCAGTTTCGCTAGCATCTTCGCTGTCATTTTCACCCAAATTTTGTTGGAAAACCATGTCTGCAAACTATAGTTTCGCAGGAAGTCTTCATAGTTTCGCAGGAAGTCTTCAGAGTTTCGCAGGAAGTCTTCAGAGTTTCGTTGGACGACTACATAATTTCGCTGGATGAACACCTAGTTTCGCAGAACGGGTTGAAATTATGAACCAACCCATTTTTGACCCAAAACTTCAATCTTTTACACTCAAAACCTTGGTTTATCACCCAAGAAGCTATATCTAAGCTTTCTACATGTTTTCTTACACAAAAACGTGAGTTTTGGGTGATTCTTTGCCACTTTTAAAAACCCCAAACCCTAGAATCTGGGTTTACATCAAAAGGAATGATTAAACGATGTTTCTTACCTGGATTCTTGGTATTTTCTTGTTGTTTGGATGCCCACGAACATCGATCTTCAATCTCTTGATCAACCGAGCCTTGAATCACCATTTCTCTCCACTTTCTCTCTCTACACTCTCTCTACACTCTCTCTCTAGAAATTGATGTTGAGTTGCAAATGAGAGTAACTCAAGCTGATCCATTTATATATACCAGGCATTCCGAGGACCTTAAATTCCCCGAAAACATAACCCGAAAGGTTAACTCGGTCCATACTACATTCCTCGCTTATTTCTTTTAAATAATATCGGCTAAGCCTATTATTATTAATTGTCTTGTTTCGACTTTATTCCGGGCGTTACAAGTTCACCCCCTTATTCAGGTTTCGTCCTCGAAACCTGTTAGTCGCTGAATAGTTTAGGGTAAAGCTGCCTCATCTCCTCCAAAGCTTCGCAAGTGGACTCTAATCCCTTTCTGTGCTTCCACTGTACTCGCACCAAGGGAACCACCTTATTCCTTAGCCTCTTCTTCTTACGATCGATGATTGCCACCGGTTGCTCCACATAATTGAGCTATTCATCCACTTCAATGTCTTCTAGAAATACGATCATATCTTCATCAGCTAAGCACTTTCTCAAGTGAGATACATGGAATGTCGGGTGAATTCCACTTAACTCACTAGGCAACTCGTTTATAGGCCACCTCTCCTACTCGAGCCATGATTTGAAAAGGCCCTATATACCTCAGGCTCAACTTGTCCCGCTTCCTAAACCGTATGATGACCTTCGAAGGTGAGACTTTCAACATAACCTTGTCACCCACCTGGAACTCAATCTATCTATGTCGTTTATCAGCATACAACTTTTGCCTATCCTTAGCTGCCTTCCTAAAGGCTTTGTGCAGGATTGGTTTTTGTCACTTAAGACTTGGTTTTCTCTCAAACTCACTTACACTACACCCAGATCAGATGAAGCAAGGTCTTTTCTAAGAGTTTATAATAATATATTAAGTAGCAAAGAACACAAGGAGATAATATTCAAGGTACTTGCATATAATACTTCTCAACTCAAAGTATTACGAAACACTTACAAGCATATTACATGAGTTATAATGAGAAACTATATATACTACTAACTACAGATGGATATACTTTGATACCAGCTGGGAACCTATGACTAAAGGATATACTACAATGCTAAAGTTAAGGTATCTTAGATAAAGTATTATCTAAGATATTGTAGTCATGACATATTCATGACTTACCTTTTGTCACCAAATGAAGTTGGTAACTGTATAAACTAATAAAGGTGAATAGTAGAATAAAGTATGGTCAACTACATGGCTTTTCAAAAAACGCCATGCAGTATCTCAGAGGTCTGTAGCGGAGTGTCAAAGACACCATACTTATGTACACTGGTTCATAGTAGTGTCTTCCGAAGGGTAGTTGGCTTTGGAAGAACAAGTTCTTCCGAAGCCACTTATACTTCGAAAGACACTACTTCTTCCAAGGCTTGAGGACTTTTTCTTTTCTTTATACTTCGGAAGTTCACTTTTGATCTTTTCTTCTCAGACTTGTTCTTCAGAAGTGAACACTTTGTCTTCAGAAGTAGAGTATGTCTTCAGAAGTTGATCTTGCATTTTGTCTTCGGAAGCACTCTATTTCCTTCGGAAGTTCCACACTTGGCTTCGGAAGTATTTTATTAGATGTACCAAAATATTCTAAGTGATTTGGTTTTGGTTTTACGAGCCTTCTTCCTGATCCAACAAACTCCCCATAGGCTGATGCTACCAAACCCTCATTTGTTCCTGGTTCTCCAAACTTTCAGCAACAGGGAAAGCAGATATTTATCTGTTTCTTTGTTCATCCCAGAAGTAGTGCTGAGAAGCTTGTACAAATCATTAGTTGACAGGAGATCAAATCTATCACTCTGAATGATATGCACCCTCTATTGGGTCCCTCTGAAAAGAGTTAGTTGATAAGAGCTGTAGTCATACTCCCATCTAACTGTTGGTTCCAATTTAGAGCCTTCCACCATTTGTAGAAAGGCTTTACCTTTGGTGGTTGACCTTTCCTTGTATTCCTTTTCAATCTCAGTTTCAACTCCTTTTCAATCTCAGTTTCAACTCCTTTTCAATCTTTGCTTTTGCGGTTAGCTCAACAAGCCGAAGGCTGCTAAGATGACTTCTAATATGAGCAGCGGTTTCGGAGTTAGAGGGATTGGAGAATGGTTTCTCTGCTAACTTAGCAATGTCAATTCTGCTAGAGTGTAGCAGAGAAGAGGCATTCAGCCTGTTGCTTTCTCCATTCTCTCTCTCCACAACAAATTTGTGAGAGGCTTCATCGAACCTCCACTGGATAATTTTCATTCTAGCCACAAGGGGCTGACTAGGAAACTTGCCCCCTCTCTTTTTATCTAGTAGAGTCACCAGCTTTCTTCTCAGTTTCTTCTCTTCATCGTTTAAGGAGTTGGAGTTGAGACCAAGAAGTCTAGCAGCATGGTCTAGTGTTCCTCTGGGCAGATCAAGAAATTGATCTCTTGTGAGGGAACATGAATAACTATCAACATAAGTTAGCTTGACAGAGTCTTCCTCATAAGAGATGTCACTTAGGGTATGCAGTTGGTGAGCTTTGTCTTGATTTCCTTGAACCCTCTAAGGAGAGATGTCTAGAAGGCTGAGGGGATGGTTTGGAAGGTTGTTGGGTAGGTTGTGGTGTTGTGGTTCTAGAGAGTGTTTTGGTTTGGAGAATTGGTAGTTTAGGTGGTTGAGGTGAGGAAGTAGGTATGGTTAATGGTGTAGGTTCAGGTGTGTAGGGTTCAGTTCTAATGGTGAATGGAGAGGAATTGGTTCAGGTTATAGTTGAGTGGTTGGCTTGAAGATCATCCCCTGTACCCTTCTATACATCTCTTTCCTTTTTCCCATACGAATGCTCGCCTTGATGTCGCTGACAATTCGTTGAAGTGTCTTTTCAGACATATGTCCCACCTGCCTACCAGAGAAGTTGTGAGCCCAGAGATAGTCTTTCATCTAGGCTTTCTCACCTATCTTCTTGGTCACAGTGACCCTGACTTCTTCTTCTTTCTTCTTCTCCCTCAACTTTTCTCTTGCACCTCTCTTTCTTTCTTTCTCTCTCTACTTGATCCTGCTCTTTGTTGAAGAGCCATAGGATCGTATCATTATCATGTGGAGATAGTTCTTAAAGAGAGAAACCTCTGGAGGTTAGGAAATATATCCTTTCCCTCCAAAGCTACAGATCAGCTTCCCTCTTTTCTCTTTCTCTTTCCTCCTCCAAGGCCAACCATGTTGCTTCCTCCTTTTGTTCAATTTACAGCCTGGTTGCCTTTTCTAGCTCTACTAACTCCTCTAATGGTAGCAGGAGTATGTATTCATTAGCAGCTTGAAGCTTGATGAGCTTGTCAATAATGACTGCCCTCTTTTTGTTGTTGACTGCCTCCTGGTTGGTTGCAGCTGCTTTGGAGCTGACAGCTAACAATTTCCCAGTTTGAAGTCTACCTTTTCTTTTAAGCTTTATAATCCTCTCCTCCTCCTGAAGCTATTCCACAGTCATTTTCTTCTTTCCTTTATCATCTTTGGAAGTGCTTGACTTTGGTGGTTCTTGGATGGAGGGTTCAAATTGAGATAGAGGTAGTGAAGGTGTATGAGCTAGGGGTCGTTTGAGAAAGTCCTCACTATTCACCTCAGATGCTAGCTCTAGAATGCATCTATGATGATTATATCCTCGGACAAGGAGAACAATCCTTCCGCATCTTCCATCTCAGCTTCAGAAGACTCAGCTTGTTCTTCCGAGGCTTTGACTTCAGCTTTGGAAGTTGAGGAAGAGCAACATCTGTCCCAACTATTTCGGTTGCTAGGCCATCAGTCCTCACTTTCCCTTCGGAGTGAATCTCAGGTTCTATTTGGACCTTAGGTTGACCAACTTCTTCCACAATGGTAGAAGGTGCACTTAACCTCTGAAGCTCTTCAGCTCCAAAGTACATAATAGCCGCATCAAGGCTAGGCTGATCTAGAGAAGATCTCAATAGGAACTTGGGGAAGAGCCTATAGAGATCTCTGAGCATCCTTGAGTCTATTTTCAGGACTACTTGGGATGGCTCAGAAAAGATAGTTATAGTGGGAGCCGAGTATATAGAAGTTTAGCTTGGCTCTATGGTTCCTTAGTTGTTTGTCTTTGAACACTCTCCCCTTTTTTGGTAGCATCATCTTAAGAGCTAGATAAGCTAGAGGAAGAGGTCAAGGAGACCTGAATGGGTACATGCCTAACAGATCTCTCAATTTGTTTCTCAGCTAGTTGAGCCTTGAGACTGTCAATCTCAAGTTGCTGAGTGACTGACCTATCCTCTAATGTCTTAACCTTTGATTCGAGGTTTGAGACTTTAGACAGTAGGTCTCTAATAATGAGTTGCAGTCTTCCCTCATCTTCTTTTGAAGAATCATAGGGAGATGAGGTAACATGCCTAGTATGTTCATCCTCACCACCAGATGTGGTTTCTTGGCACCCTGGTTTCCCTTGCTTAATGATGTCTCTTTTAGAGTCATCAAAAGGCATGGTTTCCGCAGATTCAGTCTCAGAGATGTTACCACTATTTGGAAGGTCCATTGAGCCACCTTTTGTAGTGGTATCTGAATCTGCATGAGTCCCCTCCACAACAGTGGGACTCATCTCAGTAAAAGCTTGCTCATGGGGGCTAGAGATAAGAGGTCTCTCTAGGCTCTGTTGATATTTGAGAGAGTGTTATAGATCAACTCCATTGCCATGAAGAGACATAATCTCTCATCAGTTTTGAAAAGAAGGTTAGTAAAGGATATAGAAGTTAAACCTAGTAACTCGGGACCTTGATCAATGTTTACAGGCATTGAGCCTATGGTGGGGCTGTCCCTTTTTGGTTGCTCAGAGGAGTATAAAGACTCACCTTGAGGGTATTTAGTTTGGGTTTCTGGCTCATGACTTTGAGACTGAGGGGACTCAAAACCTATATTGAGGTCAATATGAACGATGGTGAGACCTCAGACTGAGTGGGAGCCCATGGTTCCGCTCTAGTCCTTTTGGATTGAGCAGGAGGAGCTTGTTCAATCAGAGAAGATTGAACAATGGTTCATTTGGGGCGTCTTTGATATATGATGGTGATAGGGTAAGAAGGTAGATTCGGCAATGTGAGGGCAGTTGCTGTTGTGGGTTCATCACCTGTAGGGTTAACAGGGATTTCACCAGGAGCTATTTGCTCAATCATACCTGGAACCAGAGCAGTATGTCTTCCAATGAAATTGGTGGACACTTTTTTCAAAGTTTTGAAGATGGTCGGCCTCATTTGAGGGATAGTCAGAGCAGCTGCACAGAGAAGCTGACTCTGGTCCAGCTCACAGTTGATTATATGCCGGAGAAATATAGGATACATGAAGAATGTTTCCCGTTGGAGATTTCCCATAAGATTGGTCAGCACAAATCTTGAATAGTTAAATCGAAGGCTTCTCACCACTCCATGAACTAGGCACCCTAGTTTGTATGGGATTTTATCCCATCCCCTAGATTTATTGGATAGGCAATGAAGAACGCCATGCAGCGGGAACTTCCAGTTGTATGAAAAGTTGAAGTTGTAGACTGTAGACCTGCTAACGTCTCCACCATATCCCATTTGGATGTAGGTGTTATCCATATCTACCTTGGGGAACTCTATGGGGGCGCCTTCATCATGAAGCTCGAGATGCTCCCTGATGAGTTATTCGGTGATGACCAACTCCTGACCACAAATGCTTGTTCTTATTACCCGCACCATATTTAGGGTTTCAATCTGACCATTTGCCTAAAATTCATTCATATGATTTGAATAAACTATACGGTTAACAGTTAGAGCTGTGTAATAAGATTACTGGGTAAGAAAAGAAATGATATCAGAGAAATAAGCATCCCTTGAAGAATCAAGAAGTGCGACTTGATTGTGCTGAGGGTTAAGTGTCATTTGTGAAAGCTGTAGGTAGATGAGTTTGGACATGGGTAAATTGGAGATGAAGGAAGCTTTTAGGACGGTAAAATTTGGTAAGAAGATGAAAAGATAGTCGGGATTATTTAAAAGAGGATGAAATGGCGGTTAAAGGGGTTAGGATAAGATGATGTGATGTTTTAGTGGGTGATGTGACAAGGGCAGTAAGGTTTAGTTCAGTTAAATAGTCTGACATCATTAACAAAATCTTTACTTTTCACAAAGTGGGGCCCAAAAGATTTCCGTTACACAGTAAAGTCTTTCTTTTGAGTATAAAGTATTTCTGAAAGTAATTTGTCTTCCGAAAGCAATATTTACTTCCGAAGGAAGAGTCCCATTTTAGAGAGTAAAGATTGCTTTCCGAATGGAGAGTTTATAAGCTTCGGAGGTAGATCTGATATGTAATCAATCGCTTCTTCTGAGACTAGAAACTCTTCCGAGAAGAAAATAATCCCGGGAGGAATTTGCTTCGGAAGATGTGTAAATCATCTTCCGAGGGTTAATCCTCTTCGGAAGAATTTACACTTAGTGAAAATTTCAGAGAGAGACATTTTTGTAACAGGGCTTAGATTGTACTGACATAAGACATTACATATTTAAAAGGTTTATAAAAGAGGTGGACTAATCAATGTTTATCATCCCAATGGCTATAATGAGATACTTAAATCTCTGTTCATCAAAAGCTTTGGTGAACAAGTCAGTATATTATTCATTTGGGTCAACTTTGATTAGTTTAATTAGATTTTTCTCATGATATCTCTAATGAAATGATACCTGATATCAATATGCTTTGTCTTGGAGTGCTTCACAAGATTTTTAGTGATGGAGATAACATTGTTGTTGTCAATATGGATAGGAGTGCTCATGAAGTTGTATTCATAGTCTATCATCTAGTTCTGAATCCACAACAGCTGAGCACAACAACTCGCAGCAACAATGTATTTCGCTTCAACATTTGATGTAGTGACACATGATTGCTTCTTTCATTGCCATGAGATGATCCTTCCACCAAGAAATTGACATCCATCTCATGTTGATTTCTTGTTGATGTTGCAGCTGCCATAGTCACTGTTAGAGTGGCCATATAGATTGAAATTGTTGTTCCTAGGATACCAAAGACCTAATTTAGGTGCTCCCTTGAGGTACTTGAGGATTCTCTTAGCAGCAACTAGGTGAGACACCTTTGAAGCAGCTTGATATCTTGCACAAATACAGGTTGCAAACATGATATCAGGTCTACTTGCTGTGAGATACATCAGAGAACCAATAATTGCCCTATACTGATGTTGATTAGTATCCTCCCCCTCAGAATCAGGGCAGCGATTATGGTTTCTGGGTAGTGGTGTCTTGGCTGACTTACAATCTTTCATGTCAAATCTTTCTAAGATGTCATTGACATAATTAGACTGATTGATAAAAAACCCTTCCTTCATTTGCTTTCTCTGAATTCCAAGGAAAAAGTCAAATTTTCCCATGGAACTCATCTCAAACGTTTTATTCATGATGCTCTCAAAGTCTTTAGACATTTGGTCATTTGAGGAACCAAATATGATGTCATCAACATAAACTTGAACGAGCAAGATGTCCTTTCCAGACTTCCTTATGAAAAGAGTCTTATCAATGGTACCTCTAGTGTAACCATTCATTAGGAGAAACTAGGACAGAGTCTCATACCACAGCCTAGGTGCTTGGTCCAGCCTATACAAAGCTTTATCTAATTTGCACACATAGTTGGGGTGCTATGGGTCTTCAAATCCTGGAGGCTGGCACACATAAACTTTCCTATCCATATCCCCATATAGAAAGGCACACTTGACATCAAGCTGGTAGACGATGAATTCTTTGATGCAACATAGGCAAGGAAGATCCTAATTGCCTCAAGTCTAGCAACAGGTGTGAAGACATCAGTATAATCAATTCCTTCCTCTTGAGTGTATCCTTGAACCACCAGTCTTGATTTGTTCTTGATGATCAAGCCTCTATCATCTCTTTTGTTTCTAAAAAACCATTGTGTGCCTATAGGTACTTGACCAGATGGTAGCGGACATAGGTTCCAAACCTTTTGTCTTTTGAATTGAAGCAGCTCCTCTTGCATCGATTTAACCCTGCTACTATCTTTCAAGGAATCTTCTACCTTCTTGGGTTCCATCTGAGACAGGAAGCATGAGTACAAGCAGACATTCCCATGATGAGTATGTCCTCTTCTTCTCACACCTTAGAAACATCCCCTATGATGTTCTCAGCTGGATGAGTGTTGTGGATTCTGAGTCGAGGAATTACCTCCAGTTGCAAAGATAGATCCTGATTGGACATATTTTCCTCAGGAGCTCAAACATTTTTTCCAGCTACTGTTTCACACTCATTCAATAAGGACTGATTGAATGAATGAGAAACATCATCATTTGTTGGCTGTGAAGTAGCATTAATAGTTTCTTGTTCCTTCAAGATGCTACTTCCATCAGCTTGGTGTTGTGCAGGGTCACCTGATGAAATTTTAGGGTCAACAAGTGAATCACTAGTTGAAGCTCCACTATCCCTTGAGATAGTTATACTGTTAGATCTGTCAATAGTGAAAGCTTGATTTGTTGTATCTCTTGGAGAACTTGAAATAGGTCGGGATAATTCAAATAGTTGGTTATCTTCAGAATTGCTTTGAGTACCTGTTCCAGCTGAAACATTCTCACTATATGGTTTAGAATAGTTTAGAATCAATTCTAAGTAAAAAATATGATCAGGTCCATTCCTCCTAACACAAGGAGTGTGCTCATTGACAACAATGTTGGATGATTCCTCAAATTGTTGGTTTTTGATGTTGTAAACTCTATAAGCTTTAGAGCTAGAGGAGTATCCAACAAAGATAGCATCATCCGACTTTTCAACAAATTTTACCAAATTGTCTTTTGTGTTAAGTATGGTACACTTGCAGCCAAAGGATCTTAGAAAGCCAATGAACCTTGTTCTGTGGCTTTACTACAAGAACCTTGTTCTGTATATTGCATGCAGTGCTGACTGCCTCTGCCCAAAATGTTAGAGGTAGTTTGGAATCAGCTAACATAGTTCGAGCAGCCTCAATAAGTGTCCTGTTCCTCCTCTCAGCAACACCATTTTTTGAGGGATTCTAGGAGCATTATATTGTCTGGTAATCCCTTTTGAGTTACAAAATGAGTCAAGAACAATGTTCTTAAACACAGTCCCTTGATCATTTCTAGTTATCTTAACCTTGTGATCAATTAGATTTTCTATCTTAAGAATAAAAGATTTAAATATTTCAGCAGCTTTATCTTTAGATCTTAAAAAGAATACCCATGTAAATCTTGTAGAATCATCAACAATCACAAGGCAGTATGATTTCCTTCCAATGCTCATTATACTTGTGGGACAAATAGATCCATGTGCAATAAGTGTAGTGGAGTGATGATGGAGTTAACAACTTTGGATTTGTGAGATGCCCTGTGTTGCTTTCCTTTCAAGCATGCAACACAGTTATCTTTGTAGAAAAATTCCTGTTGGACCAAAAGAACCAATGAGCCGGATCAGAAAAACCTTAAGTCCCACAGACGTCACAACAACTGCTGAAGTCCACAACAGCTTAAGACAAAGTCTGTAGACACAAGTGCTAAAGACAAAGTCTGAACACAAGTACTGAAGACAAAGTCTGAAGACACAAGTGCTGAAGACAAAGTCTGAAGACACAAGTGCTGAAGACAAAGTCTGAAGATACAAGTGCTGAAGACAAAGTCTGAAGACAAGTGCTGAAGACAAAGTCTGAAGACAAGTGCTGAAGACAAGTGCTGAAGACCAAGTATCAGTCGTTGTCACAACAGCTGAAGAGGTCTTCTTCAGTAGTTGTGACGGTTTTCTTTCAGTAGTTTTATGTTTTCCTTTCTGTAGTTTTGTAAAACGACTAAGAGCTTGTTCTTCAGTCGTTCTAGTTTCAGTAGTTTCGTATCGGTAGTTTTATGTTTTATACTTAGCACTCTGATATGTTCTCAGTAGTTGTGAACATTTCAGTAGTTTGTTAAGTTTTAGTTATTTTTGTAACAAATCTGCCAGATGTCACTATCCCGTGATATCAGCAGTGATTGCACTCTATATAAGGAGTGTCAACCCTATTGTAATCTGTGAATGATTGAGCAGAAACATTTGATATTATTGAAACATTCCTTTTCACAGAAATATATTCTCTCTTTACAACCGTATTTGTTCTTAATGCATACAAATATCAAATTCTTGCTATAATTTGTCTAATTCTTGTTCTATTCCGCTGCGTTACACTCTAATCCATCAAACTTGAGATCTCTGATCCTGTCAAATGGTATCAGAGCTGGTTCATCATTGATCGATCTAATAATTGATCACTGAAACTGCTATCCAAGATCCAAGTTTGATTGAATTAGCATTTTTGCAAGAAACGGTTATAGAGATTGAATTTTCTGTGTTTTTGTTCATTCATCCTGAGATTTATTCTTGGTTTTCATTGAGTCTGTTGTGGTCTGTGTAAAATCGTTTAAAAACTTGAATTAAATTGTATTTGGACCTAAAATGACTACTCCTTCCAATGATCCTCACAATACTGGTTTCTCAACCAAGCGCCCGATGCTGGTTAGGAATGAGTATAACATATGGCAACGACGAATGCTTCATCACATGTCTGTTAACAGCTCAGGTTGTTGGACATCAGTGGTACATGGTCCACACAAGCCTATGGTGAATAACCCAAAAACCAATCAAATGGTTCCGAAGAGGAGGAGCAATACTCAGATGAGGATAAGAAATTGTTTGAGATTGATGCAAAAGCCCATGGAATTCTGGCCATGGCACTGCCCAATGAAATCTATTCTGGGCTAATGCATTATGAAACTGCCCATGACCTCTGGAATGCCTTGAAAGAACAATTTGGAGGAACAGATGAGGTCTTGGCAAATAATAGAGAAATCCTTGTCCAACAATATGAGACTTTCTCTCATAGGAAGGGTGAGACACTGACTCAACAGTTTGAGCGGTTCTCTTGTTGATCTCTGAATTAAAAATGGTCAAACATGAGTACACAAATAGCCAGATGAATAACAGATTTCTCAGATCACTGCCTGAGAGATGGGACACATATACTATTGTCCTACGCTCCAGTGCAATTTGGACAAACTATCTCTCACCCAACTCCATGGGAAATTGCTCACATTTGAGAGAGAGATAGAACAGAAACGAAAACTGTCATCATCTGGAAAGCTCACTGATGATTTTATACCAGGAAACAGTGCCTTGGTAAGTCATGAGTCAGAGTATGCTGGATCAGAATGCCACTATGATGAGCATATTGATTTCACCTCAAACAATTCTAATCATGCCTTTGTGAGTGTTGATTGTCATCCTGGTAGTAATAGTGACAATCTATGCTTTATCATGGATGATTTGAAGGGCATTGCTATAGAAGAGATGGATATTTTGAGCCAAATGGCTTTGATCAATATCAGATCTCAGAAATTCTACAAGAGAACTAGCAGGAAATTTCCTGGACTCTCTGACAAAACCAAAGTCGGTTTTGACAAGAGCAAGTTGAAGTGTCACAAATGCCATAGGCTTGGACACTTTGCAAGAGAGTGTAGATCAACTGGACCTAACTCTTCTGCACCCTTTTTGACTTTTCCAAATAACAATTCACAATCAAAAGGGCAACACTCTGCTGGTTCTAGTCATTCATCACACCCTCAATCTCCTACATATTTTGTTCCTCAGGGTCAAATACCATATCCTTATCCCTGCTATTATATGCCACAGTCAAATCAAGTTCAAGCTCCTATAGTACCACAACCTCATGCACTACCAGAACCTCAACCATCTTCATCTCAATCACAACCTCATCACAGCTTCTTCACACCTGGAGTCGTTGACTGGAGTAGCTTACCTGATAACTTGTCTGGTCACACTGAGCAATACTATGCTGGTGCTAGTCACATGGTGGTGAACACCCTTTTGGAAATCTTGCTCTCATGGCTCTGGAGTCTACTGAGGGTTCCTGTTCAAAACATCATCTTCACAGGTAACTCAGTATCTTCAGAGGCTAAAGCCAAGTTATGTTCTGAATCATGCATAGCTGCCTTTGTCTCTATTAGAGAGGCAAATGTAGCATTGATAAATCAAAAACTTGAGCTTGAGAAAATCATTTTCAAAAGAAAAGCTGAGTATGAGTCTGCTCTTAACAGTAAAAGTGATGAGATTTATAAGCTTAAATGCCAATTAAATGATGAAAAGGCCAAGCTAGAGGTTATTCTGGAAGACCACAGGAGTCTCAAAGAAAAACTTGCAGTGACCCAAGTTGAGTGTGAACGCTGGGTCTCATTATGCAAGGGATTTGAATGCTTCTTAGCAAGCATAACTGCTTCAAATGTGAAGTTTGGCATTGGTTACAACCATACTGCTCCACCAACAGACTTTACTCCTAACTCCATAGTTAAGTCTGAAAGTGAAAGCAATCTCCAAACCACATTATCGTGTGAGTCATTCTCCAATGATAATTTAAGATCAGAGAATGAAACCAGTGTTAGGATCGTTGAAATACAAGGACTAACAACTGCTGAGGAATCCATCAAACAGTCTATTAGGACGGATGGAAAACAGTTGAATTACCAGTCTTCAGCTGTTACAAATCCTTTAATACCTAGTACTGATAGGAGGAAAGTGTTGAAGATCACACCTTCAGTAGTTTCCACTTCAGCAGTCAAGATGTCCAAGATGAAGAATAAACCATGTAAAATTATGGTAAATTCAATCATCTATCTGATGAATGTTGGTACAAAAAGGGTTTAAAGCTCCAAAGGGATGAGCTCATTAAACTAGAAATAAATAAAATGAAAACTGAGTTCTGAGACAAGTTTGTACCACAATCATCTCCACCTGATAAACCCAAGGCCTTACCCAAATCCACTAAGAAGGATGCGGTTTATCAGAAGACAGCTGATATTGTTCTCATGATAAACCTAAGACTAAGTCTGTGAAGTCTAAGAAGGAGGAAATGGTGGGTCACAGGAACTCATCAAAAACAAGCTCTGGAGTGTCAAATGAACTGAAAGCTCGAGCTTCAAATCAGACACAGCTTGTTATGATGGTTCAACATCTGTTGGGGAGAGTTAACCAACTGGAAACCCATGTGATCAAACCACTGGAGAGGAATTCCAGCCCAAATCCATTTCAGCACCATCTCCATCTTCATCAGCTGTTAATCATAAGAAACCAGCTATGGTTAAATCTATTGATAAAGTCAGTCCCAAAACCAAAAAGGTTTGGGTCTCCAAAGCTAACTAGTTTCTTATGATGTGCAGGGTTCTTCAGCATGCCAAAGAAGCATCTGGTATGTGGACAGTGGAGGATCCATGCACATGACTGGGAGCAGCTCTCTTCTTCATGATTACTCTCAGGGAAAGAAGGGATTTGTCTCATTTGAAATGATGCTAAAGGTTACATCATTGGAAAGGGATTTGTGTCTAATGGAGATATTAGATTTGATGATGTCAACCATGTGGAGAATCTCAAATACAATCTGTTGAGTGTCAGTCAGATGTGTGACATAGGACATGTTGCTCTTTTCACAAGCTAGAACTGTAGGATTCTGTCTTCCAAGGTTCTAGCCTGATTGACAAAGTACCGATGATGAATACTCTCCTAAAGGCTAACATGATAGGAAGAGTATATGCCTGGATTTGTCAAAGAAAATTGAGTAAGAGGCCATCCATGCTTGTTCTCCAAGGCCTCTCTCCAAGAATCTAAACTGTGGCATAGAAGGCTGGGTCATGTTAATCTCAAAAACATGAATCAGCTGATCCATAAGAGTTTAGTGAGAGGTCTTCCAATAAAGGAGTTCAATTGTGATGAAATTGCACTGCATGCTTAAAAGGGAAACAACATAAAGTTTCATTCCCAACCATAGAAGAGTCCAAGTCTAATGCCTGCTTACAACTACTGCACATGGATCTTTTTGGTCCTGTGAAGGTAATGAGTATGGCAAAGAAGAAATACTGTCTGGTAATTGTGGATGATTATTCTAGATTTGTATGGACCTTCTTCTTGCATTCAAAGGATGAGGCTGCTCAGTCCATTACGAACTTTGTGTTACACGTTGAGAAGCAGTATTCCCTATCAGTTAAGTGTGTGAGGAGTGACAATGGTACTGAATTCAGAAACCACACTCTTGATGAGTTTTACTTATCAAAGGGAATCAAGAGGCAGTATAGCATCCCAAGGACTACAGAGCAAAATGGAGTAGTGGAGAGAAAGAACAGGACCCTCATTGAAGCTGCAAGGTCCATGTTGGCTGACTCTGTCTGCCACTTACCTTTTGGGCTGAAGCTGTCAATACAGCCTGCTATGTACAGAATAGAGCCTTAGTAAATCAGAGGTTGATGAAAACTCCTTATGAAGTTTTACATCATTTAGCCCCTTTGATTTCATTCTTTAGAGCATTTGGGTGTCCCTGTTACATTCTCAACACAAAGGATCAACTCCAAAAGTTTGATTCTAAGGTGGATGCAGGGTATTTTGTTGGGTATTCATCCACTTGCAAGGCTTATAGAGTATTCAACTGTCGGACAAAGATAGTTGAAGAAACCTTGCATGTGAAGTTCAATGAATCCCCTAAGGATACAATTCCACAAAACCCTGTGGAGTTGTTTGATCTAGACGTTCTGCAATATGTTCCTTATCACCACCTGCTATTGCAGATCATATGAATCCATCATCTTGTAGCTAGTCATCCATCTGGTGTTACTGATGATGATGATGATATCAGTAATCACCTTTTCAAGTTTAGTGATCAACTGCCTGATTCAGCTAGACTTGATGTTCCTGTAGCTTCAGTAGCACAATCCACAACAAATGCTGATGAGATTTCTACAACTTCAACTTCCTTTGAATTACCATCTACTGATTGGTTTCAAGGAAATGCTTCACCATCACCATCTGTTGCTGCTGAGCCTGCTACAAACACTTGCACAGATCTTATTGTGTACCAAGATCTGAAGAATCACCCTATGTCTCAAATCATTGGTGATATCAATGCTGGCGTTTCAACAAGAAGTCAATTGTCTAATTCTGCTTCTATGCTCTCTTCATTAGTCAGCAAGAGCTAAAGAACTATCCCATTGCTTTAAGGGACAATGGATGGGTTAAGCCATGCAGCTTGAGCTTCTTCAGTTCAAGAAACAGCAAGTGTGGGAACTGGTTCCTCTACCTCCAGGTAAGTGTGCAATAGGCACTAAATGGATGTTTAGGAACAAAACTGATGAAAATGGGCTTATTGTTAAGAACAAGGCCAGACTGGTTGTACAGGGGTTTTCACAAGAGGAAGGTATTGATTATAATGAAACCTTTGCCCCTGTAGCCAGACTGGAAGCAATTCGATTGTTTTTAGCTTATGCTGCTTATCACAACCTTAAAGTTTTTCAAATGGATGTCAAAAGTGCATTTTTGTATGGGAAAATTAAAGAAGAGGTTTATGTATGTCAACCACCAGGTTTTGAGGACAATAAACATCCTAATTGGGTGTATAAGCTTGATAAGGCTCTCTATGGTTGAAACAAGCTCCTAGAGCCTGGTATGAGACATTATCAAACTTTCTTCTGGAAATAATTTCACTAGAGGCTCCATAGATAAGACTTTATTCATAAAGAAAGCTGGGCAGCATAATCTACTTGTTCAAATTTATGTCGATGATATTATTTTTGCATCCTCTGATCCACAGTTGTGTGATGCCTTTACAAAGTTGATGAAACAGAAGTTTGAAATGAGTGCCATGGGAGAATTACAGTTCTTTCTGGGTTTGCAAATCAAACAAAAGGCTGATGGAATTTTCATTCATCAGTCCAAATACACAAAAGATCTTTTGGAAAAGTTTGATTTACAAAAGTGTAAGCCCTGTTCTACTCCCATGTGCAACACCACACAACTGGATACAGATCAGAAAGGTAAAGTGGTTGATGAAACACTTTACAGATGTATGATTGGGTCCTTGATGTACTTAACAGCTTCTAGACCAGATATTATGTTTGCTACATGTGTTTGTGCTAGATTTCAGGCTGCACCTAAGGAGTCTCATTTGATTGCAGTCAAGAGGATATTTAGATATTTGCAAGGCACTCCATCTCTAGGTTTATGGTATTCTACTAGACATTTTGGTAAATTGGTTGCTTTTTCTGACAGTGACTATGCAGGGTGTAAGTTGACAAGAAAGTCCACTTCTGGAGGATGCCAATTCCTAGGCAACTGCTTGATTTCTTGGCAGAGTAAGAAGCAGACCTCAGTTGCTACATCAACTGCTGAAGCAGAGTACATTGCTGCTGCAAGCTAACATCTCAGGTACTCTGGCTTCAAAACCATTATTGGATTATGGCATAACAGAGACTAAGACCCCATTGTTAATGGACAGCTCTTCAGCTCTTTGTATTGTCAAGAATCCTGTCCAGCACTCTAAGACTAAACATATTGAAATCAAACACCATTTTTTAGAGATTGTTTTGAAAAAGGTCTGATTGATCCAAAATTTGTTCTTAGTGCTGATGAGCTTGTAGACATTTTCACTAAGCCCTTGGATAGCAGAACTTTCCAAAACCTAGTGTTAAGGCTTGGTATGCTGCAGCTAGAATAAGTGACAACTACTGGTGATCTCAGCTCACAAGTACTGATGATCATTAGGTTATTATTGTCATATATAAGTACTGAAGTTATCCTCCCTCAGAAGTTTTAAAAAAAAAACTACTAAAGATTAACTTCTCAGTACTCAAGTACTTTATTTGTTGAAACAGCTGATGTAGTTACAACAGCTGATGTAGTCACAACAGCTGTTGTAGCCACAACTACTGATGTCAGAAATGCAGATAAGTACTGATGACCAATGAAACGTCTGGATCTCAGATCTAAGTCTGATGAGTAAGAGTGGAGGTCAGACTGAAACAACTGAAAATCAATGAATTGACGACAACTACTCATGAGCCTTTTTCTCTTCAGTAGCTTCCCAACTGCTGTTTCCTTCTAAACAACTGAAGCAATACCATGTCTTCAGTAGTTTCACCACTACTGATGACTAACACCAAGTCTTCAGTTGTTTTATAACACTGATGGTAAAACCAAAATCTTCAGTAGTTTCACAACTACTAATGACTAATACCAAGTCCTCAGTTGTTTCACCACCTGAAGTCAAACTGTCTTCAGTAGTTTTATAACTACTGATGACTAAATCTTCAGTAGTTTTATAACTACTAATGACTAAATCAGAGACTTCAGCTGTTTCAACGTCTGATGGTTAAAACCAAGTCTTCAGTTGTTTTATAACAACTGCTGATCACACCAATACGGTCAGTCATTTCAAACCTCTGAAAGTTAATACCACGTCATCAGTAGTTTCAACAATTGCTGACTAACACCAAAACCTTCAGTTGTTTTCTAACCCTACCCTTTAAATACCTTATTCCACCTTCAGAGTTTTTACTTTCTTCTCTTCTCAAACCTAACGTTCAAAAAACTCTGTAACCTCTCCTCATCAATGGCGACCATGCACTAAAACCTCGACACAACTGTGTCGCACATCTCACAAAATCGCCATACTGGACCAAGTTTCACAACGCCATTGATTTAATGGTTCAGTCACCTTACAAAACGGCTTTTCTGTTAAATCCCACCATATATGCCGAATCTCTTAACCAATTCTGGACAAACGTCACTCTTGTCTCTGAGGAGAATGACACAGAGTCTCTTCAATCGTTTGTCCATCATCAAAAAGTGGTCATTACTCCAGACATTCTTCACCAAACCCTCAATCTGGATGATGCCACTTTCCCAACTGGTTATCCAAAGGGCACAATCGATCAATCATTTGCCCAGCATGGATACCAGGGTACCTGAGTGCATCTACCATATTGAAGAAACATTTCCAGGATGCCGAATGTCTCATCTTTCACCTGGTAAATGTCTGCCTTGCCCCCAAACTTCATCATGGGATCAAATGTCCAAAGGTGGCAACAGGTAATGTACTCCATCCTTGAGCAACAACCTTAAATTTTTCTGAAATACTCTTTTTAGAGCTCAAGGATATGGCCCAAAAACAACTTGCTAACCGTTGGATATTATATCCTCGTTCATAATGGCCATAATTGAAAACCAGGTTCAAGCTGAGGGACTTGTTGGCCTGGGAGTCCCTGCTACGGCGGTATTGCCTGAAGTATACTCCCGGCATAACTCTGACCAATCACTCAAAATGGCTGCTAAGCTGCGCAAACCCACGCAGCTGGAACCCACAGCCACCACCTCCAAATCCAAAGTCCCCACCAAACCCACTAAAAGGAAGACAAAAAAGGCTAATCAGGGAAATGAGTCCCCTGAGGATGCCCTTGCAACACAAACGCAGGCTATATCCGCTGGTTATAACCCCCTAGTGGATACAAGGACTTCACCAGCCACAGCCGCTCAGGATTCCTCTCAAAAGGAGCCTGCAACAACCAAAGAAGGGTACCCACTAATCTGGGATCTTCCTCATTTGAGGAGATTGCCATTGAAGAACACCATTCTCCCCAGGTGCATACTGCTTTTACCCCATCTCCCACTACAACCGCCCCACAAAGTCCTACTCTCATTATTGCAAACGTGCTGACTCAGTTGCATGCCTCTCCTCCTCCCCAACAAACACCAACAAAGGGGAAAACCACAACAATTGAGGACGAGGATCAACACGCTCCTGACAGCCCACAACATGAGGGTTTCACTGTTCTATCTCCTGGTGTGGATATGGAGACCATAACATCTGGTGAGGCTGCCACCTCTTCTGAATCAGCACATGATCAGACTGAGGCTGGTAACATAGCTCAGACCTCACCAGAGGCAACAGCTGATGAGGGACATTGTCCTGAGGCTGGAAGTCCCCAGTTCCAAGAAAAAGGGGCACATGCTACAACTGGTCTACACCCAGTGCATGTACATCCTGCTACACGTAGGAGGTCAGGTGATTCAGCATCTGCTGATGATGACCTGGGCTTCTTTTATGATGTTCTGGCCCAGAACATAATTCTTGAGAAAGAAGCCAGTAGACTACAAAGACTACTTGACCAATTCTCTCACACAACAAGTCCATCTGCCACCCACATAAACCCACAGATGGCACCTTCACCTGAAGGTCTCCCATACACTCCGCCACTCAAAACTTCCGAGCCACCAGCTTCTATTTCTGGCACTGCTTCTTAGGGAGAGAACCCCTCTGAGCAAACAGCTGCTATCTTTCAGCAATCCCTACCTCTCATCACCCCAATAATCACAGACATTGTGATCAAAACCATGGATGGGAGGCTTCCCTTAATCATACAACCCCTGGTGGAGGAGATTATGAGCACAAGGCTTTCTACTACTCAAACCCTTGCAACCAATGCAACCAAAAAGGGGGAGAGTCAGTCAGTGAAAGCAAAGAGGAAGAGCATAGAGGGGAAGAAAGATAAGGAGACTGAGAAGGAAGAGGAGTTTGTGAAGGGAGCTGACATTAATCAAGTGGTTGAAATTCACAAAGACTTTCATGTCACATATAAGAAGAGGAAGGTTGAAGGAAAAGAAAAAGAACTCAAACTCGATGAGATGATCAAAATGGCGGATGCTACACACAGTAAATCAATGGACTCCATTATTGATCAACTGTATAGACAGGGGTTCGATACTACATAGCTTGACTCAGAGATTAGAAGACTTGAAGTTGAAGAAATTAATTCAAGATGGGCAAGTTATGATGCATTGGAAAGAGAAAGACTAGAGATCATGATCAGATTCATTGCAAAATACCTTGGATATGACAGGATCAGTGATCACAAGTTGAGTATCAGAATGTAAAGCAGCGGAATACGAACACGAATTAGACGAATTGTTGCAAGCAAACAATATATGTGAGCATTAAGATCGCATACGGTTATAGGGAGAGAATATGAATTTCTGATTTCACGGAATGTTTAGATGTAGAATATTCTAATCGAATCAATCAATCATTCCATTCAATGCTCAAATCGCTCAATGATTACAATGGGTTGTCACTCTTATATAGAGTGCAACAGTCACTGCTGTTATCACGGAAAGTGACAACTGGCAGATCCAATACAGAAATAACTAAATCTTAACAAACTACTGAAATGTTCACAACTACTGAGAACATATCAGCAAGTTAAGTACAAAATATAAAACTACTGAAACTACAACGACTGAAGAACAAGCTCTTCAGTCGTTTTACAAAATACTGAAACATAAAACATAAAACTACTGATATCACAACTACTGAAGAAGTACTCTTCAGCAGTTGTGACAAACTACTGAGGCTTCAGTACTTGATCTTCAGACTTTGACCTTCAGGCGTTTCATCAGCTGATGACTTCAGTAGATATCATCAGCTGATGTCTTCAGTCTTTGTCTTCAGACTTTGTACATCAGTTGTTGATCTTCAGTACTTGTGAACTCTTCAGCTGTTGTACTTCAGTACTTTGGTCTTTCAGCTTCAGCACTTGTGTTCTTCAGCTGTTGTACTTCAGCACTTTGGTTCTTCAGCTGTTAAGGTCTTCAGCACTTGATCTTCAGCTGTTGAAGTCTTCAGCACTTGTCAAACTACTGATGAGGCTTTCAGCAGTTGTGTGATACCGTGTGGGACTTAGAGGTTTTCTGATCTTGGCTCATTGGTTCTTTTGGTCCAACAAACTCCCCCTGAACCAATGCAGCCAAAACCTCTAACTTATTTAAACTCCCACTTATTGATGGCAAAAATGTTGGTCTTTTTCTTCTTGATCAGTAGAGAAGATGACCCATGTACGCTCCGGCCTGGGAAGAACCTCAAATATTTGTTGGCAGAGTATGAATGGGAACTCTGTTTTGGGGAACTGGACACAGAGTTGTTATCCCATTCATGAGATTCACTTCCCCATAATGAGTCTGTATGACTCACGGACATAGGCCTCAAGGAGAACAATTTGTTCCTCTTGAGAGAGTTCTTCAGCTCCTCCTTCGAAGAAGAACTCTGGACCATAGTACTCTGATAAGTACTTCATGGTCCTGCCATTTTCAACTCCACCGTAGTTACCTCCCTGTATACAAATTCATCGGATGGTTGCCTTCAAGGAGTAACTGGAGCTCATTCTTTGGATGTCTTCAAGCTTTTTGTATAACAACCCCTTCTTAATCATCTTGTTTTCTAGTAAGGCTTGAGGTGTCTTCTTTGCTTGGTGAGCTTTCTTGAATTCATCAATGATTTCCCAAGGTGAGACTACAACGGCCAACATGATGGTAGATTCTATTGTTTTTCGTACTTGGCCGTTGTATCTGTGTGGGATAGTTCTTTTATGGATTCTAGAACTCACCCTGGGGTCTGGCCATACTCTCACTCTCTCCCTCTGATACTGAAAGGTGTGTCTGAGAGTGTACAGCCTTTGAGCATGCCCTTTCATGGCTTGAATAGATGATGACTGAGGAAATTCCTTGTCAACCATCTTCAACAGTTGCTCATCGTGCTGTTTCTGCTGTCTTCTTCTTCTATCTTTACTCTGACCATTTCCCTTTGAGAGTCGGGTGTGATCATGGATTGACTCTGGGACTTTGGTAGCTTCAGAACAGCAGAGAGTGGCAGACTATCATCTTCATCCTCTTCTTCTGCTTCTTCTTCCATCCTCAGCACCCTTCTCCTTCTCGGGTGCATCACTGGATGATGGTTGGTTGGTGAAGGGATTGGTTTTGAAGAGAGAAGATGTTTGGATTTTGGCTTAGAGGTTGGTTGGGAGATTTGAGGGATAGGATCTGTTTGAGTGAGTGGAAGGAAGGTTGATCTAGCATCCTTGTAGTTAATTTTGCTTTTGTAAGTTTAGCCATCTCTAACCTTTTGCCAGCCCCAGCCTCATCAAGGGCTTCCACAATGATCCCTTTGTTGAATTGCTCAGACAGACAGATTCTGGTGGCTATAGCCAGAATGCTGTCCCTGGACCATGCGCGGATCTCCATAATGATCTTCCCAAGTATTTTGCAATGAAGCGGATCATTATTTCCAACCTCTCTTTCTCAAGAGCATCGTACCCTGCCCATCGGGTTTGTATCTCTTGTACCTCTAACCGTCTGATCTCACTATCCAGTGTAGCTGTGTCAAACCCCTGCCTGAATAGTGGTCAATTATTTATCCATGGAGCGGCTGTGTGTGGTGTCAGCTTCTTTGACCAGCTCCTCCAAGGATTTTTTTCAGCAGTTTGATCATCAGCACTTCTCTTTCTCTTGTACGTGAGCAGAGGTTGCTTTCTTGTTTCTCCTCTTCCTCAGATCTCTTCCTCTTTCTATCTTTCACTGCAGTACCCTCCCCCTTTTTGGTTGCATTGGAGGAAGGGTTGGTACCGCAGAAAGAGTCTTGTGGACAGCAGCATCAACCAGGGCTGTAATGTTGAGGAAAGCCTCTCATCAAGGGCTGTGATCACTATATCAGTGATTATGGGTGTGATGAGAGGGAGGGAATTTTGGAGTATAGCACCTATTTGCTCAGGAGGGTTCTGTTCCTGAGAAGTAGGGCCTGAAGCAGAGGCGGGTGGGTGATTTTGGGGTGGCTCAGTGTTTGGGAAACCTTCAAGGAAGGTGCCATCTGTGGGTGTATGATGGTGGCAGATGGACTTCATCCTGAGACATCTTGGCCAGCAGCTCTTTGAGTCTGCTAACCTCATCCTCTAGAATATGTGTTTTGAGCAACTACATCGAAGAAGAAGCTCAGGTCATCATCAGTTGATACTGAATCACCTGACCTCCTGCTTAGAGCAGGATGAACATGCACTGGGTGTAGACCAGTTGGTGCATGTGCCCCTTGTGCGTGGTACTGGGGACTTCCAGCCTCAGGACAATGTCCATCATCAGCTGTTGCCTCTAGGGAGGTCTTAGCAATGTTACCAGCCTCACTCTGGTCATGTGCTGAGTCAGAGGAGGTGGCAGCCTCACTAGATATTCTAAGCTCCTTGTCTACACCAGGAGATAGAATTGGGAAACCCCTGTGCTGTGGGTTCTCAGTGCACTGTGTTCCTCCCCCTCAATTGTAGAGGTATTCCCAGTAAGAAGTGGTTTCTGGGGAGGGGGTGAGGAGTGCAATTGAGTCAGCACTGTGCAACTATTAAAGTTGGGCTGTGAGGGGCGGTGTTTGGGGTACAGGGGTAGAAGCAGTGTGCACCTGGGGTGGATGGTGCTCTTCAATGGCAATCTCCTCAAGTGAGGAAGATCCCAGATAAGTAGGTGCCCCTTGGGTTGCTGCAGGCTCCTGTTGAGAGGAAGCCTGAGCGGCTGTGGCTGGAGGAGTCATGGTATCCACTAGGGGGTTGGACTAGTGGATAAACCTGCGTTTGTGGTGCAGGAGCATCCTCAGGGGACTCAATTCCCTGAGTAGCCATTTTGGGTTTCTTTTTGGTGGGTTTGGTGGGGACATTGGATTTGGAGGTGGTGGCTGTGGGTTCCAGCTGCGTGGGTTTTCGCAGCTTGGCAGCCAGTTTGAGTGTCCGGTCGGAGTTGTGCCGGGAGTATACTTCGGGCAAAACAGCCGTAGCAGGGACTCCCAAGCCAACAAGTCCCTCAGCATTAAGCTGGTCTATTATAATGGCCATAATGAACCGTGGATAAGTATCCAACGGTTGGCAGTTAATTTTGAGCCATATCTTTGAGCTCTGAAAATATTAATTCTGAAAAGTTCAGTGGTTGTTGCTCAAGGATAGAATACAATACCTGCTGCCATTTGGTGGACATTTGATCCCAAGACGATGTCTTAGGGGCCAAACATACATTGACCATGTGAAAGATCAGGCGCTCAGCGTCATTAAAGTGTTTCTTCATGATGGTTGTGGCACTGAGATCACTTGATATCCATGCTGAGCAAATGATAGATCTATGGTGCCCCTCGGATATCCAGCAGGAGAGGTAGCATCACTCAGTTGAAGAATTTTACGGATTGTTGCAGGAGAGTAACCACTACTTCTTTGTTGTTGACGACAGACCGGAGGGATTGTGTGTTGCTCTCCTCAGTTGTAACCGTAACGTTCATCCCAAATTGGTTCAAGGATTCGGCATGTAAAACAGGGTTCAGAAGAATGCCTTGTTGTATGGGGACTGAACCATAAGATCGATAGCAGTATCGAACTTAGTCCAGATTGGCGATTTTGTGAGGTAGGCAACACAGTTGTGTCGCGGTTTAATTTGCATAGACGCCATGGAAGTTTTGGAGAGGAACGTTAGGTTTGAAGAAGATGAAGCATGGAGAGCTCAGGTTAAGGGTATTTATAGGGTACGGGTGAGGAAACGACTGAAGGATGTGGTGTTAGTCATCAGTTGTTTTAACCGACCGTTGACATGGTATTATCCTTTCAGACGTTGAAACAGCTGAAGTCGTGGTGTTAGGCATCAGTAGTTTAGAAAACTACTGAAGACCGTGGTTTTGACTTCAGATGATTGAAACAACTGAGGACATGGTGTTTGTCATCAGTAGTTATGAAACTACTGAAGACAGTGGTTTTGTCATCAGCTGTTGTAAACAACTGAAGACTGGTATTAGTCATCAGTAGTTATAAAAACTACTGAAGACGTGGTTTTGCTTCAGTTGTTTAAAATGAAACAGCAGTTGTACAAACGACTGAGGAGAAAGTTCTCTTCAGCTGTTTTCGTCAATTCTTAGCTTTTCAGCTGTTTCAAACTGTCCTCAACACATTCATCAGTTTTTATGGCTGATTTCAGTTGTTTCATAGGACATCAGTACTTATCTGTTTTTACTGATTTCAGTAGTTATGACTACATCAGTAGTTGTAACTACTTCAGTAGTTTAGAACAGATGAAGTACTTCAGTACTTGTGAGAACTTTTAGCCTTCAGTAGTTATAAAAACTACTGAGGTTAAACGAGCTCATCAGTACTTATATGTGACAGGCACTCATGATCATCAATATGAATTACTGAGATCATCAGTAGTTGTCACCTATTCTAGCTGCAGCATACCAAGCCTTAACACCAGGTTTTGGAAAGTTGAACTATCCAAAGGCTTAGTAAAAATGTCTGCAAGCTCATCAGCACTAGGCACAAACTTAGGATCAATCAGACCTTTTTCAAAACAATCTCTTATAAAATGATGTCTGATCTCTATATGTTTGGTCCTAGAGTGCTGGACTGGATTTTTGACAATGCAAAGAGCTGAAGCACTATCCATTAACAATGGAGTCTTAGTCTCTGTAATGCCATAATCCAAAAGTTGGTTTTGAAGCCAGAGTACCTGAGATGTACAGCTTGCAGCAGCAATGTACTCTGCTTCCGCAGTGGATGTAGCAACTGAGGTCTGTTTCTTGCTCTGCCAAGAAATTAAGCAGTTGCCTAGGAATTGGCATCCACCAGAAGTTGATTTCCTGGTCAACTTACACCCTGCATAGTCACTGTCAGAAAAAACAACTAATTACCAGAATGTTTGGTAGAATACCATAAACCTAGAGATGGAGTGCCTTGCAGATATCTAAAGATCCTCTTGACTGCAATCAGATGAGACTCTTTAGGTGCAGCCTGAAATCTAGCACAAACACATGTAGCAAACATAATATCTGGTCTAGAAGCTGTTAAATACATCAAGGACCCAATCATACATCTGTAAAGTGTTTCATCAACCACTTTACCTTCTGATCTGAGTCCAGTTGTGTGGTGCTGCTCATGGGAGTAGAACAGGGCTTACAGTTTTGTAAATCAAACTTTTGCAAAAGATCTTTTGTATATTTGGATTGATGAATAAAAATTCCATCAGCCTTTTGTTTGATTTGCAACCCCAGAAAGAACTGTAATTCTCCCATGGCACTTTTCAAACTTCTGTTGCATCAACTTTGTAAAGGCATCACACAACTTTGGATCAGAGGATGCAAAAATGATATCATCTACATAAATTTGAACAAGTAGATTATGCTGCCCAGCTTTCTTAATAAATAAAGTCTTGTCTATGGAGCCTCTAGTGAAATTGTTTCCCAGAAGAAAGTTTGATAATGTCTCATACCAGGCTCTGGGAGCTTGTTTTAACCATAAAGAGCTTTATCAAGCTTATACACCCAATTAGGATGTTTGTTGTCCTCAAAGCCTGGAGGTTGACATACATAAACCTCTTCTTTAACTTTTCCATACAAAAATGCACTTTTGACATCCATTTGAAAGACTTTAAGTTTTTGATAAGCAGCATAAGCTAAAAACAATCGAATTGCTTCCAGTCTGGCTACAGGGGCAAAGGTTTCATCATAATCAATACCTTCTTCTTGTGCAAACCCCTGAACAACCAGTCTGGCCTTGTTCTTAACAATAAGCCCATTTTCATCAGTTTTGTTCCTAAACACCCATTTAGTGCCTATTGCACACTTACCTGGAGGTAGAGGAACCAGTTCCCACACTTGCTGTTTCTTGAACTGAAGAAGCTCAAGCTGCATGGCATCAACCCATCCATTGTCCTTTAAAGCAATGTGATAATTCTTTGGCTCTTGCTGACTGATGAAGAGAGCATAGAAGCAGAAATTTGACAATTGACTTCTTGTTGATACTCCAGCAGTGATATCACCAATGATTTGAGACATGGGGTGATTCTTCAGATCTTGATACACAATGAGATCTGTGCAAGTGTTTGTAGCCGGTTCAGCAGCAACAGATGGTGATGGTGAATCATTCCTTGAAACCAATCAGTGGATGGTAATTCAAAGGAAGTTGAATTCGAAGAAATCTCATCAGCATTGTTGTGGATGGTGCTACTGGCACTACAGGAACATCAGGTCTAGTTGAATCAGGCAGCTGATCACTAAACCTGAAGAGGTGAGTACTGCAATCATCATCATCATCAGCAGTACCACCAGGTGGTGAACTGTTGACAGGAGCAACAGCAGGAGTTTGATAAGGAACATATTGCAGTATGTCCAGATCAAATAACTCCACAGGACTTTGTGGAATCTTGTCCTTTGGAGATTCATTAAACTTAACATGTAGAGTTTCTTCAACCATCTTTGTTCTGCAGTTGAAGACTCTGTATGCTTTGCAAGTAGATGAATAACCAACAAAGTATCCTGCATCCACCTTAGGATCAAATTTGTGGAGTTGATCCTTTGTGTTGAGAATAAAACAGGGACACCCAAATGCTTTGAAAAATGAAATCAGTGGAGCCAAATGATGGAGAACTTCATATGGAGTCTTCATCAACCTCTGATTTACTAACACTCTATTTTGCACATAACAAGCTGTGTTGACAGCTTCAGCCCAAAAGGTCAATGGCAAACCTGAGTCAGCCAGCATGGACCTTGCAGCTTCAATGAGGGTCCTGTTCTTTCTCTCCACTACTCCATTTTGTTCCGGAGTCCTTGGAATGCTGAACTGCCTTTTGATTCCCTTTGAGAGATAGAAGTCATCAAGTGTATGATTTCTGAACTCAGTTCCATTATCACTCCTAATACACTTGACTGGAAGGGAATACTGCTTCTCAATGTACAGCACAAAGTGGATAATCTTCTGAGCAGCCTCATCCTTTGAATGTAGAAAGAAAGTCCATACAAATCTGGAGTAATCATCCACAATTACCAGACAGTATTTCTTCTTTGCCATGCTCATTACTCTCACAGGACCAAATAGATCCATATGCAGTAATTGCAAGCAGGCAGTGGACTTGGACACTTCAATAGGAGGAAATGAGACCTTGTGCTGTTTTCCTTTTAAACAAGCAGTGCAAGTTTCATCACAGTGGAACTCCTTTATTGGTAAGCCTCTGACTAAACTATTGTGGCTAAGCTGATTCATGTTTTTGAGATTAACATGACCAAGCCTCCTGTGCCATAGTTTAGATTCTTGAGAAGAGGCTTTGGAAAATAGGCAAGGATTACCTTTGAGATCTATCTTCTTAGAGAGATCTAAGGCATACACTCTTCCTGTCCTGTTGGCTTTCAGGAGAGTGTGATCATCCAACACCTTGTCAATCAAGGGCAAAACTTTGGATGACAGAATCCTACAGTTTTGACTTGTGAAAAGGGCAACATGGCCTTTATCACACATTTGACTGACACTCAAGAGGTTGTACTTGAGATTTTCCACATGATTAACATCATCAAATTTGATTTCTCCATTGGAGACAAAGCCCTTACCGATGATGTAACCCCTAGCATCATTGCCAAAAGAGACAAATCCCTTCTTTCCTTGAGAGTAGTCATGAAGAAGAGAGATGTTCCCAGTCATGTGCATAGATCCCCCACTGTCTACATACCAGATGCTATTTTGGCATGTTGAAGAACCCTGCAATAATAAACATCAGTTAGTTTTAGAGACCCAAACCTTTTTGGTTTTGGGCCTGGTCTCATCAATAGATGGTAAACTAGCATGTTTATTTGTAACAACAGCCTGAGAGGAAGAAGATGTGGTGCGAAGAGGAGTCCTTTGGCTTAGACCTCCTTTTCTGTGGTTTCAACATAGGAGAATCTAGTTGGTTAACTCTACCCAACAGATGTTGTACCATCATCACCAGCTGTGTCTGATTTTGTGATAAAGCTTTCAGCTCATCAGACACATTGCTAGTGGAGTTAGATAAGTCCTATGTTGCACCTTCTTCTTTTGAGCACCCTCAGCTGTCACCTGTTTAACACCTTCCTTTTTGATTGCTTTAAGGACTTAAGGGTTACAGGATTTGATGTTGCTGATACAAATGTGGTCTCAAACTCATTTTTCATTTTTACCATTTTCTCATTAATTTCTTCCTTTTGTTTGAGTTTGGAACCTCTTTTGTACCAACATCATCTGTAAGATGATTGAACAAACCACATACTTCACATGGTTTCTTCTTCATCTTAGGTTGATCATCAACTAAAGATGGTGAAGCAACAGAAGACTTGTTCTTCAATGCTTTGGAAGCATTGGTTGCTTTCTTGACAGCATCTTTAGTAGTCTTCAAACTCTTTCTACTGCCAGTTTTCTTCTCTTCAGTACTGACAGCAGTTGAAGTTTGAACTTCAGGAGTTGAATCCTGCTCTCAGTCCTTTCAGGACTTCAGAATTGACTCCTGAGTTGATCAACTTATTGATCATGTGAATGTCAGCATTTGGACCATCAACATCAGCTGATAGGTTCAAAGGGACTTGATACTGACTGCTACTTCTGATTGTGCTGTATCAGAAGGTAGATCACATGACTTGATGGATTGGTTATCACTCTCACCATCAAATTCTACCTCTGCTCTTGGGGTAAAATCTGTAGGTGGAGCAGTGTGATTGTAACCAATTCCAAACTTCACATTTGAAGCAGATTGCTTACTAAGAAGCATTTCAAAACCTTTGCATGATTGTACCCATCTATCACACTCGACCTGGGTAACTGCAAGGGTTTCTTTGAGATCTTTGTACTTCTCTAGAAGTACATCTTCTCTAGCCTTATCATCAATTATTTTGCAATTCAGTTTATAAATCTCATCATTTTTATCTTTGAGCACAAACTCAAACTCAGCTTTGTTTTTGGAAATTTCTTGTTCTAGCTCAATGTTCTTATTAATTAAAGCTACATTTGCTTCCTAATGGAAGCAAATGCTGCTATGCATTGTTCAGAACATAATTTGGCTTTTGCCTCAGAGGATACCTGTGATACCTGAGGTGTAGAGGCATTGGAAGATGAAGTATCAGCAGACTCCAAAGCCATAAGAGCTAGATTCCCAAAGGACTGTCACCACCATGTTGACCAGCACCTGAGAACAGTTGATCATGACCAGACAAGTCATCTGGTAAACTGCTCCAGTCAACAACTCCTGGGGTGAAGAAGCTGTGTTGTTGAGATGAAGGTTGTTGATGAGAGGAAGGCTGAGGTTCTGGTAATGCATGAGGTTGTGGTGTCATAGGAACTTGAACTTGACTTGACTGTGGCATGTAATAACAAGGGTACTGATAAGGCATTTGACCCTGAGAACAAAATATGCCGGAGATTGTTGTTGAGGATGATGACTAGATGTGACAGGATGTTGCCCTCTGTTTTGTTGACTGTTGCCAGGAAAAGTCACAAAGGGTGCAGTGTAGAGTTGATCCAGTTGATCTACACTCTCTTGCAAAGTGTCCAAGCCGTTGGCATTTGTGACACCTCAACTTGCTCTTGTCAAAACCAACTTTGGTTTTGCCAGAGAGTCCTGGGAATTTTCTTCCAGTTCTTTTGTAGAACTTCTGAGATCTGATATTTATCAAGGCCATTTGGCTCAAAATATCCATCTCTTCTAAGTCATCATCAGCAATCCCCTTGAGATCATCCATAATGAAACATAAATTGTCATTATTACCTCCAGTAAACTGACCATCAACACTTACAAATGCAGAATTAGAAGTGCTCGAAGAGAAATTAATATGCTCATCATACTGGCATTCAGATGAAGCATATTCTGACTCATGACCCACCAAGGCAGTGTTGCCTTGAATAAAGTCTTCAGTGAGCTTTCCAGATGAAGACAGCTTTCTCTTCTGTTCTATCTCTCTCTCAAAAGTGAGCAATTTCCCATGGAGTTGGGTGAGAGATAGTTTGTCCAAACTTGCACTGGAGCGTAGGACAATAGTATATGTGTCCCATCTCTCAGGCAGTGATCTGAGAAATCTGTTATTCATCTGAATATTGGTGTATTCAAGTTTGACCATTTTTAGTTCAGAGATCAAACAAGAAAAACGCTCATATTGTTGAGTCAGTGTCTCACCCTTTCTATGAGAGAATGTCTCATATTGTTGGGCAAGAATTTCTCTATTATTGCCAAGACCTCATCAGTTCCTCCAAATTGTTCTTTCAAAGCAATCCAGAGGTCATGGGTAGTTTCATGATGCATTAGCCCAGAATAGATTTCATTGGGCAAAGCCATGGCCAGAATTCCATGGGCTTTTGCATCAATCTCAAGCAACTTTTTATCCTCATCTGAGTATTGCTCCCTCCTCTTCGGAACCATTTGATTGGTTTCCGGGTTATTCACCATAGGCTTGTGTGGACCATGTACCACAGATGTCCAACACCCTGCGCTGTTAACAGACAGGTGATGGAGCATACGTCTTTGCCATATGTTATACTCATTCCTAACCAGCATAGGAGGCTTGGTTGAGGAACCAGTATTGTGAGGATCATTGGAGGGAGTGGTCATTTTCAGTTCAAAAACAGTTTAGTTCAAGTTTTAAAAAGTTTTAGACAAACACAACAAACTCAATGAGAACCAAGAATAAGATCTCAGGATGAATGAGCAGAAATACAGAAAATTCAATCTCTATAACCGTTTCTTGCAAAAACAAAAGCTAATTCAATCAAACTTGGATCTAGAATAGCAGTTTCAATGATCAATTATTAGATCGATCAATGATTAACCTGCTCTGATACCATTTGACAGGATCAGTGATCACAAGTTTGATGTATCAGAATGTAAAGCAGCGGAATACGAACACGAATTAGACGAATTGTTGCAAGCAAACAATATATGTGAGCATTAAGATCGCATACGGTTATAGGGAGAGAACATGAATTTCTAATTTCACGGAATGTTTATAGATGTAGAATATTTCTAATCGAATCAATCAATCATTCCATTCAATTGCTCAAATCGCTCAATGATTACAATGGGTTGTCACTCCTTATATAGAGTGCAACAGTCACTGCTGTTATCACGGAAAGTGACAACTGGCAGATCCAATACAGAAATAACTAAATCTTAACAAACTACTGAAATGTTCACAACTACTGAGAACATATCAGCAAGTTAAGTACAAAATATAAAACTACTGAAACTACAACGACTGAAGAACAAGCTCTTCAGTCGTTTTACAAAACTACTGAAACATAAAACATAAAACTACTGATATCACAACTACTGAAGAAGTACTCTTCAGCAGTTGTGACAAACTACTGAGGCTTCAGTACTTGATCTTCAGACTTTGACCTTCAGGCGTTTCATCAGCTGATGACTTCAGTAGATATCATCAGCTGATGTCTTCAGTCTTTGTCTTCAGACTTTGTACATCAGTTGTTGATCTTCAGTACTTGTGAACTCTTCAGCTGTTGTACTTCAGTACTTTGGTCTTTCAGCTTCAGCACTTGTGTTCTTCAGCTGTTGTACTTCAGCACTTGGTTCTTCAGCTGTTAGGTCTTCAGCACTTGATCTTCAGCTGTTGAAGTCTTCAGCACTTGTCAAACTACTGATGAGGCTTTCAGCAGTTGTTGTGATAAGTGTGGGACTTAGAGGTTTTCTGATCTTGGCTCATTGGTTCTTTTGGTCCAACAGGATATCATTGATAGATGAAGTCATGGACCAGGGACAGTATCTTGGCAATAACCACCAAGATCTGTTCGTTTGAAGCATACACTAAGGGATTGGTGATTGAAGCACTAAATGAGGTAGGTGCTGGGAACAGAAAGGAACTAGCAAAACACTCAAAAGCCTCACTCACTACAAGAATGCTAGAACAACCTGCAAAAACTCCCACTTCAAAATCACCACTACCACAACCCTCTAAACCAACTCCTTTACCCTCAAAACCAACAGCCGATGATGCACCCAGAAGAAGAAGAGAAGGGTGTTGAGGCTAGAAGAAGAAGAAGAAGAGGATGATGAGGAAAAGAAGATTGGCTGCCTCTTTCTGCAGTCCTAACTTTGCCTAAAGCCAAACCTATGCCCATCACTCCCACCTCACAGATGGAAGCTGTGAGAGTAAAGATAGAAGAAGAATAGCAGCAAAAGCTTCATGATGATGAGATGCTGAAAAGCATAGACAAAACTTATGCTGCTTCTTCCTCAATAATCAGCATGAAGAAAGAAGCTCTGAGATTGTACACCCTTGCTAACACATTTCAATATCAAAAGGAAAAGGTGAGAATATGGCCTGATCCTTGGGTGGCTCACAGAATTGTGAAGAAAGACATTCCTTCGAGATACAAGGGCCAAGTCAAAAGGATCGTAGATGAAGAGATCACAGTGGTCCTTGTAGTATCACCCTGGGAATTGTAGAAGATTTCAAGAAGCCTATGAAACTAAACAGCCACCCCAAAAGATGTTAGAGAACAGAGTGATTAAAAAGGGTTAGTCTACAAGAGGTTTGAGAACTTCAAACAAAATGAGCTCAGTTGTTACTTGAAGGGACTCACCTAGATGAGTTTGCATACAGACAGATCACAACAGTTGAGCTCAAAAATGGCAAACAGGCTAAGTACATTTCAGAGCTGTATGGGCGTGAAGGATTGTTGATGGTGGAGCTGAAAATCTTACCATGGAAGAACAAATTATGTTTCTCAGAGCATACACCAGAGAATCCTACAGGCTTATACATGGGAAGTAGATTTCATGGATAGGACCACAGCCCTGTGTCCAGTTCCCCAAAGTCACGGCTCCTATCCATACTATGCCAACCAAATTTCAGAAATCTATTCCCAGGCTAGTGCTTAATTGGGTCATCTTCTTAGCTGATCAAGAAGGAAAAAGACCAATCTTACTACCAACAATAAGTGGGACCTCAATAAAGTTAAGTTTTGGCTGCATTGGTTCAGGGGGAGTTTGTTGGACAAAAGAACCAATGAGCCGGATCAGAAAACCTAAGTCCCACAGACGTCAAACAACTGTTGAAGTGCACAACAGCTGAAGACAAAGTTGAAGACACAAGTGCTGAAGACAAAGTCTGAACACAAGTACTGAAGACAAAGTCTGAAGACACAAGTGCTGAAGACAAAGTCTGAAGACACAAGTGCTGAAGACAAAGTCTGAAGACACAAGTGCTGAAGACAAAGTCTGAAGACAAGTGCTGAAGACAAAGTCTGAAGACACAAGTGCTGAAGACAAAGTCTGAAGACAAGTGCTGAAGACCAAGTATCAGTCGTTGTCACAACAGCTGAAGAGGTCTTCTTCAGTAGTTGTGACGGTTTTCTTTCAGTAGTTTTATGTTTTCCTTTCTGTAGTTTTGTAAAACGACTAAGAGCTTGTTCTTCAGTCATTCTAGTTTCAGTAGTTTCGTATCGGTAGCTTTATGTTTTATACTTAGCACTCTGATGTTCTCAGTAGTTGTGACATTTCAGTAGTTTGTTAAGTTTTAGTTATTTTGTAACAAATCTGCCAGATGTCAATATCCCGTGATATCAGCAGTGATTACACTCTATATAAGGAGTGTCAACCCTATGGTAATCTGTGAATGATTGAGCAGAAACATTTGATATTATTGAAACATTCCTTTTCACAGAAATATATTTTCTCTTTACAACCGTATTTGTTCTTAATGCATACGAATATCAAATTCTTGCTATAATTTGTCTAATTCTTGTTCTATTCCGCTGCGTTACACTCTAATCCATCAAACTTGAGATCTCTGATCCTGTCAAATCCTTTTTAGGCAGACCATGTACCAAGTTATTTTTAGCCAATTTATTCATTGTCTTAAAATTTACATGACACATTCGTTTATGACATAGTATTGACTCATCACCATCAGCTTTGGAAAGAAAGCATGATACTTCACCCACTGGGGAGGCATTGTTCATATCAAGCTTATACATATCTCCTTTCCTAGATATCTAAGAAGCACCAATTCCTAAAGAATTGTCATCCCGGTTTGAGGATAATGCACTCATGTTCTGTGAAGAGCATTTGATGCTTTTGATCACAAAACTAAGAAACACTTAATAGATTGTGTTCAAGCTGTTTGACAAAGTGAAATTTGTCAACTTTTAAATTTCCTTTGGATATACTTCCTCTGCCAGAAATATATCCTCTGGCCTCACCTCCAAACTGAACAGGACCTCCATCATAATGTTGAAATTATTGAAGGAGAGATATGTTCCCTGTCATGTGGCTGGAGCATCCACTATCCACGATCCAAATATTGTTATTCTTGTCATATGGATGTCCCTGCACATAAGATGAGATGATTAGTTTTGATTGGAAACCCAAGCCTTGTTGGTCTTGGGTTCTTCCAATGATAGTGACAGAATTGAACCAAAGGTTAAGCATGGGTGTTCAATGGATGTCATTGAAGAAGAGGTTTGGGCTGCAACATCTTTCTGTCTTCCAATCTATCTTTTAGCAGCATAACATTCTTCTGAAGCTTCTTTCTTTTCAGAAGAAGCATTCACTACCCTTTCTTCAGAAGTAGTCTTCTTCTGGGATGGTTTCAAGGGAATTCTTTTGTTCTTTTGATTTTTGACAGCTTTAGCTTCCAAAGCCTTTTTCCCTTCAGAAGAAGGACTCTCTGATGGGTTTGATAGAACACAAAACAAGTTTAACCTTTTAAACTTTCTAAAAATGCAGCGGAAGTATAGCATTATAACACGTTTGTAATGTGAAAATTTCATGTTCTTAATGATGTTTTAAGATGAAAAACAAACCCAAATCAAAGGGATCTTTAATATGTGAATGAACAAGCTATGAACAAAAGGTAAGTGACATAAAATCACAGCTTCATAAAGCTGTGATGAACTACCTTTTCTCCAGCCAAAATGTCGACCAAGGAAGGTTTGAATGAAGCTTGTGAATCAGCCAAGACTCCAAGGAAGGACTCCTCAAGTTTGTATACCCCAAGCTTGTGTGCAAACACTCTTCTTGTTAGGAAGATGAACACCAAAAACCAAAGAGAAGACCCCAATCTTGCTGCTAATTGCCGAGAACTAGAGAGAAAAGAGAGAGTTTTGGTCTTGTTTGCATGTAATGAGAGTGGTAGTAAGGGTTCTAATCAATGACCTCCTTTTGTGTGTGTTATCAAGAAAAGAAAAGGGCCAATCCCTTATGTGGGCGGCCGAAATTTTTAAAGGGGAAGGGAATTTTTCCCTCTCAAACACACACACATAAAATAAGCTAGTCATCAATTAATTTATACAATTAACTATTAATTGTATAACTTATAACCCCCTTTTTATTATTTGATGTTATCTAATTTGTTTAAATAACATTACAAATAATAATCATGAACAAAATATCCTAATAAGTTGTTCCATCTCATATGCAACTTATTTAGAAAACCCATTTTCTAAATTGGTGTAAATATTTAATTGCATGATCATATCATCAATTAAATGTTTATTGGTGTTTGCTAAGCTTGTTATTGGTATAACCCGACTTGGATCATAACGTACTAACCGCTTCAATATTCCATGTGTCTTGGGCACATAGAATCCAACAATCTCCCACTTGCCCAAGATTCTTAGAAGATTGATGCAAGCAGTAAATACCGCCTAACAACGGTTTACTACCCTTAATACGCATGACTTATAGCCATTCAATAACATCATCCCTTTCAAGTACCCTACTTGAAATGATTTAGGTGAATCAATCATTTATCCTTTTGTTACAGATGTCATGTTAAATCCAAGGACACAGAATGATCATTCCTTGTTGATTTAACTTAATCAGGCCTTAGACATCTAACTCTCAACGAATAAGAGGAACAAATTCCATCTTGACCACATACGTTTCTCACAAACACCTCGTGTCATACCTGAACATACCCTTGTGTACTGTCCACTATTTCAGGATAGTGAAGAACAAGCTCAAGGTATAACACTTGGTGAATATCAAAACCCAATATGTATCTCAGGTCTGAGGATACCAAATGATATTCGCCTTTACTCAATTTACTTATGATCAATCAATAAGATTCCATGTAGTAAAATTTGAGATGCGGGTTAGTCCAATATTTGTATCCCACAAATATCTATGAACCTTGGTAGCAACCCATTGCTCTATATTCATCCTTATGAATATCAACCAATCCAAGTTCATAATAATCTTACCCTCACACTTGTTCCCACAAGTATGAACGACTACGGACATTTAGAGTAAACAATTTACTCATGGATAAACACGCTAAATTGGAACATTAATTGAAACATTATAACCAAATAATTTTATTCAAATAATAAAGAGTTCCACATATCCAAATACAAAATTTACAGATCAAATCCAATCACTAGAATATCAAAGTCCCATGGCACAAGTATGACCTTCATGCTTTGCCTTTTCAAGGAGCTTCGTGAGAGGATCCGCAATGTTCTGATCCGTGTGAACTTTGTGAATACATATCTTTCCCTTTTCAACTTCATCTCGTATGTAGTTGAATCTCCGCTCAATGTGCCTAGTCTTTTGATGAGCACGAGGTTCCTTGATTTGAGCAATCGCACCCTCGTTATCACAAAACTGAATGGAAGGGACAGCCCCCGGATCGGCAATGAATTTCTTCAACCATGCAGCTTCTTGAGCTGCCAATGAGGTGGCAACGTATTCTGATTCTGTAGTTGATAGGGCCACCACATCCTGCTTGGAGCTTTTTCAAGAGACCGCTCCTCCATTCAGAATGAAAATATATCCCGATTGTGACCGAGAATCATCACGATCGGTTTGGAAACTCGCATCCGTGTAACCTTTTACAACGAGTTCCTCATCACCAGATCCATAGATTAGGAACATATCTCTTGTCCTCCTTAGGTACTTAAGTATGTTCTTAACAGCCATCCAATGACTGTTTCCAGGATTTTGCTGGTAATGACTTGTCATGCTTAAGGTGCATGACACGTCCGGTCGAGTGCATATCATTGCACACATGATGGATCCAATAGCAGATGCGTATGGGATTGCCTTCATTTTATCTTGCTCATCCTTTGAGCTAGGACATTGAGTCGTACTCAATATCGTTCCTCTTTGAATAGGTACGGTACCTTTCTTAGAGTTCTCCATCTTGAACCTTTTCAAGACTTTATCAATATACGCACTTTGATTTAAACCAATCAACCGCCTTGATCTATACGTATAGATCTTTATTCCCAGAATATAGGCGGCTTCTCCAAGATCCTTAATGGAAAAACAACTTCCAAGCCAGGTTTTTACACCTTCCAAGGTTGGAATGTCATTTCCAAATATAGTATGTCATCAATATACAACACTAGGAAAGTTACTATGCTCCCACTAGCCTTCTTATACACACAAGCCTCATCAGCGTTTTTGATGAAGCCAAATTTCTTTACCTCCTCATCAAAACGATGATTCAGCTTCTCGACGCTTGCTTCAATCCATAGATTGATTTCTTTAACTTGCATACTTTATTGGATGTTTTGGATCGACAAAACCTTCAGGCTGAACCATATAGACATCTTCCTCAAGATATCCATTTAGGAAAGCGGTTTTGACATCCATTTGCCAAATCTCATAATCATAATGAGCAGCTATGGCAAAAAATATCCTTATAGACTTTAGCATCGCAACAGGTGAGAAGGTTTCATCATAATCAACCCCTTGGGTTTGAGTGAAACCCTTTGTTACAAGTCTAGCCTTGTAAGTATCCAAGTTTCCATGCATATCAGTTTTCTTCTTAAAAACCCACTTTCTTCTTAACAACCAAGTCCCATACTTGATTGTCATGCATGGATTGCATCTCAACGCTCATGGCCTCGAGCCATTTGTCACAATCCAAATTGGACACTGCATCATGGTATGTGGTTGGTTCATCTGAATCTACCACATAGCATCCATCCATGAAAAATCCGTATCTTTCAGGTGGATTACTAGTTCTACCACTTCTGCGAACGTTTTGTGTGTATTGATCAACCATTTGATCATCTTCAACATCCTCATGTTGAGTGCTAGTTTCAACCAAACGTGCATCGGGTTGTGGTTATTGATCCTCCTCAAGGTCCACTGTTCTACTGCTAGTTCCTTCCATAAGGAACTTTGCTTCTAAGAACTCACCCTTTCTGGTAACGAACACCTTTTGTTCCAGTGGATCATAGAAATAATATCCCATAGAATCTCTAGGGTATCCAACAAGGATACATTTGGTGGATCGGACTTCCAATTTGTTTGGGGTGGGAGTCTTAACATAAGCCTCACAACCCCAGACCCTTAAGTATGATAGGGATGGAACTCTTCCATGCCATATCTCAAAAGGTGTCCTTTCCACCTTTTTGGTTGGGGCCATATTTAGAATACGGGCTGCAGAGAGCAAAGCGAAACCCCAAAATGATAGAGGTAATGTGCTTCTAGCCATCATAGATCGAACCGTATCCAATAAGGTTCGATTCCTCCTCTCAGACACACCATTATGTTGTGGTGTTCCAGGTGGAGTGAGTTTTGAGACAATCCCACAATTCCTAAGATGATCTTGAAAAGCATCACTTAGGTATTCACCTCCTCTATCGGTGCGGAGAACTTTAATCGACTTGTTGAGTTGATTTTCTACTTCATTCTTGAAGATTTTGAACATTTCAAAAGCTCATCTTTGTGCCTTAATAAGTAACATACCATAGCGACTATAATCGTCGGTAAAGGTAATGAAGTATCTTTCACCATTCCTAGTCATTGGTTTAAAAGGACCACATACATCCGAATGTATGATTCCTAATAAATCTTTTGCCCTTTCGCTAGTTCCACTAAAGGTGCCTTAGTCATTTTACCTTGTAAACAAGATTCACATACATCAAATGAATCACATTCACTCGTTTTTAAAAGACCATTCTTTTGAAGTGTTTGTATACGTTTCTTGTTTATATGACCAAGACGACAATGCCAAAGATAGGTATCACTCAAATCTAACTTGAGTTTCTTGGTGTTAGCATGGTACAATGAACTATTTGAAGCATTTTTATGAACCAATTCATAAATACCATTAATGGGTATAGCTTTAAAATAGAACATATCATTTAAAGAAACATGAATATCATTTTCAATAAAAGATAATACATAATCATAAAGTCTTAATTGGGATACAGAAATAATGTTCCTAGTCAAACTAGGAGCATACAAAATATTCTTCAAAATAACATCCAAGCCACTTGGAAGTTTCAAGATGTAGTCCCCACGAGCTTCAACTTGGACTTTGGTTCCATTGCCATGAAGAGGCTAACATCCCCTTGATTGAAGTCCCTACTTCTTTTGAACCCCTGCAACAAATTGCAAATATGAGTTCCACACCCGGTATCTAATACCCAAGTGTTTGAAGATGTAACATTAAGATCAATATGAATCATGTATATTGTACCTGAGGTCTGCCCAGCATCCCTCTTGGCTTTCAACTCTTGGAGATGAACAAGACAATTTCTTGCCCAATGTCCAATCTCCGCACACTTGAAGCATGGGTCATTGGTAGCAACCTTTTGCTTCTTCTCTTGTGGTTTGGGTGGCACCCTTGCCACCCCTTTCCCCTTTCCCCAGACGGGTCCCTTACCCTTTGCAACCTTTGCCTTGGGTGCGGGATGAGGCCTTTTCTTGTTCCCACCTTCATTGATGGTGAGAACGGGTAAAACCCTTTTACCCATGGCCGCCTCGGCCGTTTTCAGCATTGAGTGAAGCTCACCAATGCTTTTGTCCCAAGCATTCATGTTGTAGTTCAACACGAATGTCTCAAACTTCTTGGTAAGGCCATTAAGGATCAAATCCATGGCCAATTCCTTCGAGACAGGACAATTAAGCCTCTCGAGGCGGTCAATATGACTTTTCATCTTAAGTACATAAGATGAGACAGATTGGTTGTCGTCCATATGACATGCATGGAGTGCTCGAACCGTTTCGAAGCGCTCAACCCTTGCTTGCGTTTGGAATGTTTCCTTCAGCTGGGTTATCATGTCATAAGCTCCGCGATGTTCATACTTTTGGAGATCCGGAGTCATGCTCGCTAGCATGAGACAAGACACTTGGACAGAGTACTCAGTGTACTTGAGCCAATCGTTGTAGGCCTCCTCATCATCCTCAGTAGGTTGATCGGGGATAGGGTCGTCTAAAACATATGATCTTCTCTCTTGCTTGAGAACGATTCTCAAGTTTCGATACCAATCAATAAAGTTGTTATGATTTAGACGTTCCTTTTGGAGGATCGCTCGTAATGATTGGTTGGACGCGGATGAGTTATCGTGATTTTCATTGTTGGTGGCCATCTACAAAATTTAACAAAGATCTATTTAGTATTTTCGATATTGTTTTTTTAATAATTAATGCCTTTTAAGGTCATTTTTATATTAAAGTCTAGAACCCAACATTACATTTAATTGTGGTTAGGTGACCTTTATCCCACGATTTAAATTAATAAGGTGGTCAACGTTTGACGATTGCAACCATTAGCAACTTCTAGAAATATGGGATCGACTTGAAACATCATATGTAAAGTCGGCATGTTAATCCCATCAACACCATTTGGAAACCACACCGTAGGTGATCCATTTGACATGGTTTGCAAATCAAGATACCCTACTTACACCTACGTGTGAGTTTGCCAAAATAAGTGGTTAGGTGACCTTTATCCCACAAATAAGGCATTCTCACCTCAAGTCACAAGTTCCCTCAAAATGGTTAGGTGACCTGTATCCCACTAAGAGTTTCTAAGTGACTCAAGTGTTGTGTAAAAGGATGGTGTTGATCTTGTTTAAAATTTTAGAGATTTCATAATACAAGTTTTAGAAAACTCTATGTACTTGTATTTGCATGCTTTCAAATACAAGGTACCCTATGTTCCTTTGATTAAAACCAATTTTAATCTTTAAAATCATTAAATCATGTTAATAACCTTTTATTACATTTTAATGATTAAGAACCATCATTTTTATAACTTGTTAAGTTTGTTAATTAGTTTGTAATGCATGTCAAAATTTCAACCATACAATCAAATAACAAACATTCAAACAAGTATAAACATACAAACATGAGTGCATAACCATAGCCACTAAGTTGACAACACTTGTTTGCCATCACAAGTGTCATCATAAGGTCTTTCCTAAGGGTTTGAAATGACACATTATATGTGTCCATGGACTCCCACTTGAATCCATATCCAAATACTTCAAGGTCCATGTTCTTGATGTCCATCTTTGGGTCTTGATCTTGTGCATCTTCCTTTTACAAAATTGTATCCTAATACATTTTTTCTAATAAAAGAAATGCACCTAATCTATTAATTACATAACCAAATGAACAAATAATTACAACCCAAATAATAAACATAAAAATTTACAACCCAATGAATGAATAAAACCAACCATTCCAATCATCCAAATCATAAGGGCCAAAGGCTAGGTTATGCACACTAACATCCAATGATCATATCATCCAAACATATAATGAATCCCACTTAAAACCACCAAATTTCAGCCAACATAAACTGAAATTTTGGGTTTTAAACATTGTCCAACAATCAACATTTCATAATATATATCTTTCAAGGTCTAATCACTAGCATGTGTGATATGACCTTGAAAGTTTGGGGAATCATTCATACAAAATATAGCAGCCCAAAATCAGCCAATAATAAGAGATAATACTTCTTTAAAACCAATTCTAAAGACTAAGAACAAGCAAGTTATCCACATAACAGGCTCTTGATGCCATTGATGGGTTATCAAGAACAGAAAAGGGCCAATCCCTTATGTGTGTGTTATCAAGAACAGAAAAGGGCCAATCCCTTATGTGGGCGGCCGAAATTTTTAAAGGGGAAGGGAATTTTTCCCTCTCAAACACACACACATAAAATTAAGCTAGTCATCAATTAATTTATACAATTAACTATTTAACTGTATAAGTTATAAACCACCTTTTTATTATTTGATGTTATCTAATTTGTTTAAATAACATTACAATAATAATCATGAACAAAATATCCTAATAAGTTGTTCCATCTCATATGCAACTTATTTAGAAAACCCATTTTCTAAATTGGTGTAAATATTTAATGCATGATCATATCATCAATTAAATGTTTATTGGTGTTTGCTAAGCTTGTTATTGGGTATAACCCGACTTGGATCATAACGTACTAACCGCATCAATATTCCATGTGTCTTGGGCACATAGAATCCAACACTCTCTTCCAAAAGCAATCTTGCTTCGGAAACCAACTTTCCCTTTTTCATCACTTGAACCATTTGGTAAGGTCCAAATGAGAAACCTTCCCTGAATTCTTCTCTTTTAACATTATTTGCGTAATGTGTGCTAGCAGGATTGTAATAACAATCTTTGGCCATGTGGTTTTGCAGACCACACATTATGCATGCAATGTTAGTTTTTTGGGAACTAGAGGATTGTTGTTTCTTGTTCTTGTTCTCTTTATTAGCAACCTTTCCCCTTAACTTCTAATCCTAGGTAGGACAGGAATGCTGGTACTACACCCTTTTCCTGAATCAGAGTTGTCTACCACCTGGAATCCAGCTAAGACAAATACTCCTTTTGTTTTGGGTCAATCATCAGCTTAGACCCAACCACTTTCTTGGCAGTTCTTCTTGCTGCTTTAGCTCTGCTTCTTCTGGCTTTGGTGGTTAGGATTTGATCATCACTGGTATGAGTGGGTTGATTTACTTGTTCCTTCCTTGTGGTGGTCTCTATTTTTGCATCATTCTTCAACTCAAGTGAAGATGGGTCAGCATGTGGGACCTCTTGCTCTTTAGTACCAAATCTAGGTTGTCTTATGGACTCATAAGAGTGTGGTGGATCAATTTCATAGGTTCCCAACCCTCCTTTGTTCTGATAACAAATTTTGGAGTGGTAGGATGATGTAATAATAGCTTGGAAGTTTTGCTCAGAAATGGCATACTTCCTGGCTTGAGCCTTAGAAGTGACAAGCTGAGCTTGAGCCTCAGACAATTGGATATTAAATCCTTTATTTGATTCTTATAATTTGTGTGTTCATGTTTTAATAAGGACACAGTTTTCTCTGACTCTTTAATTTTTCTTTGATAGTTAGATTCAACCCTTTTAAAATCAGATTTTAAAACAGTTAGAGACTCAATATCAGATCTAATCTCCATATTGTAGTCCTGATATAATTTAACCTTAGCAATACATGCAGGAGTATAAAGATGTTCATATACCTTATTGTCATCTGTTCCTGCCATGAGTGCTTAAGCAGGAGTCACATCCTGTATCATGAAGCTCCAGTTAACTTCTTGAGCCATGGCAGCTACCTCTGTTGGCTTTCCAGTGGGCTTTGGTGTAGGGGGATGTGTGGAGGCCTGTGAGGTTCCCGATTTGTCTTGGGAGCCTTGCATTCCCTGCAAAATGACCAAGTTGGTTACAGTTGTTACATTTGGCCTTAGTTTTGTCAAACCTAAATTTGCTGTTGGTTGGGTTCTGGGGAAATTGCCTTCCAGTTCTTTTGAAAAACTTCTTTGCTCTGTAGGTTAAGAGAGCCATTTGTTGGACTATGTCCACATACTCCAGATAATCTGGACTGAAGCACTCTAGATCATCAAAGCAATATTGAAAATCACTAGAGTGTCCACATCCTAAAATAAGGCACAACTGTCCTAAAAAGAACCATGCTGAGCTTGTTGAGACCTTGGAGTCTCAGAAATGTAATGTATGGTCCAGATGAACATGATGGCTACTAGGTGTATGTCAGGTATTGTTGAGGTTGTGTGGGTCCTGAGGCTTCAGCAACCATTAAAGCGTTGCTAGCAGGAAGACTCAGGGGTCTGATTGTCTGATGGCCTCTCTAGCTTTCCATCTCCAGTCGGTATCCATCAAGGATGCCATAGAGTTCGGTCATAGTAAGTGTGTTCAGATTTTCTATCCTCTTGATAGAGACAAAGTAGAACATCCACTCATTAGGAAGTGCACTCATGAACTTTCTTATGAGGTCTCTAAGTTCAGGAGTGATTCCCACAGATTGAAGGGAAGAAATGAGGTCCATGTACCTGAAGTATTGCTGGCTGAGAGTCTCTCCAGCAATGTAGGTGAAGTTCTCAAACTACTGCTTTAGTGAGTCCTTCTTGGAGTCATTAGAGCTGGAGTACATCTGAGCAAGTGTTCCTTAGCTGACTTGTAATGCTCAAACCCCACCATGATGGAGTTAGGTATTGCAGTCATGAGAATAGTCATTGCATTGCTATCAATGTCCAACTTTTTCCAGTCCTCATTAGAGCAGTCTTCATTGGCTTTCTCTATCATGGCACTGTTCCACCTAGTGCTGCCACCTTGGGTTTATACGGGCCATTGACAATAGACTGCCACATCTTGCTGTCTTGATAGCTGATGAAGCCTTCCATGCATCTGCTCATTGACCTAAAGTTTTCAGAGGTGATGATGGGTGCTTTGGTCATCGTTCCCATCTCTACTTCAGAGTTGTTGAGGGCCATTTTGAGTGTGGTGTAAGGAGGAGTGAAACAGGTTGATTTGGATGGTAAGATCTCACAATCAAGAGTCTAAGAAGGTCTGATACATTTGCAGGATCGGTTTTTTTCACTTGACACTTGGTTTTCTCTCAAACTCACTTATACTACACCCAGATCAGATAAAGCGGAGTCTCTTCTAAGAGTTGATAATAATAATAAGTAGAAAAGAACACAAGGAGATAATTTTCAAGGTATTTGCATATATTACTTCTCACTCAAAGTATTACGACTCTTACAAGCATATACATGAGTTACAATGAAACTATATATACTACTACCTACAGCCGGATATACTTTGATACACCCAGCTGGGAACCTATGACTAAAGCATATACTACAATGCTAAAGTTAAGGTATCTTAAATAAAGTATTATCTAAGATATGGTAGTCATGACATGTCCATGACTTACCTTTTGTCACCAACTAAGGTTGGTAACTGTACTAACTAATAAAGGTGAACAGTGGAATAAAGTATCATCAACTACCTGGCTTTAGAGAAAATGCCATGCAGTATCTCAGAGGTCTGTAGCGGAGTGTCAGAGACACCATACTTATGTCTACTGGTTCATAGTAGTGTCTTCCGAAGGGTAGTTGGCTTTGGAAGAACAAGTTCTTCCGAAGCCACTTATACTTCAGAGATGCTACTTCTTCCAAGGCTTGAGGACTTCTTTTCTTCATACTTCGAAAGTTCACTTCTGATCATTTCCTCTCAGACTTGTTCTTCAGAAGTGAACACTTTGTCTTCAGAAGTAGAGTTTGTCTTCGAAAGTTGATCTTGCACTTTTTCTTCGGAAGAACTCTATTTCCTTCGAAAGTTCCACACTTGGCTTTGGAAGTCTTTTATTAGATGTACTAAAATATTCTAAGTGATTTGGTTTTGGTTGCACCAGCCTTCTTCTTGATCCAATACTTTGATCCTTTCTAGCTTCTCAGGCATGGCCTCGACCATCTCGACGCTCCCTAACTCTTTATGGCCAATATCACCCCAACATGCGGGTGTTCTATATCTCCAACTGTATAACATCTCATAAGGGGGTATACCAATGCTAACATGATAATTGTTATTGTATGAGAATTCAGCTAACGGTAAGTGGTCATCCCAACTTCCTCCAAAATCAATGACTCATGCCCGAAGCATATCTTCTAGCATCTGAATAGTCTTTCTGACTGACCATCTGTCTAGGGATGATAAGTCGTGCTGATATGTAATCTTGTCCTTATAGCATCATGAAATCTCTTCCAAAACTTTGATGTAAATCGAGTGTCATGATTAGACACAATAGACACCAGTACATGTTGATACATGTATGTCCCTAGATCATGATATGAAATGTAATAGATCTTGTTTATCTGATTCTGGTGTAATTTGATATGATTAATGAAATGATATTGGTTGTTTGTGATTTGTAATGATTAATATTTCATTAATAAGTTGATATTAAATTAATTAATTAGGTTAGTGATTGGTTGAATGTTTACATAATGTTTACTAACTAATACATTCAAACTTAAAATAATAAAGTATCATGCGAATGGCCCATGCGAATGGACCATTAGCATGAACAACTTCATACGAATGACTCAGTCGCACGACTGAACTGGGTGATTGGATTAGTCGTATAATTGTAACATAAGATTGGCTCAGTCGCACGACTGAACACTCAGTCGTGCGAATGAATCAACCGCATGGCTCAATCGCACGACTGAACCATACTAATGGTTCAGTCGCACGATTGAATAATACCATCCTATAAATACAACTCAATTCGTGAAAAATAAGAACTCTCGATTAATTACGATTCCAGACGTACCCTAGCCGTCCAGAAACCTCCCAATTCGTTCTCCAAGTTCATAGAACACATTAGATCGATTTCCAATTGATTTCTAACATTAGTTTCAATTCTTTATTGATTCTTCGTGTGTTCTCACTGATTGGATCGCCAATCAAATAGGATTCCGCACTATTTGATCTGGTTTACACGCTAATCACTAGGTATTTTGTTCAAATACCAGGTCCTAACAAGTGGTATCAGAGCTTTGGCTCTTGATTACGTGTGATTCAATCAAGATTGATAAAAAGTTTGTGTTTGCACTAAAAACGCAATCTTTTGTGTCAAAAGTGATATTGGACGTTCCCTGCTCATCAAAGTTTGGTTTCTACGGACTTAGGCAATTCAACCTTGCGAAAGTTCAAATTTTTACGGCTAAAACACGTTTAACCTAGAGATTTTCGCATAACAGCAGCTTCAGTCACACGAGTGAGCCATTCGCACGACTGGACCTCATTCGCATTGCTCAGACGCACGATTGGACGTAGTCGTATCTCCATTCGTACGATTGAACCGTTCGGTCGCACTGTTCATACGCATCAGATTCATTCGCACGACTGAGCTAAGCACTTAGTTCAGCCGCACGATTGAACCAGTCGTAGAGTTCATACGCACGACTAGTCCATTCACACCCTTCGGTCGCCCAGTGAAAATTGCTTATTAGACTTAAGTTATTCACAATGGAAGATCAAATGTCAGCCTTTACTGCTGGGAAGGACTCTAGGATCCAGAACCTGCCGTTACTTGAGAGTGAGGTGGGTAATCATAATAAACCACCAAAGCTTTTAACGTTAGATGAGTTTCCCCACTGGAAACAACGTTTTGAGATCTACCTCAATGGAGTGGATCCGAATCTGTGGGAGGCCATCGAGATTGGATATAGTACGCCGGTGGGAGCCGATGGAGTAAAGTTAACCTTAGGAGGGATGACAGACGCGCAGAAAGTCAAATATAATGCAGAGAAGAGGGTCTATGCATTGATTACACAGTCTATCCCTAAAGACATATTCCACCAGTACTCAGAGAATAAGCAGTCCAAGAAACTATGGGATGAGCTAGAGAAGAGGTACGACGGAATGCCTCGTTGAAGGCAATCAAGGCTAAGGAGTTAAAGAAGGAATTCGACAACTTCTCATCGATGGGAACGAGAGTTTGGACGATGTTATAGATAGATTCTACCATCTGATGAGTGAACTGCATACACATGGAGTGGCTACTACCATGGAAGAGAAAGTTAATAATTTTGCAGACGGATTGCCTGAAAAATGGGTTTCATTCGTGTCTAATCTTAGACAGAATGGAATGCTGTCAAAACTGGATATTAATGACTTCATTCTTAAGTTGCAAGAAGAATCACTTAGAATGAAGTACAGAGCTTAGAAGTCTACGTACAATCAAAATCCAGCTTTATACAATGCCACGCCTCAAGCTAAGACATCTGGAGCACCTCTCGAGATTGCATTTGTGTCTAGCTCATCAAGTCCTACACATGCACCTCCTTCAGGTTCAGAACCGTCAGGGTCTTCTTGTACCCAATACATTGGATCTGAAGCGAATGCTACTAGACTGAAGAACGAGAACCTCGGTAATGTGACTGTGGAAGTAGCTTGAGAGCACATGGATCTATTGGTAGCAATGGTCCATTCTTATGATGAACTTGTTGCTGGAAAGATTGGAAACTGCCATCTGGCAGACGAGGACTACGAGCAGGTGGACGAAATGGAGCTTGAGAGAATGGATATAATGTGGGCCTTAGCTAGTGCTGTCCGGAGGGCGAAGAAGTTTGTGAAAAAGACTGGACAGAATTTGGTTGCTACTAAGGATACCACCTTTGGCTTCGACAAGAGTAAAGTGACCTGCTTTAACTGTGGTGAAAAGGGGCACTTCAAGAGAGAATGTGTGAAGCCAAAGAAGACTGGGAACGGGAACCCGTTCTCATCCTTCACTCGTCTAGACAAGCAAACTACCAGTTCTACTTCCTCAAACAAGGACTCCAAAGCCTTGACTGCTCATGATGATGAAGGACAGGATTGGAGCTTTAGGTTTGTCTCACCAGGGGAATCAACCATTGCAAGTGTAGAAGATATTGACAGTGATTCTGCTAGTGAAGGAGATCTAGCAGTTGAGATAGCAATGTCACATAGTGAAGAAGCAATTGCAACCGAGGTCAGTTACAAGCCAAAAGTGGAGACTACCATGTCAGAGACAGAAAAGACAGAAGCAACAGAATCAGAATCATCTGATACTGCATTGATGGCAAACACTTCCAAAACAACTCAGGTAAGTACTACTGACACAATGTTTAATAATCATGCTTGTTCTGATTGTGATGCCTTTAGGAATAGCATAGATGCTAAATTTGCTAGGTTATTAGATCATAATGATAACTTGATAAAAGATTTGCATCTATGCACTGAGGCTAATAGGGTATTAAAACAAAATGAGCACAGTTATAAAGAAAAGATAGACCTCTTGACTAAACACCTTAGGGAAACCGAAGTAGTGCCTTTAATCAAGCTAATGACATTAGGTATTATCTAAACTCCCGAGAAGACACTAAGAAGCAAAAGGCAGTTCTAGAAGTAGAAGTAATTCACTAAAACAGAAACTGCATAGTTGGACTAGTTCTTCGCACATAGTCCAACACTTAGTGAAAGAAATGAACAACGGGGAGGGACTGGGTTATAAAGTGGTTCCGCCACCACCTGAGACTTTGATGAACACTAAAACTAGACCTATAAACAGTAATCCCATCAAGGATCATGTAGTGTCTACTCCTCTTGTTAGTGATCCAGATTCCTTATGTTCATCTATTGACACTGGAAACAAACAAAAGGAGACCACTTCAAAGGCAAAGGGTAAATTGCCTTGTGTTAATCTGGAAAAGGAATTTGAAAAGGTTAACTTAAAGTTAGGTTCAAACAAAGTCAAATCAGAACCTAAAAGGGCTTTTGAGGATAATCTTTCACATACTTCAAGTCAAAGACCAAGTAACCAAAAAGAAAAGGATGTCAAACAAGTTAAATCAGTTAATTTTGTTAAACCAGTAAACACATCAAAAGAACCAGAGTCAACACCTAAAGTGAGTGATGTTACTAGAGTGTCACACACGTCTCCACAAAGAAAGTTTAATCATAAAGTTGATAGCAGGGCATGCTACAACTGTGGAGAATGTGGACACATTGCTTCCTATTGTTCTTATTATCAGACACCTAGGAAGAAGATTGAACTTCGGGACTCAAAACCTAAGTCTTCTAAAAGGAGCTCTTTAACTCCACCTAGAAAAACTAGTGAACAGAAGGTTCAACCCGTTAGCCAGTCCACTGTTTATCACAAACAGGCATTGCACAAATCTGGCTTATGGAAAGAGAAGTCAATCTCTATATCTGATAATGATGACAAGAAGGAACCTGAGCTACCCTCACCTTCTAAGGGTCAATGGGTTGAATTTCTGATGTGTGATGCCTCTGGGAAACCCAAGCCAGTAAAGGCTTGGGTTCCTAACCTAAACTACTCCTTTACCTTGTATGTGCAGGTTGTTCAATACAGTGCTGAAACTAACACGTGGATAGTAGACAGCGGAGCATCCAGGCACATGACAGGAAATGGAGCTCTTTTATCAAATGTCAAACAAATAAAAGGAGGGCATGTTTCGTTTGCTGGAAACAAGGGAGGCTATATCACAGCTCAGGGAGAAGTTGGAAATCAGAAAGTTAAGTTTGATAGGGTGAACTACGTCCAGCAACTTCAAAACAACTTACTCTCTGTTTCTCAAATATGTGATAAGGAATTTAAATTCATCTTCGACAACAAGAAGTGTTACGTACTAAAGAAAGACTACATGATCCCAGAGGACCAAGTTTTGATGACTGCTTCAAGATATAAAGATCTTTATGTCTTGGATCTGTCAATAGCTTCTACAATGGATCATGAGGTTTAGTGTTTTCTATCCAAAGCTACTGAAAAAGACTCCATCTCCTGGCATAGGAGAATGGGACACATCAGTCAAAGGAAGATGAATCACTTGATTCAGAAGGATTTGGTGAGAGGTGTTAATGTCAAGAACTTTCAGCTTCCTGATTTCTGTATAGCTTGCAAGAAAGGTAAACAGACAAAGAAGTCTCATATGGAAAAGAAAGTTAATTCAATAGAACTTCCTCTTGAACTTCTTCACATGGATCTGTTCGGTCCAGTCAGTACAAAGAGCATTGCAGGCGACTTGTACTGTTTTGTGGTCACCGATGACTACTCAAGGTTCACTTGGGTAATGTTTCTGAAATCCAAATCAGAAACATTTGAATCATTCAAGGAGTTGGTAACCACACTAGAATCTCTCTACAAGCTGGAAGTTAGACAAGTACGCTCAGACAACGGAACGGAATTCAAGAACCAGTGGATGGAGGAATACTGCAAGGAAAAAGGGATTGTGCATCAATTCACTTCTGCTTACACACCTCAGATGAATGGCGTTGCTGAGAGAAAGAACAGGAGCTTGATAGAGACAACACGGACTATGCTGGCAGACTCGAAACTGCCTATCCAATTCTGGAATGAGGCAGTGGCAAATGCATGTTATACACTGAATCGAGTCCTGATAGTCAAGTGCCACGGAAAAACATGTTACGAGCTACTACAAAGACGCAAACCAAACTTGGAGTATCTCGAACCATTTGGGGCGCCATGCACACTTCTGAAGAAGACACAAGAGGGTAAATTCAGCGAGAAGGCAGATGAAGGCATCTTTCTAGGATACAACATACCTAACAAGCGAGTTTACAACAACTCAACAGGTCTAGTAGAAGTTTGGTGTAATGTTGATGTTCAGCGATTCACCAGACCACCTACTGGCAAAGGACCCGCCTACTTCTTTGACTATGATGGATTCTTCAAGTCATTCAACATTCCTCTCTCTCCCTCAGATGACGAATTAGCTACACGAATGATGTATGATAGCTTGAATCCACCAACATCTAGCTCACAGGGAGAATCATCTACTCAGTCAGGGGGAGTAATCGACGACAGTGACACCTCCTCTGAATATGAAGCTGAAGAAGATAACCAGAACAGTCAGGAGGAACAGGTTCCAGTTCCTGCAAGTCCACATGCATCTACCAGTGGTGCACCTTCGACGTCAGAGCCTCAAACTCCAACTACCTCAAATGAGGAACCAAATGTTCATCATCTTGGCTCTGAGGTAGCTGTTCCTACTACTCTAGGATCACGTCTAAACGTTTATCATCCCTTAGACAATGTCATTGGGGATGTCCGATCAGGAGTACAAACCCGAAATCAGCTGTACTCAGCTGATTATGCCTCTGTTATGGAAAAGGGATATATTCATGATGGTGCCTATCGGTGTTTTGTCTCACAGGTTGAGCCAAAATATGTCAGTGAAGCACTAAATGATGAGGCGTGGGTGAGTGCAATGCAAGAAGAACTTCTTCAGTTCAAGAAGTTAGGTGTATGGTCTCTGGTTGATAGACCTAAAGGTGCTAAGGTCATTGGCACCAAATGGCTTTTAAAATGCAAGAAATATGACCAAGGGGTCATTATCAGGAACAAGGCTCGACTGGTTTTTCAGGGATTTCGCCAAGTCGAGGGAATTGATTACAATGAGGTGTTTGCACCCGTGGCAAGGATGGAAGCCATTCGTATCTTCCTTGCCTATGCATCGTACATGAAGATTAAAGTCTATCAATTAGATGTGAAGAGTGCATTTCTTCATGGGGAAATTAGAGAAACAGTCTATGTCAGTCAACCCGAGGGATTTGAAGATCCTTATCATCAGGATAGAGTCTACAAGCTCGACAAGGCTTTATACGGGCTTCATCAAGCTCCAAGAGCTTGGTATGAGAAACTCTCGACTCATCTTGTGAAACACGGCTTTCGCAGGGGAGTCATTGACTGCACGCTTCATCAAGTGAGGTTATTCCTGCTGATGATCATGTGTAGTCTGATGTAGCTTAGCTAATTCTTCATTTTGTTTTGAGCTTATTTGGTTAAATTAGTCTAGTTAATGTTAAACTTATGTTATTCAGCTATTTATTAAAATCCTAAAATAATGAAACCAGTTATGATTTTAGTATTTTAGGGGGAGAATTAGTCAGCAAGCAACATTAATAAAAAAAAACCGAGGGAGGAGTGGAAAGCTGATATAAGGTAGATCGTATCTGTGATACCGATTCAAAGCCTTTGGAATATGATAGTACACTGGAACAAATCAAGAGGGACTTTGAAATTTTAATTTAGAAAAGGTGCAAAAACATTCAAAGTATAAGTCTGTGTAGTCTAAGCAATATCAAAGGGAAGATGATAGAAAAACTGGTAACTCTAAAGGTAACACAATGAGAATAGACCTAGAGGTTGCTAGACCACAATTGATATGTCGGTAGATTCAACACAATAGATGATTAGACCTGACTGGTGATCTCAAGATCAAACTAAGTGGTTCAACTGACTGTGGGCTCCCATCTTATCGCTGGTTAACACAATCAACAATATTCCAATAAGGGGTAATGAGCATGTAAACGCCACAAATGTGTGCGGATGACCATAAATAGAGCAAAGCACCAGGAAAAATGAAATAAAAATGCTATCAAGCTAATGACTTATGTTGTTAGTGCATTTGGTGCAAAATAATATTAAGCTGCTCTAACAAGGAGATAGGTTGTGCGCCTCTCTGCTGTGCGATGGCACTGACCTGAGGATAAGCATAACCTAGATATTCTAGAATTCATTGTTGTTTGCCGCCTCTCTGCTGTGCGATGCACTGACCTGAGGATTGGCTTCTCCTTGAAAGCTCTAAGAATAGTCTCTTCTTGTAAAAAATAACCGTAGACCGCTCAAAAGCTCCTGAGGAATGTTGATTACCATATAAGTGTGGATCCACAAATGTTCATTGAAATAATTAAACCAAAAACAATCATCAGTTTGTGTCAATAGTCTGTGTATGGATTTAAGTGGACAAACATATTGACAATCATTGTGGCTGCAATTCTTGAAAGTTTAAATCAATGTGGTGATCTAAGAGTTCCAGTATGATTTCCTAAAGTTGCTAATGACTCTGGATGAACACCAAGAATTGAGCATCAAAAGATTTTGATAACAAGTCCCAAATGATTTGATGTGCCTGTATGATTCCAAAATTGAATTGGTCCAGGTGTGGTCAATCTAAGTTGAAGCTTTCGATTCCGGAACCACATCCAGTAGATTTCCACCTTAGGTTCTATCTCTCACAAAAAGCCAAAACAAAGTCTTAATTTTTAGTCTTTAGTTTAAGTTTCTAATTTAGCGAGTCGTTTTAGTTAATTTGTTTGCTGGACTACATCATGAAAATCGATAAGGGATCAACTCACTGAATGGGTCATGTCTGAGATGACGACATGAATTTTCAAGTTTAAAGTAGTCACGTCTGAGGTGACTAAATTGGTTAAAAATGATCATGTCTGAGATGATCAAAACTTATAATGTCTATTTCAAAAGATTTAAATGTTCAAAATGGCAGAAAATCTACCAAGTGTGTCCCATTCGCACGATTGGACCATGAATATGGACCAACCATGCGAATGGATCCCATTCGCACGACTGGACATGAAATTTAGTCATTCACCCGAATGGCGTTTAAGAATGATCCTTTCGACCGAATGACAGGGTGCGAATGAGTAAGTCAACCGACTGAGACTCAGTCAGTTAATTGAGAAAGCAATGAAAGGGCACGAATGAGTCAGTCGACCGACTGAGACTCAGTCGGCCAACTGAAAGCGACCGACTGGACCAATCGCACGACTGAACCTCAGTCGCCCAAATGAACTGAGCGAATGAGGCCAGTTGGCCGATTGAAATTAGGGTCAGTATTTAAAGGGCCTCAGTCGATCGCATTTCTCTCATCACTCCCAATCGCACCCAAATCGCTTTCTTGCCCGTTACTCTGCCAAAATTTCTAGAGATAGTTTTTCACATTGCTATTGATCTTCTGACATTCGATTGACAAGTATACAGGTACATTGCAGTTAAACCTTATAGAAATTAGAAGATCTTGAGTCAAATTTGGGTTATTCGAATGAAACATTGATCGGATTGAAAAATGCCCTAATAACCTACATAAACTAAGCTAAATGTTAAAATTAAGTTTAATAGGTCATTAGTGACAAGATGGCGAGTCTAATGGACCATTAAGCCATGTTAAATTACTTGAATTAGGTCAAGATTCGAACCTCAGTCGATTGAACAGGGGGTCATGCGATTGGTCGTCCGGATAAACTCTAATCGCAGGACTGAATCTTGCGATTGGATCAATCGGCAGAATGAACCATGCGAATGAGTTCAGTCGGCCGACTGAACCAATCGAAGACTCAGTCAGCAAATTGAACTCAGTCGCATGTCTCATTCACCCGAACGAGCTCAGTCGCACGAAATAACAAACGACTGACTCCAGTCGCATGATTCATTCGCACGAATGTATCGGATTGAATTTAAACTATACACCTTGAACTGAATTTTGAATGTATGACTTACAAATGGTTATGTGTCTTGTGTTTCAGGTCAATGGCTGATAGATGGTCCATAAATCCAAAGCACAATATCTGTGCTCATTTGGACCATACGACTCGAAATGGAGCCGAGTTTACAGATATTATTGCATTCCTTCGACGCTCTCGGATACATAAAGCCATATCCACACAGTGTACTCCTTACAGGTCGTTACATCAGGCTTTCTGGGAAAATGCCTCTGTAGATCGTTCACATGAGCCTTACAGCATACGGAGCTCCATTCATGGTCATGACATTGAAATTATAACAGCTGACATCCAGAGAGTACTTGATTTTGGGGATGATACTGATCAACCCACCAGACTACATCCACTTACAGTCAGAGGTTGCTTCCTCAGGATTAAATATGCTGGGGACATCAACTCAGGTGTGCTCAACAAGAGCAACCTGTGTCCCCAGTATAAATACTTGGCGCACGTGATCCTGAAGTGTATTGCTTCTCGAAGGGGTGGGTTTGATGACCTGTCAGACCAGATTCAGAATGCCTATGTGGCACTGGTGCTGAACCACCCCTTCAGCTTCTCGAGCATGATCTTCACGTATCTGGTGGAGAATCTGGAGGCCAAGGGGAAGGAGGGTTTTTGTATGTATCCCGGATTTCTGCAGCTGATCTTTAACGAGAAGCTGCCATTACTTCCCAAGGAGAAACATGATGCGGTTGCCCTAGAGGTTATGGATGACACGACTTTGGGTCGCATGAGAGTGTATCGGGGCAAGCAGGTAAAGCCCCAGGTAAAAAGGTTGATCGACCATCTGGCAAATGAACGATATATGGCACCAGGTAGACACAAATGGCGTCATGATGACAGCGATTCAGATGATGAGAGGTTGTTGCTCCCAGAGCATGATTCAGACGATGATGATAGTGGGGATGTTGGGGATGATATGCCTGCTTCAACGAGGGGCACAACTTCAGATGTTATACCCCCAGTGTCTGCCCCAACAGGCGACATAGCTGAGTCTGCAGGCTTCCACCAGGACTTCATACCTGGTGAGGAGGAAGAAGAGTCAGATGAGGAGCCTTGACGAGGACCATGGGAAGAAAGGTTGTTCCCACCGAGTATGGAATTCGGGCGGTTGGTGAACGCCCCAGGGATTCGGGAGAGACGACTGTAGATCCCAGCTATGCTCCTGAGTCTACTAGCTGTGTTCTAGGGGGAGCATCCACCTCGACTGGATCAAGGAAGAAATGGATGGCTCAGCCCCACGGCCAGAAGAAGAAGAGAAGAAGACTCACCTTCGTACACACCACAGCCACACCATCCACCACCACAGCCACCACAGCCACCACAGCCACCACAACCACCACAGCTACCACTACCACTACCACACCTCCCACCACTGTAAATATACCAACCACCACCATATCTTTCACTCCTACATCACCTCCAATATCTCACAGACCCAAATCTATCTTTACCACAACCACCACCACCACTAGCCACCAATCAGGACCTCATCTGATTCCGCACGTATATATGGATCTCATCTACTTCAATTTGGGGTAGAGGACCAGCTGTCAGCGCTAAACCGTATGGTGATGCGACTGGTAGCTGCTGATGAAGAAAAGACTGCATAGATCCGACAACTTGCCGATCTCACTGCTGTGCAGTCACATCAGATCGCGGAGCAGGATCGGCTAATCAAGGAGCAGGCCCAGCAAATGGCTGCTCAGAGCCTCGAGATCACCCAACTCCAAGAGCATAGAGTCACTTCTGCTAAGAAAATTGAAGAGTTGGAGAATGCTAAGAAGACCATCATGCTCAAACTTAAAGGATCTAAAGGTGAGCCTCTGAAGATTAAAGATGGAGATGGTGATGATAGTGATGATGATGATCTGGATGAGGATGATGAGAGTGACACTGAGGATGATGGAGAAGGAGAAGTAGGAGATGCACCTGCATCGGCCACTGCTACAGGTTAGGAGAAAAGGACTAAGAATAGACAAGATCAATAAGCTTCTACCTCTGCTCCTACAAGTGATGAAACCTTGATCCAAGATAAAAGTAACGATTAGATGTTTATGTATTTATCTTCTTTTGTATTTGAATCATGTAATTGAACACAATGTATTTAATGTTTATATTACTTTAATGCTTTTCTGGTTGATCAACTACTAATGATTTATGTGTGGAATGTTTAAACCAAATAGATCAATCTTACCAAAAAGACGAGTTTGATGTTGCTCCCCTTCAGCAGGTTAAGTCTCAGCTAACGATGATACTTGACCTGTAAGGGATTGTCAGGAGGTCAGTGAATTACACCCCTCAAGAAGGGGAAATAATTCATGATCTAACAAATGAGCAACTCGCCGAGCTTTTCGCGCTAAATCCAGATGAAATAGTAAAAGATGCTCCGACATGCGATTCGACTAGTGATGAAGAGTTCAACGATGTTGATGATGTAGAGATCAAAGATGTCATTGCCGAGGAGTACCCTCAGTACGCAGACAATGAGGGTAATGTGGTCCCAAATCTGGGTGAATCCCTGGTCAGAAATACTATTGAGGTGTTGAACAATATGGAGCAAGAAACAAAGAAAGCAGAAGACACATCCCAACTTTCAAATGATGCTGTTGACGTTCGAAAGGCTGAGTGGGCTACATGTTTTGAAGAAGTGAGAGCCCAACGTACTGCACCAAAGAAGGATTCCTACATGAAACTCTATAGAGTCAAGAAACATAACAGGGTGTCAGGAAGGATCATAGCATGGGCGTACTTTGAAGATCAAAATGCGTATGCAATTAAGAGAGAACGGGGCATAGAGTACTTCAGATTCCCACATGATCTGAAGACTCTACCAGGTTTTGAGCTCAACCAGCTGGCCAAACTAAGGCTTTTGTATGCTGACTCGAGGAAGATGTCAGGCTGGTTTGAGACTGCCCTAAAGAAGGAGTACCACACTAGATGGGTTAACTTCAGACCTCAACAACCTACTAGGTATATCAGAAGGTCTGAGGTTGATGTCATTACTGGCAAGCCTAAGATAGTGTTGAAGTGGAATCCTCCTCGCACAATGTCGACAATCCCACTCAGGGAAATGCCACAGGATTTCACTCCACATTTTAAGTGGTGGTATTATGATCGGAGAACAGCTGAAGCGGTCATAGTCTTAAGTAAAGAGGGACAAATGGATACTATTAGGGTATTCGACCCGATGTGGCTTACAAACTTGTCGGAAAGTGATGTCTATACGCTATACAAGTGGCCACTATTCTATGATACGCAAGATATTGTAGAAGCTCTTCAGTTCCAGAAAGTTATACGACTCTGCTTCACGTTTAAGATTCACACGGGAGTCACAAAAGAGGAGAAGTACGAGAAATACAAAGAGGTTATGCAGAAAACAAGAGATTAAAGAGATCTGGGTCCAAGGGGGAGTTTGTTGATACATGTATGTCCCTAGATCATGATATGAAATGTAATAGATCTTGTTTATCTGATTCTGGTGTAATTTGATATGATTAATGAAATGATATTGGTTGTTTGTGAATTGTAATGATTAATATTTCATTAATAAGTTGATATTAAATTAATTAATTAGGTTAGTGATTGGTTGAATGTTTACATATAATTTTTACTAATTAATACATTCAAACTTAAAATAATAAAGTTATCATGCGAATGGCCCATGCGAATGGACCATTAGCATGAACAACTTCATACGAATGACTCAGTCGCACGACTGAACTGGGTGACTGGATTAGTCATATGATTGTAACATAAGATTGGCTCAGTCGTACGACTGAACACTCAGTCGTGCGAATGAATCAACCGCATGGCTCAATCGCACGACTGAACCGGTTCAGTCGCACGATTGAATAATACCAACCTATAAATACAACTCAATTTGTGAAAAATAGAACTCTCGATTATTACGATTCCAGACGTACCCTAGCCGTCCAGAAACCTCCCAATTCATTCTCCAAGTTCATAGAACACATTAGATCGATTTCCAATCGATTTCTAACATTAGTTTCAATTCTTTATTGATTCTTCATGTGTTCTCACTAATTGGATCGCCAATCAAATAGGATTCCGCACTCTTTGATCTAGTTTACACGCTAATCACTAGGTATTTCGTTCAAATACCAGGTCCTAACAGTACACCATGGTGATTTACAATCTCCTTGATGAATAGGTCCGCGAGTCTCTTAGAGGAATACGTCTCTCGGATCTGTAGGAAGTGAGCACTCTTCATTAGAGGATCTACTATCACCCATATGACATCATACCCTCTCGCGGTACGTGGTAGCTTCGTAATGAAGTCCATGGTGATATGCTCCGACTTCCACTCAGGTATATCCAATTGTTGGATTTTCCCGTATGGCTTCTGATGTTCAACCTTCACTTGTAAGCAAGTAAGGCACTTACTCACGTACTCCACTATGTCATGCTTCATACCCAACCACCATTAATCTTTCTTCATGTCTTGATACATTTTCGTAGCACTAGGATGAATGGAGTATCGAGTCTTATGAGCTTCGTCCATGATCTTCCCACGTAGATTCCCATAGCGAGGAATCCACATCCGTCCGAATCGGGTTCTAACACCATGAGTGTTTTCACTTAACTCCGTGACCATACCTCTTATTCTTTTAGAGTTAAGATGATCTTCTTTTAACGCCTCATCTTGAAACTCCTTGACCTGCTTCATAAAAAAATCGGTCATCACTAGCTGATAAGCCTTCACCCGAATCGGCTTAGGTCTCTCTTTTTGGCTGAGGGCATCCACCACGACATTGGCCTTGCCCGGATGGTAATGGATCGCGCAATCGTAATCCTTTATGAGCTCTAACCATCGCATTTGCCTCATGTTCAGATCCTTTTGCTCGAAGAAATACTTTAAGCTCTTGTGGTCCGTAAAGATGGGCACTTCATCCCGTATAGGTAATGCCTCCAAATCTTTAGTGAAAAGACCACAACTGCTAGCTCTAAGTCATGAGTAGGATAATTGACCTCATGAACTTTCAATTGTTGGGATGTGTAAGCTATGACCTTTCCTCTCTGCATCAACAGACATCCTAACCCCGGGTAAGAAGCATTTGAATAAACCACTAAGTCCTCGCTTCCTTTGGGTAACGATAAGATAGGAGCTTGAGTCAACCTCACCTTAATTCCTCAAAAGCCTTCTCTTGAGCTTGACCCTATACAAACTTCACATCCTTGCGGGTCAACTTGGTCAGTGGAGAAGCTATCTTAGAGAAGTCTTGGATTAATCTTCTATAATAGCCTGCCAACCCCAAGAAACTACGTATCTCAGATGGTGTCTTTGGAGACTTTTATTGCATCACCGCCTCCACCTTTACCGGGTCCACCATAATCCCCTCAGGATTTACCACGTGACCCAAGAACTAAACTTCGCACAACCAAAACACGCACTTGGAGAATTTAGCATACAACTTCTCCTTCTTAGTGTCTCTAACACTTCCCTAATATGATCGGCATGCTCATCCCCGCTCTTTGAATAAATCAAGATATCATCAATAATCACTAATTTATCCAACATCGGCTGACACACTCGATTCATCAAGTCCACAAAAGCATCTAGCGCGTTGGTTAAACCAAAGGACACGACAAGAAACTCGTATTGTCCATAACGCGTGCAAAAATATGTTTTAGGAATATCTTACCGCTTCACCTTCAGCTGATGGTAGCCAGATCTAAGGTCTATCCTCGAGAACCAACTGGCACCTCGGAGCGATCAAACAGATCATCGATCCTCAACAATGGATACCGATTCTTCACCTTAACTTGTTCAGCTCGTGATAGTCTATGCACATCCTCATACTGTTTCTTTCTTTTTCACAAACAAGACTGGAGCACCCAGTGGAGAGATACTGGGTCTAATGAACCCTTTATCAAGCCACTCCTACAGTTGCTCCATCAGTTCCTTCATCTTAGTCGGAGCCAACCGATACGGTGCCTTAGTAACAGGTTGGGCACCCGGTATCATGTCAATCTGGAACTTGATCTCGCGGTCCGGTGGCACACCTGGTAAATCTTGTAGGAACACAACTGGGAAGTCACATCCAATAGGTACATCTAACAGTTGTGGTGTTGGCGCATCCACATCCTTTATGTAGGCCAAGTAGGCACTACATCCACACATCATGTACCTTCCCGCCACCGCCATCGAAATCAGTTTCGGGATTGTCATAACTCGATCATCGTAAATCGTTACTAAACTCCGGTCAGGCGCTATCAGTCTAACCATCTTCTTGCGACATACAATATTCACCTTGTAGTCCGCCAACCAATCCATTCCTAGGACTACATCGAAACCGCCTAAGGTAATCACGAACGGTCTAATAGGAAACTTATGACCTTCTAATTCTATGTCACAGCCTTCTATCATCTAAGATATCCTAGTAGACTTACCTATGATAGTTTCTACATCGAAGGGCTCACCAATACTTCTACTCCTATTGGGCAAATTAGCATAAAAGGCAGCATAAATGAAATTCCTACTAGAACCAGAATCAAATAACACAGATGCAAGAGTTTGGTTTACTAGAAACTTACTTGACATCACATCAGGGTCCGTCCTAGCCTCCTCCCGAGTCATCATGAAAGCTCGGCGCTCGCCTTCTTCCCTTCAGTTCAATCTTCTTCCCTGCCCCGGAACTCTCCACCCTCGGCTTCATGCACTCCCTACTCAGATGGTCGTTTTCTCTACAGTTATAACACCTTATAACCCCACACTCTCTTTCCATATAACCAGGCTTCCCACATTTGAAGCAATGTTCGATCCCCATTTGACTTCTCTTGAATGCTCCTTCCCACTTCTAGCACATTTGTTTAACACCGCGCCGGGTGTGACCATACTCGGTTGCCCACCTTCGCAACCTTATTATTTGGAGCGACTCTGGCATGTCCAAACCATTTCCCATTCCAGTTTCAGTCATCACCATCCTTCTTGCTCACCTCACCCACCAGCACCTCTCACTTGTCATACAGTCTCCTAGCTAGATCAACCACCAACCTAAACGTGCTCGGCCGGGAGGCGATCATGTGCCTGCGGATATTCGCCGGCAAGCCTTGAATGGATCACTTGATCTTCTGTGACAAGGGCATCACCTGATTGGAGCTGTTAGTGAAGATATGTTTCTGTTACCACTAGAGGAGTTAATTAAGCTAGAAAAGACAACTGTGCTGCTGATTGAACAAAGAGAATAAGCAGCAAGGCTGGCCTTATAGGAGGAAAGAGAAAGGAAGAAAAGGGAAGCTAGTCTGCAGCTTAGGAGGGGAGGATAATTTTCCAAACCTCTAGGGCTTTCTCTCTTGTAATGCAAAGAAATGGGTGTTTAAATGTTTCCGCTGCAATGTTTTTATCAAGTTAATGTAAATTATATGTTTTATGTGCGATGATCGGCCAACTGTAAGCGTTCCGGGAACAGGGCCTTACATACACCCTGCACGCCATACAGATCACTACAGCAGACCTTCTGGGAAGATGCTACAGTTGACAGGTCCACTGAGCCTTATTGTATCCGGAGCTCGATCTTCGGACATGAGATCAACTTTACTACAACAGATCTTAGGCGAGTCCTGGATCTGGGTGAGGATGGTAACCACCCAACCAAGCTACATCCTCTGACCCTTCGAGGTTGCTTTCTAAGGATGAAGTACACCAGGGACATCAATGCAGGTGTGCTCAACAAGAGCAACCTATGCCCCTAGTTTAAGTACTTGGCTCACGTCATCCTCAAGTGCATTGCGTCAAGGAGAGGAGGATTTGACGAGATGTCAGATCAAATCCAGAACGTGTTGGTTGCTCTGTTGCTGAACCACCCATTCAGCTTCTCCCACATGCTATTCTTTTACATGATAGAGAACCTGGAAGCTAAAGGCAAGGAAGGCTTCTGTATGTACCAACGTTTTCTACAGCTGATTACTGACGAGAAGCTTCTTTTGCTACCAAAAGAGAGAGATGATGCGATTATACTCGAGGTGATGGATGACACGACTTTAGGTCGGATGAAGGTGTACATGGGGAAGTAGGTGAAGCCCCCTATGAGGAGACTGTTTGGGCATTTGGCCAATGATGATTATGTGGTGCCCTCTCGCAAGAAGTGGCATCACCATGACAGTGACTCTAATATTGAGCCTATCATGGCACCCACCAACGAAGAAGACGATGACGATAATGACCATGATTAGGGTCAAGGCGGTGAGGCACCTGGTTGAACAGAAAAGGCTGCCTTCCACCAAGATTTCTTGATAGATGAAGATGATGAGTCAGATGATGAGCCACTGTTGAGGACTATTGGGAGCAGGGTTATGGCCACAGAGAAGGGTATGGAGGCCGTCGATGGACACCTAGCTGGTTTGGCAGGTGATGATACTGATGCTATCGACCCTACTTACACACCTGACCAGCCCATCGGTCCAGGGGGAGCTACTACTTCTAAGGGTTCCAGGAAGAAGAGAATGACTCACCATTATGGCAAAAAGGGTAAGAGGCCAAGGTTTACTGTGATCACATCTTTTGTCACCACCGCCACAACCACACCCCTACTACAGCCACCACTCCAGCCACCACCACTACCATATCTCCTACCACCACCACCACAACTACTACTACCACCACCACTCCTCCCACTACCACTATCACTCCTCCCACCACCATTACCACAGCCACTCCACCACATTCCACTCCCATTCCACCTCCCATCTTCACCACATCTACCACCACAACCACTACTCACCAAGCTGGTCCCTCCACCCAATCCATATTCACACCTAGACCTACTCTACCCATGGTCAGGTTAAAGGAGCAACTAGATAACCTCAACCGCATTATGCTAAGGCTGATTGACATCGATGAGCTAAGGGCTACTCAGCTACATAAGCTGATGGAGGTGAATGCGGGTCAAGCAAAGCAAATCGCTCAGCTGAGTGAGAAGAACGCCTAGTATGAGAGAGCTCTAGGCTGAGCCCACCATGCACTTACAAGTCAAAATGAGCTGGTGATGGCTTCGGTAAAGAGGATATCTAGAGAAGAAGAATAAGAAGATTTTGCTAAAGCTTAAGGATCAAAGAGTGAACTGTTAAAGATTAAGGATGATGATGATAATGATGAGGATGAAATGAATCTAATAAAGAAGAAGAGATTGATGAAGGAGGATCAAGTGGTAAAGATAAAAAGGATAGTGATGATCAAGAAGGTGATGCTGCTGCATTAGCCTCCACTCAAGCGCAGGAGAGGCACAATAAAAGAAACCAAGATTAAGGAGCATTGTCCTTAGCTCCTTCAGCTGAAGAGATGACAGATCAAGACAAATGTAATGATTAGATGTCTTTGTATTTAAACTTTTGTACTTGAATTATATATTACATTAATGTAATTAATGATTATCTATGTTGGTTTATGTTTTAAATGTCTTCATAAATGAGTTATGTGTGTTGTGCTTAATGTTTAATCAAACAGATGAAACTCAACAGATAGATGAATATGATGTTACTCCCCTTCAGCAAGTCAAGACTCAACTTACCATGATACTTGACTTGCAAGGGATTGTCAGAAGATCTGTGAGCTATACTCCGGAGGAAGGAGAGATCATCCATGATCTAATAGACGAGCAACTCGCTGAAATGTTCAGACTGAATCCTGACGAGCTTGTCAAAGATGCTGATGTTGTTAGTGACGATGAGCTGAACGATGTTGATGAGATTGAGATCGAGGATGTCATAGTAGAGCATTATCCAGAGTACACTAACCATGAAGGTAATGTTATCCCCAACTTGGGTGATACTTTTGGTAGTGCTACATCTGAGAAGCTAAAACAGATAGAAAACATCTAAGAAGCTAGAACAGATAGAAAAAGAGAAAGGAAAACATGAAAGCCAAGCCCAAGCTTCGGATGCTAATGTTGATATCAAGAAAGCTGAATGGGCAGCTTGTTTTGCAGAGATGAAAGCCCAACACGCACCCTAAAAGAAAAATGCCTACACCAAGCTTTATAGAGTCAAACGACATCAGAAAGTGTCAGGCAAGATTATAGCGTGGGCATATTTTGAAGATTTGGAAGTTTATGATATTAAGAGGAGAAATGGATTGAGTATTTAAGATATCCTCATGATTTGAAAACTCTTCCTAGTTTTGAGCTCAACCGACTGGCATGCTTAGATCTGTTGTATGCTAATCCAAGAAAGATGTCAGGTTGGTTTGAGGCTGCATTAAAGAAAGAATACCACACTAGGTGGGTAAACTTCAGACCTCAACAACCTAAGAGGTACATTCGTAGGTCTGAAGTGGATCCTATCTGGGAGACCTAAAGTGGTGTTGAAGTGGAGTCCTTCGCACACAATGTCCAAGATTCCCTTACAGGAAATGCCTCACGACTTCACTCCACACTTCAAATGCTGGTATTATGATCGGAGGACAAGGGAAGCGGTCATAGTTTTGAACATAGATCGGAAAATAGAGACAATCAGGGTATTCAACCCAATATGGCTCACTAACTTGTCTACTGAAGATGTCTATACTTTATACAAGTGGCCACTGTTCTATGACATGTATGACATTGTACAAGCTCTTCAATTTCAACACATGATAAAACTCTGCTTTGCATTTGAAATACATGCAAGAGTAACAAGAGAAGAGAAGTACAAAAAGTTCCAAGAACATGTGAAGAATGTTAGACGATAGAGTAAACTAGGCCCAAGGGGGAGTTTGTAGATACATGTGTACCTAGTTTATGTGCTAAAATGTAAAAGTCTTTCATGTCTTACATATGTTTAATTTGATGAAGTAATGAAATATGATATATGATGTGATGTTTATTTATCTTTGATTCATATGTATGACTTTTTATATAGGTTTGAGGTTGTTATATACATTCTAAGTCATAATGATTGAGTAATGTGTTCAACCTAGTCGGATAAGTATTCATGCTAATGGCCCATACATATGGACCATACGCATGAATACATCATGCTTATGGACCAGTCGCATGACTGAACCAGGAAACTGGATCAATCGTATGATTGAGACATAGGATTGACTCAGTCGCATAATTGGCCTTCAGTCGTGCGTATGACTCAATTGCATGATTCAGTTGCATGATTGAACCATGCTAATGGTTTAGTCATACGAATGGAAACCACTAACCTATAAATACCACCTAATTCGTGGAAAAACATAAGGTTTTCGAAACACTTTGAGAGAATTACAAATACACATAAACCCTAGCAGTCCAGAGCATCCCAAACAGCCTGTCCAAGTTCATAGTTCGTTCCTGATCGATTCTTACTCATTCTTAATGTTTAGCTCAATCTTATATCGATCTGGTTATCATTCTCACTAATTGGATCGCCAATCAAATAGGATTCCGCACTATTTGATCCAGTTTAAACGTAGAATCAGTTAATACTCCATACGTACACAGTCCTAACAATGGTGTTAAACTTGTTTTCAAAAGAAATTATAAGTTTTCAAAATTATAGTTTAGAAAACTCTATGTACCTTATACTTGCATGCTTTCAAATACATGTTACCATATGGTTCACTTTTTAATAAAACCCCTTTTATTAAAATCATTAATCCCTTTTATTAATCACTTAATGATAAATAAACATCAAATTTTAGCTTGTTATGTTTGTTAATAAGTTTGTTATGCATATCCAAATATCAAAAAACAACCATAAAACAAACAACCAAACAAGCATAATCATACAATCACAAGTGCATAACCATAGCCATTAAGTTGACTACACTTTTTTGCCATCACAAGTGTTGTCATTAGGTCTTTCCTAAGGGTTAACAATGACACATCAAAAATATGTCAATGAACTCCCACTTGAATCCACATCCCAATGCTTCAAGTGTCCATGTCTTTTGTGTCCTTATTTGGGTCTTCATCTTGTGCAACTTCTTTTACAAAATCATATCCTAATATAATTTTTCTATTAAAAGAAATGCACCTAATCTATTTATTACATAACCCATTAAATAAATTACAACCCAAAATACAAACACAAAATTACAACCCTTTCAAGAACAAAACCAACATGACAAAATCACAACCAACCAAAACCAAAACACATAAGGTCAAGGCTATGTTATGAACCAAAATATGTATCATATACAATATTCAAGAACAACCATGAACTCCCATATTAACCTTAAAGTTCCAGCCAACATGAACCAAAACTTTAGGGTTCAGTCCAAACAATATAATCAACCATTTGATGTTAATCTTTCAAGGTTTATACTAAAGCATGTAACATAGAACCTTGAAACATAAGGGATCCATTCATCCATGACAAAACAACTCATATTGGGTTGAAAAAGTCCATGAAAACTAACTTTTCAAGGACTTTTGAAGCAAATATTCCACATAACCAGCTCTAGATGCCATTGTTGGGTTTTGTTACATGTTAATCAGCTATTTTAACCATTTAAACTACAAAAACACAGCAGATATAAGGTGTTAAAAGTGAGTTTAACAATCTGAAAATATAAACCATTTTAAGCCCAAAACAAAACCCATGAACAAGAATCATATTTAAGTGAAATCAAATGCTATCAAAACAAAAAGAACAACCAAAGGTGTTCTTGAAACTGCCTTTCAAGAACAAGAGGATGTTGTATGGATGAGAAGAAGGTGATGATGCTCCTTGAATGTCTAGCCTCCAAAAGAGAAAAGCTCTTGCAAACACCTAACTTGTTAGGGAGTGCAACACCAAAACCCTCTTCCTATGCCTTCTTCAAAACCAAAATTTAAGCAACTTTTGCCTTAGATCCGAAATTTTTAGCTTGTTAGGAGAGTGTTCTTGCAATTTTGTGTGTGAGAGAGTGTGTTAGTTAGGTGGAGTGCAAGAATGGATTAATGTCTTGTATTAAAACAAGACATATAATCCCAAGGAGATGCCACCCATGGGCGGCTGAAAATAGTTTTGAAATGGGTTCTCCCCATTTCAATTTTTATAAAAACCATACACTCTTAAACCCATAAGATTAAAAAATTAAAACCTCTTTTAATTTTATAACATTAACACACTATTATTTGTTATTATTTAACTTACTTAAATATTGATACAAATAATTTCTCATGAACAAATTATCCATATAATTATTCTATATCAAATGCAATGTTTTAGAAAACCATTTTCTAAATTGGTATCAATATTTATTTGTTTGATGTTATCAATAAGTAAATATTTATTGGTGTTTGTTTAGCTTGTTATTGGTATGATTCGACTTGGATCATAATGAACTAACCACATAAATCTTGTATGTGTCTGGGCATACAAGATCCAACAGATTGTTCATCCGCAGATGATCTGCGGATGTTTGTTACTTGTAAGAAACATATCTACAGAAGAAAAAAATGTTCATCCCTAGATGTTTCTTACACTTAATCAATTTTAGTAATTGACCAATTAATGTTTGTACCTACAATATACACAAATCAATACACATATAGGTTAACCTACACACATAATGCATACATCAAAATAATGAATTACAATCATTCATTACAAATATTAATTAAAGTTCAAAGCATATACAAAAATTATCTAGATCATGTTGTTCCTAGATCTAACAATACTCCCTCTAGGCTTAGATACTTCTAATAAGCTCTTCAAGATTGAAAGCTCCTTCACTCTTGACACCATCTTTTTGTTGAAATAAGATACTGCATCCTTTTGATCATCATATTTGTACTTGATCTCTATTCTACATATCCTTTTAAGTATCTTAAAACTTAATCCCAAAACATCTTCTTCTGTTGTTAGGGTTTCCACAACACTTTGATTGTTAACTATTTCCAGCTTATCTTGTTTTGACATTCTCAGTTCAGATACTTCCTTGATATCAGTTCCTTTTAGCAGCCCGACCTCATATCTTCTTCTTTTATAGTCTTTTGCCTGAAGTTTGTCATTTACTTGAATGATATGCAAGTACAGGCATAGGTCATTCTAAGCATGATCATCTTTGAGTTTTGGGAAGAACTTATCATGTAGATAGGAAGTGTAGCTTGGATGTAGAAGTTTAAATTCAATAGGATCAAACATCCTTATATATCTAGCTTTCTTCTTGTCTTCATTTCTTATCAACACCAGTTCTTTATTCTTCTCCACATATCCCCACTTAGTTATGGGAAGAGTGAATTGATTTCCTTCAATGACTTTAATGGCTGCTGTTTTTCTATTAGTGCATCCAACCCTCCTTAAGAATTCAACATCAACTTATGTATAGGAGTTGAAGTTTGAACTTCTTTCCCGTTTGAGTCTTTGCTTGTGTTCTTTATCTTCCTTTCTTGCTTCCTTGAGAACATCATCCTTGAACTTAGTTTTCAACTTTCCAACCAACACAGAGAAATCTCTTTATCTTACACTTATTGGGTAGTTGGAGATGATCAATCTTTGAGGTCTTTAATGTCAACATCAGGCAGCAACAGAATTAATTCAAGTAAGTGAAAGTATTCAACTCTTCTAGATACTCTCTTGATAAGTGAGCAGTCCCATTCTGAGTCATATTTCCAGGCCATGATCCTGTTTTCTTCAGCACTAATGAGGGTTGTGATATGATCAAACAACTGGATTAGAGAAGAGTTTTTATTTGTGATCTCTCTCACAGTTGTGCCCAGAGGCCATACTTTCCCAGGGATCACCTCTCTTGGTTCTTTGATCAATTTTTCCTTCCCTTTGTGTTGATCATTGCCTTTAATAGTTACTAGTTCAATAAGTGTTTTGTTATGTTGATCAACAACATAATTTGGAGCTTCTGTCCTGAATCTCGCTCCAATGTCAAGCTTAATAACCATTACATGTTCCATCATCCTTCTCAGCTCACCAACTATTCTTCCATTAAGTTCATATCCTTTGTAGTTATGACCCTGTAGCCAGCAGGTCATGTTGTATTTGGAAAGCTTTGCTGAACCACAGTGACCTAAATCTTTCTTGATTTTTTGAATGGATTGAAATGTTGTGAATACCTGATAATCATAATTAGGAATCATGAATCTAGCTAGCTCAAACTCTTTGAGCACATCTTTCATCTCACTCATTCTCATCCTTTCTACCATGTCATATGGAAAGCCATGGTTTATTAGGGTCATAAACATTGAGCATTCAGGCCTTTCTTCCAGTATTTCTTTTGTGGTCAACATTTCATTATCCTTTAATTATTTGTTTGGCTTAGGAGGTTCATCATTTATGAGCTTATTCCATTCAGCATCACTTTCAGCCTCATCATGAGTTACTGGCTTTAATGTTGAAACATCCACTGAAGGAGTGTGCTCTGGAGATGTATGCCTTGACCTTTTAGGTGAATCTTTAACGGTGATCACATTTTCCTTTGTAGAACCTAAGTACTTCCTCTTGTTGGTGTATAGAATAAGTTTCTTAGAAGTCTTAGCAAGTTCTTTTGGTTGATTTGGTGTAGGAGCATTTGATTCATAGGCACTTATTTTCATCTTCAGCCAATCAATATCTTCATCCTTTCTTTGCAGCTAAGTATATTGTTCTTGTAGAGTCTTGTTAGCTTGGTTGCTCTCTAACACAAGCTTTTCTATTTCAGCCTTCTCATGTGCAATTGACTCTTTTTGTTCTTTGACAAGCTCAAGCAGAGCATCAATGACTTCATTGTTTTCCTGTATGTTTCTCTTAATCTTTTCAAACTAGTCTCCTGCTTCATAAGCTGATCATCTTTTTCTTTCATCATCCTCTTCAACTCTTGAATTCTTTGTTTTCTATTGTTGGACTTGACAATAAGCTTGTTGTATTCAGCCACCAAATAGCTTTTCCTTACAGGGATGTCATCTTTATTTAGCTCATCTTCATGATAGGCAATTACATCCACATAGTGGGCATCTTCTTCTCCTTCTTGTTGTTGATTAGTAATCTCATCATTACAGACTTTACTATGAGCCACACTTGCTAAGCTTGAGCATGGCTCTTCAGCTTGAATGGGTTTATCTTGATATGGTTGTGATAGTTGTTTAAGATTTATGATGGGAACTAAAGGTTTTGTTTGACTAGAGGTAACTGATTTTGAGAGTTGGAGTAGGAGAGTGGGAAGGTGCTAGCATGAGAAATCAACTCAGTCTCACCAGTGTGAACTGAATTTAGAGATTGAGTGATAGTGATGGATTCAGTATGCACACTCTCAAGTGATTGAGAAAAAAAATGGAGAGATTGGCTTAGTGTGTTAACTGGCTGTTTGAGATTGTTGAGGTGGATTTGGTTGGATGGGTGATATGGGTAGGGTGTTTTGACTGGCTGTTTAAGATTGTTGAGGTGGATCTGTTTGGATGGGTGATATGGGCATGGTGTTTTGACTGGTTGGTGAATGATGTTGAGGTGATTGATGATGTTGGTGTATGGGTGATTGATGGGGTGAATGGGAGGCTTCCACAAAGTTACCAGAAGAACTTCCTTGCTGGTCTTCCCATACTTGTTCTTGTGGAAAGTTAGCATTGACATCCACCACATGAGCAAACATGGGCATGTCTCCTCCTTCATATTTCCCACTGATCTTGTTCAGAACAGATCTACCCAGATGTGCCTGAACAAGTACATCACCATCTTTATCTATTTCAGGCAGTTCATCATTGATGATTAATTGTAAGAACCTTGGAAACATGTACATCTTATTGGCCTTCTACACCCTAATTTGGTCACACAAACAACTAAAGATATACTTTGAGTAGTTGTATGTCCTTCCTTGAAAAATGCCAATAATGCTAGATGAATGTGCCTTGAGAATCTGTCAAGCTCAGACTTCTTGTTGGAGATGCACTTTAGATAAGTGTGACAAGAGAATCTATATGGCTTGCATAGTCTCCCTTTCTTTATCTCACCCTTGTCAAAATCACCATCATACCCCATCAGGTAGAACACTTTCTCTATGTATTTATTCAAGGATACATCAGGGTGTCCAACTTCTTGTTCTCCTAAATCTAGTACCCTTTTGATGGGCTGCTGATCTATCCTTAATCTTTCATTCTTTACATCAGCCACAATCACTTCAGATTCTCCATGTTCCTCAATTTGTGTTGAATTCCAGAATTCAACTTTGTGATCTTGATGAATCACAAGCTCTGTTGTTAAAGCATAGAAGAGCCTGGATCGTCATAAGTATCTTATGATATCTTGACATCCTTCTGAAACAGGGTCGTCATGATGTAAGAATGCACACACATTATGCTCTCTAGCAAATCGATCACTCATCTGTTCATAAGAATAAAGAAGATTATGTTAGAAACAACATTATAGACATGAGAATATGAACAATTGTAATGATGACCAAGAATCAAACAGTTCATTTTTTATCATTATGACATGTTTTACCGTTAACACAGTGATCTGAGATCAGGATTATGTGTTTGTTGTTCGACTCGGTAATTTTGAATGTTTGTGAAAGAGGGAAAAAGGTTTGTTAGAACATTTTTCTAGGTCTGAAAAAGTGTTCTAAAAAAGTTTTTTGAAAAAGTGAATAGTGAATATTTAAGTCAAGAACATCATTTATGCTCTCTCAGACACATTAGTTTCATTTATTTAATGATGTGGGACCCTTTATCCAATTTAACTTATTCGTAGTTTTAAGTTCTTCTGGAGATCATTTACGGATTCCATAGATCATCTGCGGATGACTTAGAATTAAAAAAAACTTCTGCTGAAGTATAATTTAAAGTTTCATAGGTTACCAACCTATGAAATTAGATTATATTTTTTGGAGCATTGGTTCATCTGTAGTTTACCAATCTACTGATAGAAAAAATTTATTAAGTTTCACACTGTAGCTTCTGCTAATGCTAAAGGCACTCTAGCTTCTACTGATGCTTGAAATGCACTGTAGCTTTTGCTCATGCTTGAGATGCACTGTTTGAAACTTTTATTATTGTATGGTCCTAGTCAACAGCTTAGAACCATTTATTGCTATTGGACCTTGTTGACTTTGTATTCATGACAATAGTGCACAAGAAGGTTTATAATTCAAATCTAGGTATCCATCAACCAAGTTGGTGCTCAAACTCCAATTCCTTCTTTGATTCTCAAAATTAAAATTAAAATTTTATGTTTTCATGCATTAACTACTCCACCTAAATTTGTGATTAATGAAAAGATTTTGCATTCATCATAAATTATGCAGAAGAATAGGATGAGAGGCATATGACAGTCCAAAAGTTGTGTAACAAACTAGACTAACAAAAATTATGTACAAGCACATAGACATATACAATAGGATCATACTATGATACCAAGCTTCTTCCTATTTGAATTGTTTTGAAATTGTGATATGTGTGTAGTCCTGATTGCAAGTATGTTTGTCCACTAAATTCAAACAAGAGTATTGTATCAACTAGGCAAGCTGTTTATCATGTTTTAATGTTTATTAGAGATAAACTGTTATGGACTCCACATTCAATTCACCTTAGAGTTTGTCATATATTTGTGAATCAATTCATCACTTTTCCACACTTAGAAACTATGTATATTAAATTATAAATTCAATCTTGAGACACATTTGATGTCTCATAAATGCTTTGTTGAATAAGCTCTATAGAGAATATATAGTTGATCACAATGGATTCTTTTAAGAGCTTAAGATATGATCATCATCAAGTCACCAGGTCTTTACTTCCATAAAACAGAGGTGCCTTTAACCCGAGTCTTTGTTTACACAAAACAGAGGGATGATGAGGATCATATTCTATACACCAGTTGGTTACAGAAGTAAACCAAAGTGTTCATAAACCCAGGTCTTTATTTACACAAAATAGAGGGAATATGATTTGCAAATATAGAAGTTATAAGGTGTTTTACATAGCATGTTTAGTTGAGTGAGTTGATACATCAGGATAAGACTTACTTGCTTGATCCTCAAAATGGAGTTTCCCCTAGACATTCTTCTTTTCATTATGTTATGCATGCACTTAGTGTAGTTTCCACTCAAGATGAACCTACTCACATGTCAAAGAACTTCTGATCAGATGTAATTTTAATTAAGTACACAGGAAGTAAACAAGGCTATGGTGTATTATCATTTCCCTACATATGTCATGCTAATTCAAGAGACACAATAAAGAAAGAATATATATATATATATATATATATATATATATATATATATATATAATTTGGTTTTTGTTTTTGATATGCTTTCTGAATGTTTTTTTATTTTTATAAGTTACTATATATAAGGACAGTAATATGCTTTTTCTGGATTGATGTTGACTAATCTAAGTTGATCATCCCCAAAGACTCAATTAGAAAATTAAATCTAACTGAATCAAAGGCTTTAGTGAATAAACTAGAAAGCTGATTTGTTGTATCCACTTTGACTAACTTGATTAAACCCTTTTTTGAGCAGTCTCTCAGAAAATGGTATCTGATTTCAATGTGCATTGTTTTGCTGTGTTAAACTGGATTAGCAGTTATAAACATAGTAGTTGAATTATCTATATAAATTGGAGTTTGAAGGAAATCGTAGCCATAATCAAGCAAATGGTTTGCAACCAAAGTACTTGAGAGCAACCAGCTAAAGCAACTATGTACTTAGCCTCAGCTGTGGATACAAATACATTTGTTTGCTTCTTGCACTGCCATGAAACAAGTCTTGGTCCTATGAATTGACATCCACCAGTTGTGGATTTTCTGTTGTTGTTGCATCCTCCAAAGTCACTATCTGAATATGAAGAGAGAGTGAAGTCACTATCCTTTGGATACCAATGTCCAAGTGCTAGTTTTCCTTTGAGATATCTGAATATTCTCTTCACAGCATTTACATGAGACTCTTTTGGATCTGATTGGTACCTAGCACAAACAAACACAGTAAACATAATGTCATATCTACTAGCAGTTAAATACATAAGTTATCCTATCATTGAACTATATAATCTTTGATCAACATTTTTTCCTATAGGATCAGGTACAATCTTTTCAATTATTGACGCTGGAGTTTTGCATGAAGATGTATAAGCAAGGTTGTACTTCTTCAATATTTGATGTATGCATTTCTCGTGATTAATGAAAATGCATCTATCTTCTGATGAACTTGTAGACCAAGAAAGAAAGTTAATTCTCCCATTGAACTTATTTGCTCAGATTTCATTAATTCTTCAAAACTTACAGACAATCTCTTGTTACTTGATCCAAATATAATGCCATCAACTTAAATTTGAAAAACTAAGAGATCTTGATGTTCTTGTTTGAGAAAGAGAGTCTGATCTATAGTTCCCTTTCTGCATCCATGCTTGAGCAAGAAAGATGAAAATGTTTCATACCACTTTCTTGGTGCTTGGTGAAGACCATACAAAGCTTTATCAAGCTTGTATACCTTGTGTGGGTAGTGAGGATCTTCAAATCCAGGAGGTTATGATACATAGACTTCTTCATCAATTTTCCCATATAGGAAAGCACACTTGACATCCATTTGATAGACAAAGAACTTCTTATATGATGCATATGCTAGGAATACTCTTATGGCTTCAATTCTTGCAACTGGTGCAAAAACATCATCATAGTTTATTGCTTCTTCTTGTGTGTAACCTTATGCAATCAACCGTTCTTTGTTTCTCACAATTATACCTCCGTCATCTAGTTTATTTTTGAATAGCCATCTTGTTCCAATTTGATGTTAGTCTTCAGGTAAATCAACTAGATTCCAGACTTTCTGCTTTCTGAATTGTTGAAGCTCTTCTTGCATAGCTTCAATCCAGCTATTATCCTTTAGAGCAACTGTGATATTTGGAGGAACCACTTATGAAAGAAAACAAGTGAAAAGATAGATGTTGGCAATTCCACTTTGGCTTATTGTAGTTCTTTTGTCAGGATCTCCAATAATGTTGTTAACTGGATGAGTCTTATGAATTCTTGTTGTTGGAGTTGATTCAACTAGAATAGATTATTCCTAGTTAGTCATATTCATTGATGTACACGGATCCAATCCAGTTAATGAATTTAGGAAGTAGTCAAAGAGTTCTTCCTGTTCATCATTGTGCATTGAGTGGTCTTCCTGAGTTTGAACATCAGGAGTATAATTAAGGTCTTCCGTAGGAACTTCTTCGAAAGCATTTTGTTCTTCCGTAGGAGTTACACGAACTTCTACAGATGGTATATGAAGACTTGATGAATCATTTCCAATGTTTGTTGTATCTTCTTGAGAGCATAGAGCAGCTTCTAAGACATTATTCATATCTCCAAATACACAATGTACATCTGTGGATGTAGAGTTAGTAGCTATTGATGAAGTGTTTTCATCTGAGGATGTGTATTCAGTTTGTTGGACTTGTGCATCATCATTGTCATTATTTTTTGTTCCTTGTTCCATATTACTGGATGTGTGTATCCTTGGAGGATCAACAGATAATGGCACTTCATTCATATTTGGGGGAACAAATGGATAGCATGTATCATCAGATCCTGCATTATTCAATAACCAGAGTTAATAAGTCTGTTAGAGCATCTATATCAACAACCATGATGATCCTTTAACTGATTTTGGAAATAAGGATTCATCAAATGATACATTAGAAGTTTCTTCCACAATGTTATGTTGTGGAATGTAGATCCTATAAGATTTTGATGTTGAAGAATATCCAACAAAGAAACCATCATAAGCTTTTTCTAATTTTTTTAATTGTTCTTTTATGTTTAAAACTGATACATGACACCCAAACACTCTAAGATATTCTATGTAAGCTTTTCTTTTATATGAAAGCTCATAAGGTGTTTTGTTATGTTCTTTGACAATCAATGTCCTATTTTGAACATTGCATGTTGTATTCACTGCCTCAACCCAAAAGGTGATGGGCAATTATGAATTAGCAACTCCATTCTGTTGTCCTATTTTGAACATTGCATGTTGAAGCAATTGTTCTTGATGCTTCAATAAGTGTTATGTTTCTTCTTTCAGCAACTCCATTCTGTTGTGGAGTTCTTGGTGCATTGAATTGCCTTACGATACCTTTATTCCTGTAAAAGGAATCTAAGTCAGTATTAACAAATTCAGTCCCATTGTCACTCCTGAAAATTATAACTTTTAAATCAAGTTGATTCTCAATCTTGATGACAAAGTCCATTAATGTTTTTGATGTTTCACTCTTTTGTTTCAAGAAGAAGACCCATGTGAATCTAGTGAAATCATCAACTATCAACAAACAATATTGCCACTTTCCAATGTTCATCATATTGGTTAGACCAAATAGACCCATAAGAAATTTGTGTGGTGTAGTGTTTGTATTGTTAGTTTTGGATTTATGAGACACTATATGTTGTTTTCTTTTATAACAAGAAGGACAATGGTTTGAACAATAAAAATCCAATGACCAAGTCATTTTTCACCAATTTGTTCATGTTCTTCATGTTAGAATGAACAAGCCTTCTATGCCACAATTGAGATTCATCTTTTGATGACTTAGATAGGAGGCATATTTCATGTCTTGTGAGTGAAGTATTGTTCATATCCAAAACATATGTGCTTCCTTTTCTTGGTGCTTTAAGAAGGACCCAATCTTCTGGAATAAAAAAACTTGGCTTAAGAATGTAACAGTTAGTGTTATCAAATAATGTGGTATAGTTTTGATCACAAATTTCAGACACACTGAGTAAGTTATATTGTAAATTCTCATAATAGTTTACTTTCTCAAATTTAAGCACACCATTAGTTACCATTTCTTCACCAACTACTTTACCTCCCTTCTTATCCCTACCAAATGCCACATATAAGGCATTTTTATGTTTGAAGTTATGGAGAAGTGAACTATTTACTGTCATGTGCCTGGAACAACCACTGTCAACATACTACTTGTTGTCAGCTCTCCAAGATTGTTCCTACACACAGAAAGAGATAAGTTAGAATTAATAACGCAAGCCTTAATTATCTTGGGTTTGCCAGTAGTGTCTAAAATTGTTACTCCTTTATGAATAAGTCTTGAAGTTTCAGTATTAATTTTAATTTTGTTTTATTCATTCTGAGTTGTTGCAGGTGAGGATGATTCTGTTGAAGATGATATTGTTGAACTAGGTCATGGTTTCTCAATCTCTTCTTCATTCACCGTATTTTTGTTGGTTTGATGCTTTGATTTTGATAATGAATCTTGATTGTTGAAAGTTTCACTATCTTTTTTAATTTGAATGAGGTACATGAGTTCCCTTTTCAAAATTATCAAAGAGAGTATCATCAGTATTTGTTTCCTTTTCAGTCAAATCCACCCTTTTATGAGGTGTTTTTTAATTGCTGAAATGTTGTTCTTTTCTTCAAAACTTGAGCATCAGTGGATGTTTTCTCCTTTGGTTTTGGCTTTTGTTTTTGTTGTTGCTTCTTAATTTTTGAATCTTTTTCACAAACAATCGATTGAGTGTTTGATTCAGCTTTATCTGATTGTTTCTTCTTTGTGCTTTTTGACTTGTTCTTTTTATTGAAATAGCATTCTTGAGTTTAATGGTTATTTTTATTACAAATAGCACAATGTTTTTTAAAGTAGCAGTCAGATGTCATGTGATTATTCATATTGCAAATAAAACAAAAACTACTGAAGTAACAATCTTCAGTATTATTATTTTCATGTCACACCATTTGCAATACATCTCCTCTGATTCTTTGTTAGAATCAGTTATTTTCTTCTTATTTGTCAATTTCTGAGGCTTTGCATCCTTTTCTAGTTTTGAAGTTGATGTTGGACCAAAAGAACCAATGAGCCGGATCAAAAAAACCTTAAGTCCCACAGACGTCATAACAACTGCTGAAGTCCACAACAGCTGAAGACAAAGTCTGAAGACAAGTGCTGAAGACAAAGTCTGAAGACAAGTGCTGAAGACAAAGTCTGAACACAAGTGCTGAAGACAAAGTCTGAAGACACAAGTGCTGAAGACAAAGTCTAAAAACACAAGTGCTGAAGACCAAGTATCAAACGTTGTCACAACAGCTGAAGAGGTCTTCTTCAGTAGTTGTGATGGTTTTCTTTCAGTAGTTTTATGTTTTTGTTTTCAGTAGTTTTGTAAAACGACTGAAGAACTTGTTCTTCAGTCGTTGTAGTTTCAGTAGTTTTGTATCAGTAGTTTTATGTTTTATACTTAGCACTCTGATATGTTCTCAGTAGTTGTGAACATTTCAGTAGTTTGTTAAGTTTTAGTTATTTTTGTAACAAATCTGCCAGATGTCACTATCCCGTGACATCAGTAGTGATTGCACTCTATATAAGGAGTGTCAACCCAATTGTAATCTGTGAATGATTGAGCAGAAACATTTGATATTATTGAAACATTCCTTTTCATAGAAATATATTCTCTCTTTACAACCGTATTTGTTCTTAATGCATACGAATATCAAATTCTTGCTATAATTTGTCTAATTCTTGTTCTTCAGTAGTTTTGTAAAACGACTGAAGAACTTCTTCTTCAGTCGTTGTAGTTTCAGTAGTTTCGTATCAGTAGTTTTATGTTTTATACTTAGCACTCTGATATGTTCTCACTAGTTGTGAACATTTCAGTAGTTTGTTAAGTTTTAGTTATTTTTGTAACAAATCTTCCAGATGTCACTATCCCGTGATATCAGCAGTGATTGCACTCTATATAAGGAGTGTCAACCCAATTGTAATCTGTGAATGATTGAGCAGAAACATTTGATATTATTGAAACATTCCTTTTCACAGAAATATATTCTCTCTTTACAACCGTATTTGTTCTTAAGGCATACGAATATCAATTCTTGCTATAATTTGTCTAATTCTTGTTCTATTCCGCTGCGTTACACTCTAATCCATCAAACTTGAGATCTCTGATCCTGTCAAATGGTATCAGAGCAGGTTCATCATTGATCGATCTAATAATCGATCACTGAAACTGCTATCCAAGATCCAAGTTTGATTGAATTAGCATTTCTGCAAGAAACGGTTATAGAGATTGAATTTTCTGTGTTTTTGGTCATTCATCCTGAGATTTATTCTTGGTTTTCATTGAGTCTGTTGTGGTCTGTGTAAAATCGTTTAAAAGCTTGAATTAAATTGTATTTGGACCTAAAATGACTACTCCTTCAAATGATCCTCACAATACTGGTTCCTCAACCAAGCCCCCGATGCTGGTTAGGATGAGTATAACATATGGCAATGACGAATGCTCCATCACCAGTCTGTTAACAGCTCAGGTTGTTGGACATCAGTGGTACATGGTCCACACAAGCCTATGGTGAATAACCCGGAAACCAATCAAATGGTTCCGAAGAGGAGGGAGCAATACTCAGATGAGGATAAGAATTGTTTGAGATTGATGCAAAAGCCCATGGAATTCTGGCCATGGCACTGCCCAATGAATCTATTCTGGGCTAATGCATTATGAAACTGCCCATGACCTCTGGAATGCCTTGAAAGAACAATTTGGAGGAACAGATAAGGTCTTGGTAAATAATAGAAAAATCCTTGCCCAACAATATGAGACATTCTCTCATAGGAAGGGTGAGACACTGACTCAACAGTTTGAGCGGTTCTCTTGTTTGATCTCTGAATTAAAAATGGTCAAACATGAGTACACAAATAGCCAGATGAATAACAGATTTCTCAGATCACTGCCTGAGAGATGGGACACATATACTATTGTCCTACGCTCCAGTGCAAATTTGGACAAACTATCTCTCACCCAACTCCATGGGAAATTGCTCACATTTGAGAGAGAGATAGAACATAAACGAAAACTGTCATCATCTGGAAAGCTCACTGATGATTTTATACCAGGAAACACTGCCTTGGTAAGTCATAAGTCGGAGTATGCTGGATCAGAATGCCACTATGATGGGCATATTGATTTCACCTCAAACAATTCTAATCATGCCTTTGTGAGTGTTGATTGTCATCCTGGTAATAATAGTGACAATATATGCTTTATCATGGATGATTTGAAGGGCATTGCTGATGATGATCTAGAAGAGATGGATATTTTGAGCCAAATGGCCTTGATCAATATCAGATCTCAGAAATTCTACAAGAGAACCGGTAGGAAATTTCCTGGACTCTCTGACAAAATCAAAGTCAGTTTTGACAAGAGCAAGTTGAAGTGTCACAAATGCCACAGGCTTGGACACTTTGCAAGAGAGTGTAGATCAACTGGACCTAACTCTTCTGCACCCTTTTGACTTTTCCAAATAACAATTCACAATCAAAAGGGCAACACTCTGCTGGTTCTAGTCATTCATCACACCCTCAATCTCCTGCATATTTTGTTCCTCAGGGTCAAATGCCATATCCTTATCCTTGCTATTATATGACACAGTCAAATCAAGCTCAAGCTCCTATTGTACCACAATCTCATGCTCTACCAGAATCTCAACCATCTCCATCTCAATCACAACCTCATCACAACTTCTTCACACCTGGAGTCATTGACTGGAGAAACTTACCTGATAACTTGTTGTTGGTCCATGTGATCGATGAACAGTACAATTGATAGGATAATTTGATCAATATCAACACACAATCCAAATAACAACAATTGAGAAGTGAATATGATGAATCAAGACATAATTGGTACTCAAATGAACAAACTCACTCAATAACAACAAGCACAATTGTATTTCAATGAAGTACTGCTTAGAAATGGTAGCTTGCAACAGAATTCCACGATTAGGGTTTTGCAAGCTTGCCGTACAAAGTGAAATGACAATAGTATATATAGCAGTCATAGATTCGCTGACAGTTTCGCTACCAGCGAAACTGTCATGCCGAAACTATAGTTTCGCCCGACAGAACACAAGTTCGCCGGGTAAACTAAAACAACAAACTGTGAGCGAATGTATAGATTCGCTCACAGTTTCGCTGGACTGCCAAAACTGCTAATTACAAACAAAATACAAAATGAAACTAACAAAAGTCCTATTACAATGTAAAGTAAACATCTATACTAAAGTGAGTCCAACCTAACATGATCTTCAATACTCCCCCTAGGTTGGACCTTACTATCTTCACTTCTCTTGATTTGACTCATCGGCTCCGGTTTCCTCTGCTGCTGTTGGTCTATCTTCATCACCTCCCGCAGCAACATCTTTAGAAGCTTCAGCCACTGATCCTCCAAGGTTAGTTCCTGCATCACCAGCTTCCTCAGAATGACCACTAGCTCTAGCAAACTGCCTGGTCATGTCTGGAACATCCATGGCAAAGTCATCTTGTGCTCTCACCTTTTCAGCCAAACTCTTTACCTCCGCCCGTACTCCTCTTATTTTGTTTGCCACATTCATAAACAAGCTTGCCTCTTTTCGTGTTTCCTCTCCTGCCCCAGCCTTAATATGATTTTCACAAAGAGTCAAGAGATCTTCATCACTGAAGCTGAATAATTCCATCGGGTCAAACACCCTAAACTCTTTTCCATGTTTGGCTCTAATCACCGCCTCGCCAGTGTTATTATCATAAAACCACTTTTCAAAGTCCTATAAACGTTGGGGAAGAGGATCAGCCAATCTTACCCTGTTTACAGTCTTTGGTGGTTTGACTCTCAAAACAATCCTCCCTTTTCCAGTCTCCCGGTCTTTATCTTTCTTTGATCTTTTTCGTTCAGCCTTCATGTATCCAAATGACTCAAAGTCCATTTTTAATTTCCTTCTCAAGAAATACTGCCTTTTCACTTAAATGAGCATTAATCAAAGGCAAAGTGGCCAACCGTCTTAGATCCCATTTGGGCAAGGTCTTAAAAGCCTTCTTCTTGAGCATGTAGCTGATATTACCTCCTCTTCTTTTAATCATAAACATCTTTAAACTAGGATTATAACACCAACTTATTATCTTCTTGTCTGCCTCTTTCCTGCTTAAACCTTCCATATTTTGAAACAAAGGAGTAAGTTCTTCAGCCTCCTTCTCCTTCACCGACCAGTCACTCTTAGCCATCTCAAACACATCAGCTTCATCATCTCCCTTCTTAGCAACATACACCAGTGGTCTCTCATCTACTTCATAAAACTCTGGTTCAGAATCATAATCAACCAATTGCTCATCCTCCTCTTCTTCATCAATCAAACCTTTTCCTTTATCAGACATTCCCTCAGTGGTAACAGTAACAACCACTTCTTTACCCACACTATCCTTATCAAAATCAAACTGTAGGTTAACAAACCCTGCTTCAATAATATCATCATCCTCATTTCTTCCAGCATCTTCTCTTGGGATCTCTTGTTCCCCTGCTTCAGTATTAGCTGCTCCAGAAGTGCCCTCTCCTACCTTGGATGAAGTACCCGCATTCAAGAATGAGTACTTAGATATATCAGTCATATCATCTAACTCAGATTGAGTTAGTTGACTAGGTAGGCCAGCAGCAACTTTCATCTGAGAAATTTCTTCAAACAATCTCTTAATCAAATTATTCTAGTCAACCAACATCTTTTTCATTCCTTCAATTACCTCATCCTTCTGTTTTTCCCTAATCTCCTGATTCGTCAGTTTAGTCTTTATCATACTCAACTCATTGGCCAATGAAGTATTTAGACTACGAATAACATCCTCATCAAGACCAGCACTAGCCTTTTTCCCTGCTGTGAAACCCTCGTGTCGATGTTTTGATCTCCGTTCAGGCTCAACAAAGTCAGTTTTCTTTTTAGATCTCCGTTCTTTCTCCACCCTTATCTCCTCTGCTTGTGCATCTATATCTTCTTCGAAATCATAATCTTTCTCTTTTGCATATCTCTTTCTCTTCTTAGCTGCATCAGCTTGTTGCACCCTTGTTTCCTCAGTCCTTTTGTTTTCAGACTCATCGACCCGTCTGATATAATTCCAGCGTTCTGGAGGGTACATATTTTCCCAGAGATGGGTGATTTTACCACTGAAATCATGGCGGATAGCACAGCAATCAGCAAATATCCGAGGGTTCATCTGCACTAATCTCTTGACTTCACCATGTTTAGGAACATCAGGTATAAGATCATCAATAATCATCAGAATAAAGCAAGGATATAACAACCATTTATCCTTCTTCACAGCCATCACATTATCTGCCATACATGCAAAGATCACTCTAGCAATGTTTGCTTTCTCCCCTTTACAACATATCACCATAGCTTTGGCCCAGTCAAGATTAAGTCCATCGGATCCACCCTTACGGTGATCTAAGCACATAATAAAAACATGAGCTATATATCTCCATTCCTTAGATAAAAAAGACTTTTTAATCTCCTTCCTCGAACCAAAAGCTGGTCCCTCATACCCCATTTGTCTGAAAGCTTGGAATACTACAGACTCCGTCATATCCACTTCATCACCAGTATCATCTTCTAGTCCAAGAATCCTCGACACGCTCTCAGCAGTAATAGTTATATCATGATCAATCACTCTAGCTGTGATTCTCTGTACATCTCCTCCAGTGTTGTATTCTCCTGATCTCCAAAAATCTCTAATATTAAGATCATAGATAGTGGGTGAGTGAGAGATAGCATATGCAATGAGTGAACTCTGAAGCCATCTAATGCAGTCACGAAATCCGGCCGCCTTTGGAAGAGTATCGTCTAATATGGCAGTGATGTTATTCCTCTCATCAAACTTGAGATTCGCCATGATAACCATCCTTTCGGCAGCTAAAGCTTTATCGCACATGCATGCTGGAGTACTTGATTTCCTTTCCTCAACAGTAGCGGCCGTATCATCCTTCTCTTTTCCTTTCGCAGCTTTTGAATTCCTTTCTTCATCTGAACCTGTAATTTCCTCTTTCTCCTCTCCATCTGCCTTCTCTTCTTTATCCTTTACTGAAGATTCATTTTCTCCTTTGAATTCCTTGAACAACACAAATCCATCTTTATCAACTTCCATCTCATCACTTTCCACAACCTCAGCAACTAACGCGTGATTTATTTCAGATCTTGTTTCTTCCACCTCCACACTCCAGTCAAAGTTTGAGATCAAAGCTGACTCCTTTTTTGAATTTCCTTCTTCCTTTTCTTTCTCTGCTGTCAATCTTGGTACTCCAGTGTTACTAGGATCTGTGACAATTGGTAATGGACATTCACGTTTAAAATGTCCCAATTGTTTACAGTTAAAGCACCTCAATTTTGACTTATCAAATCCTAGTTTTGAGGTAGATGATTGACCACCAAAGTTCTTTCTTCCTGTTCTTTCCATGAATCTCCTGGCTCTTAAAGTTAACATCGCCATTTGCCATTGAATGTCAGTTTCTTCTAAATCATCAGGATCAACCCGATACATATCCTCCATAGTCATTCCTTTACCTTTCAATTCACCAGCAACAAGAGCTTCATAGCTCTGAACAAACATTCCAAAAAGAACCATTGTTTCAGATGAAATTGAAGTTTCAGCATTCACCTTAGAATTTCCAATTCTTTTCCAACATGATTACTACCACTTGAGAAATTACTTGTATTGCTCCCTCCTTGAATTGGATTTTGAATGTGAGAGTTTGCAGCGGATGACAACAAAGTAGCATTTTGAGAAAAACCAGATGTGGGAATCATAGTCTGGTTAAATTCTCTTCTTTTCATATCCAACTCAAAAGATTTCAACTTGTTAATGATATCCATCAGCTTATAATCTGTAAAACCTCTTTCTTGTTTGAGCATCCTCACTTGAAGACTCCACTGTGGTGGAAGAGAATCGAGAAGCCTGTTAACTTGTTCACTGTTGGAGAGTCTTTCATCATACTTCTTCAGAGTGCTTGAGACGGTTAAGAAACGATTTGTCAGATTTGTCAAACTTTCATTCTTGTATCCTACAAACGAATTGAACTCCTTTTCAGCTTGAATACTCTTGTCTTTCACCAGATATGCATTCCCATCATAGAATTCACAGAGAGCATCATAAAGAGATTTAGCATTTTTATGCTCTGCAAAATGACTATAGATATCTGGAGCCAAGCAGAGAGTTAGAGCACCAAAAGCTTTTTGATCACGATCAATCAGTTTCAGATCTCTTTCAGTATAAGAAGATGGGTCTTTGTTCTGAGAAACGACATCACCAACCGTAACCGTAGGTATATGAGGACCTGAAATAATCGATTCCCATTGATTATGATCTGTGTAGAAAAAGAAAGCTTTAAGACATCTCTTCCAATCTTCAAAATTATCTCCATTAATGAGTCTTGGAGGTCTATTAGGAGCAACACTTTCAAGATCCGCAAGTGTAAGAGTAGTTAATTTCGACATGATAGTATCGGCAGAAAAATTGATAATTTCGCTGACAAATTCGCTAACAAATTCGCTGAAAGAGGTGACTTGGCTAACAGTTTCGCTGAAACAATACTATCGCAGATACTTTCGCAAAAACAGACACTTTCGCTTGCAATTTCAGTAGCACTTTCACTTGAACAGAGACAACAATTGCTTAGTTTCGCTGCTAAATTCACAGGAAACAAGCTTGAACTTTCGTTCAAAGATAGATTCGGCAGCAATTTTGCTTGATGATTGGTCAAAAACACTAATGAACTTTCGTTCAAGGGAATACTTTCGCTTAAACTCTAGAAAACAACTTCTGATCCAAAATAACTCATAATTTCGCTGAATGAAGATGACAGTTTTGCTGTAAGAATAGTAATTTCGCTGGTCGATCTCAAAACCCTTTTTCACCTCAAAATCAATCTGAAATCATCCAAATCTCAATGAATTTGAGATCTGATGATTGTAGAATCTTTCTCAATCAAGAACAAGCATAATTCAATCAATTTCCATGCCAAAAACAGCTGATAATTCAATGAAAATTGATTGAAACTAGATATTGACCAAAACCACAAAAACTCAACAAATCAAGAGCACTAAGGCTCTGATACCATATTGTTGGTCCATGTGATCGATGAACAGTACAATTGATAGGATAATTTGATCAATATCAAACACACAATCCAAATAACAACAATTGAGAAGTGAATATGATGAATCAAGACATAATTGGTACTCAAATGAACAAACTCACTCAATAACAACAAGCACAATTGTATTTCATTGAAGTAACTGCTTAGAAATGGTAGCTTGCAACAGAATTCCACGATTAGGGTTTTGCAAGCTTGTCGTACAAAGTGAAATGACAATAGTATATATAGCAGTCATAGATTCGCTGACAGTTTTGCTACCAGCGAAACTGTCATGCCGAAACTATAGTTTCGCCCGGCAGAACACAAGTTCGCCGGGTAAACAAAACAGCAAACTGTGAGCGAATGTATAGATTCGCTCACAGTTTCGCTGGACTGCCAAAACTGCTAATTACAAACAAAATACAAAATGAAACTAACAAAAGTCCTATTACAATGTAAAGTAAACATCTATACTAAAGTGAGTCCAACCTAACATGATCTTCACTTGTCTGGTCACACTGAGCAATACTATGCTGGTGCTAGTCAACACGGTGGTGAACACCCTTTTGGAAATCTTGCTCTCATGGCCGTGGAGTCTACTGAGGGTTCCTGTTCAAATGCATCATCTTCACAGGTAACTCAGGTATCTTCAAAGGCTAAAGCCAAGTTATGTTCTGAACCATGCATAGCTGCTTTTGTCTCTATTAGAGAGGCAAATGTAGCATTAATAAATCAAAAACTTGAGCTTGAGAAAACCATTTTCAAAAGAAAAGCTGAGCATGAGTATGCTCTTAACAGTAAAAGTGATGAGATTTATAAGCTTAAATGCCAATTAAATGTTGAAAAGGCCAAGCTAGAGGTTATTCTGGAAGACCACAGGAGTCTCAAAGAAAATCTTGCAGTAACCCAAGTTGAGTGTGAACGCTGGGTCTCATCATGCAAGGGATTTGAAATGCTTCTTAGCAAGCAAACTGCTTCAAATGTGAAGTTTGGCATTGGTTACAACCATACTGCTCCACCAACAGACTTTACTCCTAACTCCATAGTTAAGTCTGAAAGTGAAAGCAATCTCCAAACCACATTATCGTGTGAGTCATTCTCCAATGATAATCTAAGATCAGAGAATGAAACCAGTGTTAAGATGTCAACAAATAAATTGACTGATGGTCTAACTACTAAGACTCATATGAAGCTGAGTACTTCAGATGTTGTTCCTTAATGTACCTCAAGTACTAAAAGAGACCCAACATCTGAAAAGCATTTCAAATCAGTTGAAATACAAGGACTAACAACTGCTGAGGAATCCATCAAACAGTCTATTAGGACGGATGGAAAACAGCTGAATTACCAGTCTTCAGCTGTTACAAATCCTTTAGTACCTAGTACTGATAGGAGGAAAGTGCTGAAGATCACACCTTCAGTAGTTTCCACTTCAACAGTCAAGATGTCCAAGATGAAGAATAAACCATATGAAATTTGTGGTAAATTCAATCATCTATCTGATGAATGTTGGTACAAAAAGGGTTTAAAGCTCCAAAGAGATGAGCTCATTAAACTAGAAATAAATAAAATGAAAACTGAGTTTGAGACCAAGTTTGTACCACAATCATCTCCACCTGATAAACCCAAGGCCTTACCCAAATCCACTAAGAAGGATGCGGTTTATCAGAAGACAGCTGATATTGTTCCTCATGATAAACCTAAGACTAAGTCTGTGAAGTCTAAGAAGGAGGAAATGGTGGGTCACAAGAACTCATCAAAAACAAGCTCTAGAGTGTCAAATGAACTGAAAGCTCGAGCTTCAAATCAGACACAACTTGTTATGATGGTTCAGCATCTGTTGGGGAGAGTTAACCAACTGGAAACCCATGTGATCAAACCACTAGAGAGGAATTCCAGGCCCAAATCCATTTCAGCACCATCTCCATCTTCATCAGCTGTTAATCATAAGAAACCAGCTATGGTTAAATCTGTTGATAAAGTCTGTCCCAAAACCAAAAAGGTTTGGGTCTCCAAAGCTAACTAGTTTCTTATGATTCTGGTCTGCCACTAACCTTTTGGGCTGAAGCTGTCAATACAGCCTGCTATGTACAGAATAGAGCCTTAGTAAATCAGAGGTTGATGAAAACTCCTTATGAAGTTTTACATCATTTAGCCCCTTTGATTTCATTCTTTAGAGCATTTGGGTGTCCCTGTTACATTCTCAACACAAAGGATCAACTCCAAAAGTGTGATTCTAAGGTGGATGCAGGGTATTTTGTTGGGTATTCATCCACTTGCAAGGCTTATAGAGTATTCAACTGTCGGACAAAGATAGTTGAAGAAACCTTGCATGTGAAGTTCAATGAATCCCCTAAGGATACAATTCCACAAAACCCTGTGGAGTTGTTTGATCTAGACATTCTGCAATATGTTCCTTATCAACCACCTGCTATTGCAGATCATATGAATCCATCATCTTCTGTAGCTAGTCATCCATCTGGTGTTACTGATGATGATGATGATATCAGTAATCACCTTTTCAAGTTTAGTGATCAACTGCCTGATTCAGCTAGACCTGATGTTCCTGTAGCTTCAGTAGCACAATCCACAACAAATGCTGATGAGATTTCTACAACTTCAACTTCCTTTGAATTACCATCTACGGATTGGTTTCAAGGAAATGCTTCACCATCACCATCTGTTGCTGCTGAGCCTGCTACAAACACTTGCACAGATCTTATTGTGTACCAAGATCTGAAGAATCACCCTATGTCTCAAATCATTGGTGATATCAATGCTGGCGTTTCAACAAGAAGTCAATTGTCAAATTTCTGCTTCTATGCTCTCTTCATTAGTCAGCAAGAGCCAAAGAACTATCACATTGCTTTAAGGGACAATGGATGGGTTGAAGCCATGCAGCTTGAGCTTCTTCAGTTCAAGAAACAACAATTATGGGAACTGGTTCCTCTACCTCCAGGTAAGTGTGCAATAGGCACTAAATGGGTGTTTAGGAACAAAACTGATGAAAATGGGCTTATTGTTAAGAACAAGGCCAGACTGGTTGTACAGGAGTTTTCACAAGAGGAAGGTATTGATTATAATGAAACCTTTGCCCCTGTAGCCAGACTGGAAGCAATTCGATTGTTTTTAGCTTATGCTGCTTATCACAACCTTAAAGTTTTTCAAATGGATGTCAAAAGTGCATTTTTGTATGGAAAAATTAAAGAAAAGGTTTATGTATGTCAACCACCAGGTTTTGAGGACAATAAACATCCTAATTGGGTGTATAAGCTTGATAAGGCTCTCTATGGGTTGAAACAAGCTCCTAGAGCCTGGTATGAGACATTATCAAACTTTCTTCTGGAAAATAATTTCACTAGAGGCTCCATAGATAAGACTTTATTCATTAAGAAAGCTGGGCAACATAATCTACTTGTTCAAATTTATGTAGATGATATTATTTTTGCATCCTCTAATCCACAGTTGTGTGATGCCTTTACAAAGTTGATGAAACAGAAGTTTGAAATTGTAGGATTCTATGTGCCCAAGACACGTAGAATATTGATGCGGTTAGTACGTTATGATCCAAGTCGGGTTATACCCAATAACAAGCTTTGCATCACCAAGAATTAGTTAATTGATGATGGGTTCATACAATTAAATAATTACACCAAATTTAGAAAGAAAAATTAGGTTTTCTAAATAATTATCTGCGAGATGAAACAAGTTATAAGGATAATTTGTTGATGGGTTTATTATTATTTTGATATTTAAAAGGGTTTAAATAACACAAATAACATGTGAGTATACTTTAGTTAAAATGTTTAATTGGAGAAGGTATATGTCACAATTTTAATAAGTCTAGTACATGACTTATTAATGTGTGATATAAGACAAGTTTAGGAGGGAAAACCCTCCCCTTTTGGACCATTTTGGGCGGCCACCTTGTGTGGAAAGGTGAGAATTATTGTCTTGAAACTTACACTCTTTATGAAAGAGTGTAAGACACACTTCTCATCATCAATTCATCTTGCATGCTCAAAAATCTCTCTCATCTTCTTCTCTCTTGATGCTCACGGCTGAAACAAGAAGAAGAGAACATTTTGGGTGTTTTTGGTGCTCTCTCCCTAGCAAGAGTGGTGGTTGCTTCAAAGGCTTTGGGTATACAAGCTTGAGGGTTCCTCCTCTTGGAACCTTGATCGATTTCATCCTCCCAGTTTTGCTGCTGGATGTTCACGGTTTTGAAGGGCAGTTGGAGGTTTTCCTTTTGGAGTATTGGTGTCCAAATCCAAGTAATCATGATGCTTACTTAAAGCCAAGTGGGAGTGAACACTTGAAGACTTCTAAGCTTGAAGTTTTTGGGCATATTTCAGACTTCTTTTGGCCGAATTTCAGCTCCATTCTACTCTTTCCGTCGACATTTGTAGCTTGCTGAAAGGTAGTTTTGGCAGCACCTTGTGGCTGTCATATTATGTGTTTTGTGTTTACATAGCATGCTCATTCACATAAATGATCCCCTTTTGGTTTGGGTTTGTTTTCCATCTTAAAACATAACTAAGAACATGAAATTTTCAGCTTTAAAATCGGTTTTAAAAACTACATATCCGCTGTGTTTTCTGAAAGTTTAAATGGTTAAACATGGATTTTGTGTTCTAGCAAACCCGTCAAATGGCATCAAGAGCCGGTTATGTGGATGACTTGCTTGTTTTGTCCTTTAAAATAGGTTTTAAAGGATGATGATAATCTAAATATAAGCTGATTTGGGGCTGCTATGTTTCTGTTTTGTTGAATCCCCAACTTTCAAGATTTAATTATACATGCTTAAGATTAAATCTTGAAAGATATATATATATGTTGATATGTTGTGTTGTTTGGACAACATCTAAACCCGAATTTTTCAGTTTATGTTGGCTGAAAATTCGTTGTTTTAAGGGGATTCATAGTTATATTTTGGATGATATAATGGATGCTTATTTTAGTGCATAACCTAGCCATTGACCTTGTGTTGTTTGGGTGTTTGTAATGGTTGTATTCATTCATTCAATGGGTTGTATTATCTATTGTTTCAAGTGTAATTTTATTTATTATTGGGTTGTAATAAATAGATTAGGTGTATTTCATTTTACTAGATATCATGTATTAGGACCTATATCTTGTAATATGAAGACATATGCCTTGGAAGCACAAAGGAAGACACTAAAGAAACATGGAGCATTTTGGATGTGGTTTCAAGTGGGAGGCTTTTGGAAGCTTTCTATGTGTTCTCTTGTTGTAACCTTAGAAAAGACCAAATGACAACACTTGTGATGGCAAATAAGTGTTGTCAACATAAGGGCTATGGTTATGCACATATGATAGTTAATGTTTATGCTTGTTTAAATGTTTGTTGTTTGTTTGAATGGTTGATGTTTTGACATACATAACAAACTCACTAACAACTTAACAAGCTGAAAATTGATGGTTCTAAAAGTTTATATAAAGTTATTAAAATGGTTTAATGATTTTAAAGATTAAAATTGGTTTTAGTCAAAGGACCATAGGGTACCTTGTATTTGATTGCATGCAATACAAGTACATAGAGTTTTCTAAACTAATGTTATGTAACCTTTAAATATTCTTTAACAAGATCAACACCGTCCTTTTACACAACACTTGAGTCACTTGAGAACTCTTAGTGGGATAAAGGTCACCTAACCACTTTGAGGGAACTCGTGATTCAAGGTGAGAATGCCTTATTTGTGGGATAAAGGTCACCTAACCACTTGTTTTGGAAAACTCACACGTGGGTGTAAGTAGGTGTCTTGATTTGCAAATCATGTCAAATGGATCACCTACGATGTGGTTTCCAAATGGTGTTGATGGGATTAACATGCCGACTTTACATATGATGTTTCAAGTCGATCCCATATTTCTAGAAGTTGCAAATGGTTGCAATCGTCAAACGTTGACCACCTTATTAATTAAAAACGTGGGATAAAGGTCACCTAACCACAATTTAAATGTAATGTTGGGTTCTAGATTTTATATAAAAAGACCTTAAAAGACATTTATTATTAAAATTACAATATGGAAAATACTAAAATAAAACTTTGTTAAATTTTGTAGATGGCCTCACATAATGATAATTCCGATAACTCATCCGTGTCCAACCAATCTCTACGAGCGATCCTCCAAAAGGAACGTCTAAATCATAACAACTTCATCGATTGGTATCGAAACTTGAGAATCGTTCTCAAGCAAGAGAGAAGATCGTATGTTTTAGATGACCCTATCCCCGATCAACTAGCGAGGATGATGAGGAGGCCTACAACGATTGGCTGAAGTACACTGAGGACTCCGTCCAAGTGTCTTGTCTCATGCTAGCGAGCATGACTCCAGATCTCCAAAAGGAGTATGAACACCACGGAGCTTACGACATGATAACCCAGCTGAAGGAAACGTTCCAACAGCAAGCAAGGGTTGAGCGCTTCGAAACGGTTCGAGCACTCCATGCATGTCGTATGGACGACAACCAATCTGTTTCATCTTATGTACTTAAGATGAAAAGTCACATTGACCGCCTCGAGAGGCTTAATTGTCCCGTCTCGAAGGAGTTGGCCACGGATTTGATCCTCAATGGCCTTACCAAGAGGTTCGAGACATTCGTGTTGAACTACAACATGAATGCTTGGGACAAAAGCATTGGTGAGCTTCACTCAATGCTCAAAACTGCCGAGGCGGCCATGGGTAAAAGGGTTTTACCCGTTCTCACCATCAATGAAGGTGGGAACAATAAAAGGCCTCGTCCCGCACCCAAGGCAAAGGTTACCAAGGGTAAGGGACCCGCTTGGGGAAAAGGGAAAGGGGTGGTAAGGGTACCACCCAAACCACAAGAGAAGAAGCAAAAGGTTGCTACCAATGACCCATGCTTCAAGTGTGGGGAGATTGGACATTGTGCAAGAAATTGTCCTGTCTATCTCCAAGAGTTGAAAGCCAAGAGGGATGCCGGGCAGACCTCAGGTACAATATACATGATTCATATTGATCTTAATGTTACATCTTCAAATACATGGGTATTGGATACCGGATGTGGAACTCATATTTGCAATTTGTTGTAGGGGTTCACAAGAAGTAGGGACTTCAAACAAGGAGATGTTAGCCTCTTCATGGGCAATGGAACTAAAGTCTTAGTTGAAGCTCGTGGGGACTACATCCTAAGACTTCCAAGTGGCTTGGAAGTTATTTTGAAGAATGTTTTGTATGCTCCTAGTTTGACTAGGAACATTATTTCTGTATCCCAATTAAGACTTTATGATTATGTATTATCTTTTATTGAAAATGATATTCATGTTTCTTTAAATAATATGTTCTATTTTAAAGCTATACCCATTAATGGTATTTATGAATTGGTTCATGAAAATGCTTTAAATAGTTCATTGTACCATACTAACACCAAAAAACTCAAGTTGGATTTGAGTGATACCTATCTTTGGCATTGTCGTCTTGGTCATATAAACAAGAAACGTATACAAACCCTTCAAAAGAATGGTCTTTTAAAAACAAATGAATGTGATTCATTTGATGTGTGTGAATCTTGTTTACAAGGTAAAATGACTAAGGCACCCTTTAGTGGAACTAACGAAAGGGCAAAAGATTTATTAGGAATCATACATTCGGATGTATGTGGTCCTTTTAAACCAATGACTAGGAATGGTGAAAGATACTTCATTACCTTTACCGACGATTATAGTCGCTATGGGTATGTGTACTTATTAAGGCATAAAGATGAGACTTTTGAAATGTTCAAAATCTTCAAGAATGAAGTAAAAAATCAACTCAACAAGTCAATTAAAGTTCTCCGTACCGATAGAGGAGGTGAATACCTAAGTGATGCCTTTCAAGATCATCTTAGGAGTTGTGGGATTGTCTCACAACTCACTCCACCTAGAACACCATAACATAATGGTGTGTCTGAGAGGAGGAATCGAACCTTATTGGATATGGTCCGATCTATGATGGCTAGAAGCTCATTACCTCTATCATTTTGGGGTTTCGCTCTGCTCCCACGGCTCGTATTTTAAATATGGCCCCAACCAAAAAGGTGGAAAGGACACCTTTTGAGATATGGCATGGAAGAGTTCTATCCCTATCATACTTAAGGGTCTGGGGTTGTGAGGCTTATGTTAAAACTCCCACACTAAACAAATTGGAAGTCCGATCCACCAAGTGTATCTTTATTGGATATCCTAGAGATTCTATGGGATATTATTTCTATGATCCACTGGAACAAAAGGTGTTTGTTGCCAGAAAGGGTGAGTTCTTAGAAGCAAAGTTCCTTATGGAAGGAACTGGCAGTAGAACAGTGGATCTTGAGGAGGATCAAGAACCAAAACCCGATGCACTTTTGGTTGAAACTAGCACTCAACATGAGGATGTTGAAGTTGATCAAGTGGTTGATCAATACACACAAAACGTTCGTAGAAGTGGTAGAATTAGTAATTGTTAGGATCTCAGCCCTTGGTTTAATCGATTGAACAGATTTAGCAGCGGATTAGCTCAGAATTAGACAAATTCAACAAGAACAATTGATATAAAACGATAAAAGAATTTTGTTATAAAGAGAGAAATATCCGACAAAAGGAATATTGCATTAGGATTGTCGGCCTCAAAGGCACGATTACAGGTGAGTCATCTTTCCTTATAAAGAAAAGAATGACGTAGGCTGATGTCACTTGAAAGTGACATGTAACCGTTTTATAACTACTGATGTTTAACAACTACTGAAGATGTCAACAACTGACATCTTCTTACAAATGTTCCTAAGTGTTAAACATCTTATTTACAACTACTGAAAAACATAAAACTACTGAAACTACAACGACTGAAGAACAAGCTCTTCAGTCGTTTTACACAACTACTGAAACATAAAATATAAAACTACTGATATCACAACTACTGAAGAAGTACTCTTCAGCAGTTGTGACAAACTACTGAAGCTTCAGTACTTGATCTTCAGACTTTGACCTTCAGACGTTTCATCAGCTGATGACTTCAGTAGATATCATCAGCTGATGTCTTCAGTCTTTGTCTTCAGACTTTGTACATCAGTTGTTGATCTTCAGCACTTGTGAACTCTTCAGCTGTTGTACTTCAGTACTTTGGTCTTTCAGCTTCAGCACTTATGTTCTTCAGCTGTTGTACTTCAGTACTTTGATTCTTCAGCTGTTAAGATCTTCAGCACTTGATCTTCAGCTGTTGTAGCCTTCAGCACTTGTCAAACTACTGATGAGGCTTTCAGCAGTTGTTATGATACGTGTGGGACTTAGAGGTTTTCTGATCTTGGCTCATTGGTTCTTTTGGTCCAACAAACTCCCCCTGAACCAATGCAGCCAAAACCTCTAACTTATTTAAACTCCCACTTATTGATGGCAAAAATGTTGGTCTTTTTCCTTCTTGATCAGTAGAGAAGATGACCCATGTACGCTCCGGCCTGGGAAGAACCTCAAATATTTGTTTGGCAGAGTATGAATGGGAACTCTGTTTTGGGGAATTGGACACAGAGTTGTTATCCCATTCATGAGATTCACTTCCCCATAATGAGTCTGTACGACTCTCTTGTGTAGGCCTCAAGGAAGGTGATTTGTTCCTCCATGGTTAGCTCTTCAGCACCTCCTTCAAATAGTGATTCCGGCCCATAATACTCAGACAGGTATTTGGCCTGTTTCCCATTCTTTAGCTCCACAGTTGTTATTACTCTGTAAGCGAACTCATCCGGGTGATTACCCTCTAGGAACAACTGGAGCTCATTTTTCCTGACTTCCTCAAGCCTCTTGTAAACTAACCCCTTTTTCACTATTTTGTTTTCCAGCATCTTCTGAGGGGTTAGATTAGCTTTGTAGGCCTTCTTGAAGTCTTCTAGGATTTCCCAGGGTGAAACTACAAAGACCAGAGAGATCACTTCATCTACGATCTTTTTCACCTGGCCAATGTATCTCCGAGGTATATTGTTCTTGTGAATTCTGTGAGAGACCCTGGGATCAGGCCAAATCCTCACTCTTTCCTTTTGATATTGAAAGGTATGCCTGAGAGTGTAAAGTCTGAGGGCTTGCTCCTTCATATTGATGATGGAAGATGTGGCTGCATAAGCTTTGTCAACTCTCTTCAGCAATTCCTCATCATGCTGTTTATGAAGCTCTTCTTCTTCTAGCTTTACTTTAACCATTTGTCTCTGGACTTCAGGAGTAATTGCTGAGGAGTGACTTGTGGCCTTAGGCAACTGAATTACAGCTGATAGCGGCAGCCTGTCTTCATCATCTTCTTCATCTTCTTCTAGCCTCAATATCCTTCTCTTCTTCTTCAAGGGTATATCATCGGCTATGGGTTTTGAGGGTAAGGGAGTTGGTTTGGTGGGTTGTGTTTTGGGTGGTTTAGGTGTGGGAATGTTGACAGGCTGTGCTAGCATCCTTGAGGTGAGTGTGGCTTTTGATTGCTTTGCTAGCTCAGTCCTGCTCCCAGCACCCACTTCATTCAAAGCTTCAATAACAAGCCCCTTAGTGTATGCTTCAGACGAACAGATCTTGGTGGTGATTGCCAAGATACTGTCCCTGGACCAAGCTTTGATCTCAATCATTGATCTTCCAAGATATTTGCAATAAATCTTATCATGATTTCTAGCCTTTCTCTTTCTAACACTTCATAACTTGCCCATCTATTCTGGATTTCTTCAATCTCTAGTCGTCGAATCTCAGAGTCAAGTTTGTTGGTGTCATGACCTTGCCTGAACAGCTGATCAATGATGTTGTCCATTGATCTACTGTGTTCGGCATCAGCCTCTTTTATCAATAGCTCCAAGGCTTTCTTCAGCAATGTGCTCATCAGTACCTTTCTTTCGTTTGTAGGTGAGCATTGGTTGCTGTTCTTTCTCCTTTTGGGCTTGCTTTGCTTCCTTCTTTTCCTCGGATCTTTTCCTCTTCTGTTCTTTCACTGCAGGACTCTCCCCCTTTTTGGTTGCATTGGAGGCAGGGGTTGAGACCGCAGAAAGAGTCTTGTGGACAGCAGCATCAACCAAGGGCTGTAATGTTGAGGAAAGCCTCTCATCAAGGGCTTTGATCACTATATCAGTGATTATGGGGGTGATGAGAGGGAGGGAATTTTGGAGTATAGCACCTATTTGCTCAGGAGGTTCTGTTCCTGAGAAGTAGGGCCTGAAGCGAGGCAGGTGGTTGAGTTTGGGGTGGCTCTGTTTTGGAAACCTTCAAGGGAAGGTGCCATCTGTGGGTGTATGAGGGTGGCAGATGGACTTGCATCCTGAGACATCTTGGCCAGCAGCTCTTTGAGTCTGCTAACCTCATCCTCTAGAATGGTGTTTTGAGCAACTACATCAAAGAAGAAGCTCAGGTCATCATCAGTTGTGACTGAATCACCTGACCTCCTGACAAAGTCAGAATGAACATGCCTTGAGTGTAGATCAATTGTAGCATGTGCCCCTTGTTCTCGGTTCTGGGGACTTCCAGCCTCAGGACTATGTCCTTCATCAGCTGTTGCCACTGGTGAGGACTTAGAGATGTTACCAGCTGCATCCTGGTCATTCTTTTCTGAGTCAAAGCAGTGGCAGCCTCACCAGTAGTTCGCACCTCCTTATACACTAGAAGATGGAACATGATAACCCCTGTGCTGTGGGTTGACAGAAGCATTTTGATCCTCCCCCTCAGTGTTGTTGAGGTTATCCCAGTAGTAATTGGTGTCTGGGTGGGGGGTGAGGAATGCAACTGCGTCAGCACTTTTGCAACAATGATAGTAGGGCTTTGAGGGGCGGTTGCATCAGGAGAGGGTGTGGAAGCAGTGTGCACCCGGGACAGGTGGTGCTCTTCAATGGTAATCCCCTCAAGTGAGGAGGATCCCAGCATTGTGGCTTCCCTGTGAGTGGTTGCTTCAGGTTCCTTTTGAGAGGAAACCTGAGCGGCTTCAGTGGGTGGAGTCACAGTCTCTACTGGGGGGTTATTTCCAGCAGAGATAACCTGCGTTGGTGCTGCAGGAGCATCCACAGGGGACTCAATTCCCTGAGTAGCTTTCTTAGGCTTCTTCTTTGTGGGTTTGGAGGGGACTTTGGATTTGGAGGTGGAGGCTGTGGGTTCCAGCTGCGTGGGTTTGCGCAGCTTGGCAGCCTGTTTGAGAGTTTGGTCAGTGTTGTGTCGGGAGTATACCTCCGGCAATACAGCCAAAGCAGGGACTCCCAGACCAACTAGTCCCTCAGCAGAAAGCTGATTCTCTATTATGGCCATTATAAACCGAGGATATAGTATCCAACGTTAGAAAGTGGTTTTGTGGCCATATCCTTGAGTTCAAGAAAATTATTTCAGAGAAGTTTAGTGGTTCTTGTTCAAGGATAGAGAACAATACCTGTTGCCATCTGGAAGACAGTTGATCCCAAGAGGAAGTCTTCGGAGCCAGGCAAACATTTACCATATGAAATAATAATCGTTCAGCATCTGGAAAATGTTTCTTCAGGATTGTTGAAGCACTAAGATCACCCTGATATCCATGTTGTTCAAAGGAAAGATCAAGTTGGCGCTTAGGATATCCAACAGGGTAGGCAGCATCATCTAACAGTATATTTGGCGGATGGTAGCAGTAGAGATGACCACCTTATGCGAGTTGATAGATGAATGGATAGATTCTCCAGTAAGGTCGCATTCATCCAGAACTGACGTAGCGAATCGGCATAAATGATTGGATTTAAAGGAAAGCCGTTTTTAGTGGGGATTGGACCATAAGATCTATAGCATTTTCAAATTTGGTCCAGAAGGGCGATTTTGTAAGGTACGCGACACAGTTGTGTCGAGGTTTGAGTTGCATGGTCGCCATTAATGAAGGTGAAAGGTTTTCAGAGCTTTTGAAAAGTTAGGTCGGGAAAGAATGAAAAACTCTGAAAGAGGGATCAGGTATATATAGGGTACGGGTTATGAAACGACTGAAGGTTTTGGTGTTATGTTGGAGTCGCGCAGTTATAAAACAACTGAAGACATGGTGTTTACTATCAGACGTTGAAACAACTGAAGTCTCTGATTTAGGCATCAGTAGTTTTAAAAACTACTGAAGACAAGTTGGACTTCAGATGTTGAAACAACTGAGGACTTGGTATTAGTCATCAGTAGTTGTGAAACTACTGAAGACCGTGGTTTTGCCATCAGTTGTTGTAAACAACTGAAGACTTGGTGTTAGTCATCAGTAGTTGTGAAACTACTGAAGACATGGTATTGCTTCAGTTGTTTATAAAGAAACAGCAGTTTGTGAACTACTGAAGAGAGAGTACTCATCAGTAGTTGTCGTCAATTCATAGCCTTTCAGCTGTTTCATACTGTCCTCAACACTTACTCATCAGCTTTTAGCTGTTTTCAGTAGTTTCATAGGACATCAGTACTTATCTGTTTCTACTGATTTTCAGTAGTTGTAACTACATCAGTAGTGTAGAACAGAAAGTCCAGTACTTAAAGCATTTAGCCTTCAGTAGTTATAAAACTACTGAGGGTAAAATAACTCATCAGTACTTATATGTGACATGGTTACCAATGATCATCAGTAATTACTGAGATCATCAGTAGTTGTCACTTATTCTAGCTGCAGCATACCAAGCCTTAACACCAGGTTGTGGAAAGTTGAACTATCCAAAGGCTTAGTAAAAATGTCTGCAAGCTCATCAGCACTAGGCACAAACATAGGATTAATTAGACCCTTTTCAAAACAATCTCTTATAAAATGATGTCTAATTTCTATATGTTTGGTCCTAGAGTGCTGGACAGGATTTTTGACAATGCAAAGAGCTGAAGCACTATCCATTAATAATGGAGTCTTAGTCTCTGTAATGCCATAATCCAAAAGTTGATTCTGAAGCCAGAGTATTTGGGATGTACAACTTGCAGCAGCAATGTACTCGGCTTCAGCAGTGGATGTAGCAACAGATGTTTGTTTCTTACTCTGCCAAGAAATCAAACAGTTGCCTAGGAATTGGCATCCACCAGAAGTTGATTTCCTGGTCAACTTACATCCTGCATAGTCACTATCAGAGAAGGCAACTAATTTGCAAGAATGTCCAGTGGAATACCATAAGCCTAGAGATTGTGTGCCTTGCAGATATCTAAAGATCCTCTTGACTGCAATCAGATGAGACTCCTTAGGTGCAGCCTGAAATCTAGCACAAACACATGTAGCAAACATAATATCTGGTCTAGAAGCTGTTAAATACATCAAGGAACCAATCATACATCTGTAAAGGGTTTCATCAACACCTTTACCTTTCTGATCAACATCCATTTGTGGTGTTGCACATGGGAGTAGAACAAGATTTACAGTTTTGTAAATCAAACTTATTCAAAAGATCTTTTGTGTATTTAGACTGATGAATGAAAATTCCATCAGCTTTTTGTTTGATTTGCAAACCTAGAAAGAACTGTAATTCTCCCATTGCACTCATTTCAAACTTCTGTTGCATTAAGGTTTGGAAATCCTCACACAATTGGGGATCAGAGGATGCAAATATAATATCATCAACATAAATTTGAACAAGTAGCTTATGCTGATCCACCTTCTTAATAAATAAAGTTTTATCTATGGAGCCTCTAGTGAAATTATTCTGTAGAAGAAAGTTTGATAAGGTCTCATACCAAGCTCTAGGTGCTTGTTTCAACCCATAAAGAGCTTTATCAAGCTTATATACCCATTCTGGGTGCTTATTATCCTCAAAGCCTGGTGGTTGACACACATAAACTTCTTCTTTTATTGTACCATATAGAAAAGCACTTTTGACATCCATTTGGAAAACTTTAAGATTGTGGAGTGCAGCATAGGCTAAAAACAATCTAATTGCCTCCAGTCTGGCTACAGGGGCAAAGGTTTCATCATAATCAATACCTTCTTCTTGTGCAAACCCCTGCACAACCAGTCTGGCCTTGTTCTTAACAATTAGCCCATTTTCATCAGTTTTATTCCTAAACACCCATTTAGTGCCTATTGCACACTTACCTGAGGGTAGAGGAACAAGCTCCCACACTTGCTGTTTCTTGAATTGAAGAAGCTCAAGCTGCATGGCTTCAACCCATCCATTGTCCCTCAAAGCAACATGATAGTTCTTTGGCTCTAGCTGACTGATGAAGAGAGCATAGAAGCAGAAATTGGACAACTGGCTTCTGGTTGAGACACCAGCATTGATATCACCAAGGATTTGAGATATTGGGTGATTTTTCAGCTCTTGGTAAACAATCAAATCTGTGCAAGTGTTTGTAGGGTCTTCAGCAGCAGCAGATGTTGATGCAGATTCTTGAAACCATGAAGATGGTGGCAACTCAAATGAAGTTGAGGATGCAGAAATCTCATCAGCATTTGTTGTGGATGGTGCGGCTGGAGCTACAGGAGCATCAGGTTTAGAGGACTCAGGCAGTTGATCACTAAACCTGAAGAGGTGATTACTACTATCATCATCATCTTCAGTAGTAACACCAGGTGGTGAACTGTTGACAGAGCAACAGCAGGAGATTGATAAGGAACATATTGCAGTATGTCCAAATCAAAGCTCCACAGGGCTTTGTGGAATCTTGTCCTTTGGAGATTCATTGAACTTGACATGTAAAGTCTCTTCAACCATCTTTGTTCTGCAATTGAAGACTCTGTATGCCTTGCAAGTTGATGAATAACCAACAAAGTACCCTGCATCCACCTTAGGATCAAATTTCTGGAGCTGATCCTTTGTGTTGAGAATGAAACAGGGACACCCAAATGCTCTAAAAAATGAAATGAGAGGGGCCAAATGGTAGAACTTCATATGGAGTCTTCATCAACCTCTGATTTATTAGCACTCTATTCTGCACATAGCATGCTGTGTTGACAGCTTCAGCCCAAAAGTCAATGGCAGTCCAGAATCAGCCAACATAGACCTTGCAGCTTCAATGAGGGTCCTGTTCTTTCTCTCCACAACTCCATTCTGTTCAGGAGTTCTTGGAATACTAAACTGTCTCTTTATTCCCTTGGAAAGGTAGAACTCATCAAGTGTATTGTTCCTGAATTCTGTTCCATTATCACTTCTAATACACTTGACTGAGAGGGAATACTGCTTCTCAGCATACAACACAAAGTTTATGATCTTCTGTGCAGCTTCATCCTTTGAATGTAGAAAGAAAGTCCATACAAATCTGGAGTAATCATCCACAATTACCAGACAGTATTTTTTCTGTGCCATGCTCATCACTCTCACAGGACCAAAGAGATCCATGTGAAGAAGTTGTAAGCAGGCAGTGGACTTTGGTTCTTCAATAGGTGGAAATGAAACCTTGTGCTGTTTTCCTTTCAAACAAGCAGTGCAGTTGTTTTCACACTTGAACTCCTTCATAGGCATTCCCCTTACTAAACTATGGTGTATCAGCTGATTCATGTTCTTGAAATTAACATGTCCCAGCCTTCTATGCCATAGATTAGATTCTTGAGGAGAGGCCTTGGAAAATAGGCAAGGATGGCCTTTGAGATCAATTTTCTTGGAAAGATCTAAGGCATACACTCTTCCTGTCCTGTTGGCCTTCAGGAGAGTGTGAGCATCCAATACCTTGTCAATCAAACTCAGAACTTTGGATGACAGAATCCTGCAGTTCTTGCTTGTGAAAAGGGCAACATGGCCTTTGTCACACAATTGACTGACACTCAAAAGATTATACTTGAGATTTTCCACATGGTGACATCATCAAACTTTATTTCCCCATTGGAAACAAAGCCCTTCCCAATGATGTAACCTCTTGCATCATTGCCAAAGGAAACAAATCCCTTCCTTCCTGGAGAGTAGTCATTAAGAAGTGAGTTGTTCCCAGTCATATGCATAGATCCTCCACTGTCTACATACCAGATGCTACTTTGGCATGTTGAAGAAACCTGCATAAATAAACAATCAGTTAGTTTTGGAGACCCAAACCTTTTTGGTTTTGGGCCTGGTCTCATCAACAGATGGTAAACTAACAGGTTTATTGGACACAATAGCTTGAGGTGAAGGAGATGGTGTAGAAGAGGAATCCTTCGGCTTGGATCTCCTTTTCTGGGGTTTCAACACAGGGCCATCAAGTTGGTTAACTCTTCCCAACAGATGTTGAACCATCATTACCAGCTGTGTCTGATTCTGGAGAGAGCTTTCAGCTCTTCAGACACATTGGTATTGGTGTTTGATGATGAGTTCTTGTGTTGCACCATCTTCTTTTGAGCAACCTCAGCTATTGCCTGTTGCACTCCTTCCTTTTTAGATTTCTTTTTGGTCATAGGAGTAACAGGATTTGATGCTGCTGGTACAAACTTGGACTCAAACTCAGTTTTCATTTTAGCCAAATTTTCTTTAATTTTCTCTTTTTGTTTGAGTTTGGATCCCTTTTTGTACCAACAATCATCTGTGAGATGATTGAATAGACCACATATTTCACATGGTTTCTTCTTCATCTTCTGTTGATCATCAACTAAAGAAGATGAAACTACTGAAGACTTGCTCTTCGGCAGTTTAGAAGCACTTTTTGCCTTCTTGTCAACTTCCTTAGTAGGCTTCAAATCCTTCCTACTGACAGTTTTCTTCTCTTCAGTGCTGTCAGTCATTAGGATTTGAACTCCAGATGTTATCCCCTGCTCTCCAGTACCCTCAGTACTGCTAGGGATAACACTTGGGTTGATCAACTCATTGATCATGTGAGTGTCAGCAGTTGAACCATCAATATCAGCTGTTAGGTTCACAGAGGGATTACTACTGACTTCAACTACTGATGGTGCTTTATCAAGTAGTGAATCACATGATGAGGTGGATTGGTCATTACTTTCTCCATCAGAATCCGCTCCTGCTCTTGAAGCAAAAACTGTAGGAGGAGCAGTGTGATTATAACCAATTCCAAACTTCACATTGGAAGCTGTTTGCTTACTAAGAAGCATTTCAAAGCCCTTGCAAGATTGTACCCATCGATCACACTCTACCTGGGTGACAGCAAGAGTATCTTTGAGGTCTTTCTTCTCTAAGAGTACATCCTCCCTAGCCTTATCATCAAATTTGGCATTTTAATTTGTAAATCTCATCAGTTTTCTCTCTTTAGCACAGACTCAAACTCAGCTTTATTTTTGGAAATTGTTGTTCTAGCTCTACATTTTTATTGATTAAAGCCACATTTGCTTCTCTAATAGAGGCAAATGCTGCTATGCAAGTTTCAGAACATAATTTGGCCTTAGCCTCAGAGGATACCTGTGATACCTGTGTTGAAGAGGTATTTGAGGATGATCCATCAGAGGATTCCAAAGCCATGAGAGCTAGATTTCCAAAAGGATGCTCACCACCATGTTGACCAGCACCTGAGAACAGTTGTTCATTACCAGACACATCATCTGGTAAACTGCTCCAGTCAACAACACCTGGTGTGAAGAAGCTGTGTTGTTGAAGTTGATTAGGTTGATGAGATTGGGATGGTTGAGGCTCAGGGAGTGCATGTGGTTGCTGAGCAGTGGGTGCTTGAACCTGACCTGGTTGTGGCATGTAATAGCAGGGGTATGGATATGGCATTGGCCCCTGTGGAACAAAATATGCAGGAGATTGTGGTTGATGATGATAACCAGAATTGACAGGTTGTTGCCCTCTGTTTTGTTGACTATTGCCAGGGAAAGTCACAAAGGGTGCAGGAGAGTTAGATCCAGATGATCTACATTCTCTTGCAAAGTGCCCAAGCCTGTGGCATTTATGGCACTTCAACTTACTCTTGTCAAAACCAACTTTGGTTTTGCCAGAGAGTCCTGGGAATTTCCTTCCAGTTCTTTTGTAGAACTTCTGAGATCTGATATTTATCAAGGCCATTTGGCTCAAATATCCATCTCTTCTAAGTCATCATCAGCAATCCCCTTGAGATCATCCATGATGAAACATAGATTGTCACTATTACAACCAGCAGAATAACTATCAACACTCACAAAGGCAGGCTCAGAAGTGTTTGTAGAGAAATCAATATGCTCATCATACTGGCTTTCAGATGACGCATATTCTGACTCTTGATGTCCAATCAGGGCAGTGTTCCCTTGGACAAAATCCTCAGTGAGCTTGCCAGATGAAACCAATTTCCTTTTCTGCTCTATCTCTCTCTCGAATGTAAGCAGTTTCCCATGAAGTTGGGTGAGAGATAGGCGATCAACATCAGCATTTGAGCGTAGAACAATGGTATATGTGTTCCATCTCTCAGGCAGTGATCTTAAAAATCTATGGTTCATCTGACTCCTGGTATATTCATGTTTAACCATTTTCAATTCAGAGATTAAACATGAAAACCGCTCAAATTGTTGAGTCAGAGTCTCACCCTTTCTATGAGAGAAAGTCTCATATTGTTGGGCGAGGATTTCCCTGTTGTTTGCTAAAACCTCATCAGTACCACCAAATTGTTCTTTGATGGCATTCCAGAGGTCATGAGCAGACTCACAATGCAGAAGCCCAGAGTAAATCTCATTAGGAATAGCCATAGCCAAAATTCCATGGGCTTTTGCATCGATTTCAAACAACTTCTTGTCCTCATCGGAGTATTGCTCCTTCTTCTTTGGAACCAACTGGTTTGTTTCCGGATCATTCACCATTGGCTTATGTGGTCCATGTACCACAGATGTCCAACAACCTGAGCTATTGACAGACAGGTGATGGAGCAATCTTCTCTGCCAAATGTTATACTCATTCCTCACCAAGATCGGAGGCTTGGTAGAGGATCCAGTATTGAAAGGATCATTAGAAGAAGTAGTCATTGTGGAAAATCAGACAGATTCAAGTAAAAACACATAAATTTAGCTCAAAACCCCACAGAACCTCAAAAAAACGGCCAGAAGCGATACACTCTCAATCTCTATAACAGATCCTTGCGAATTTTGCTAATTCGATTAAACTTAGAGCGATTGAACAGTTTCAATGATCAATTGTTAGATCGATCAATGATTAACCTGCTCTGATACCATTTGTTAGGATCTCAGCCCTTGGTTTAATCGATTGAACAGATTTAGCAGCGGATTAGCTCAGAATTAGACAAATTCAACAAGAACAATTGATATAAAACGATAAAAGAATTTTGTTATAAAGAGAGAAATATCCGACAAAAGGAATATTGCATTAGGATTGTCGGCCTCAAAGGCACGATTACAGGTGAGTCATCTTTCCTTATAAAGAAAAGAATGACGTAGGCTGATGTCACTTGAAAGTGACATGTAACCGTTTTATACTACTGATGTTTAACAACTACTGAAGATGTCAACAACTGACATCTTCTTACAAATGTCCTGAAAAACATCTTATTTACAACTACTGAAAAACATAAAACTACTGAAACTACAACGACTGAAGAACAAGCTCTTCAGTCGTTTTACAACAACTACTGAAACAAAAATATAAAACTACTGATATCACAACTACTGAAGAAGTACTCTTCAGCAGTTGTGACAAACTACTGAAGCTTCAGTACTTGATCTTCAGACTTTGACCTTCAGACGTTTCATCAGCTGATGACTTCAGTAGATATCATCAGCTGATGTCTTCAGTCTTTGTCTTCAGACTTTGTACATCAGTTGTTGATCTTCAGCACTTGTGAACTCTTCAGCTGTTGTACTTCAGTACTTTGGTCTTTCAGCTTCAGCACTTATGTTCTTCAGCTGTTGTACTTCAGTACTTTGATTCTTCAGCTGTTAAGATCTTCAGCACTTGATCTTCAGCTGTTGTAGCCTTCAGCACTTGTCAAACTACTGATGAGGCTTTCAGCAGTTGTTGTGATACCGTGTGGGACTTAGAGGTTTTCTGATCTTGGCTCATTGGTTCTTTTGGTCCAACAGTAATCCACCTGACAGATATGGATTTTTCATGGATGGATGCTATGTGGTAGATTCAGATGAGCCAACCACATACCATGATGCAGTGTCCAACTTGGATTGTGACAAATGGCTTGAGGCCATGACGTTGAGATGCAATCCATGTATGACAATCAAGTTTGGGAACTTGTTGTACCACCTCTTAATTCCAAGGTAGTTGGAAGTAGTGGGTTTTCAAGAAGAAAACCGATATGCATGGAAACTTGGATACTTATAAAGCTAGACTTGTAGCGAAGGGTTTTACTCAAACTTAAGGGGTTGATTATGATGAAACCTTCTCACCTGTTGCGATGCTAAAGTCTATAAGGATATTGTTTGCCATAGCTGCTCATTATGATTATGAGATTTGGCAAATGGATGTCAAAACCGCGTTCCTAAATGGATATCTTGAGGAAGATGTTTATATGGTTCAGCCTGAAGGTTTTGTCGATCCAAAACATCCTAATAAAGTATGCAAGTTAAAGAAATCAATCTATGGATTGAAACAAGAATCGAGAAGCTGGAATCATCGTTTTGATGAGGAGATAAAGAAATTTGGCTTCATCAAAAACGCTGATGAGGCTTGTGTGTATAAGAAGGCTAGTGGGAGCACAATAACTTTCCTAGTATTGTATGTTGATGACATACTACTATTTGGAAATGACATTCCAACCTTGGAAGGTGTAAAAACCTGGCTTGGAAGTTGTTTTTCCATTAAGGATCTTGGAGAAGCCGCTTATATTCTGGGAATAAAGATCTATAGGGATAGATCAAGGCGGTTGATTGGTTTAAATCAAAGTGCGTATATTGATAAAATCTTGAAAAGGTTCAAGATGGAGAACTCTAAGAAAGGTACCGTACCTATTCAAAGGGGAACGATATTGAGTACGACTCAATGTCCAAGCTCAAAGGATGAGCAAGATAAAATGAAGGCAATCCCATATGCATCTGCTATTGGATCCATCATGTATGCAATGATATGCACTCGACCGGACGTGTCATGCGCCTTGAGCATGACAAGCCGTTACCAGCAAAATCCTGGAAACAGTCATTGGATGGCTGTTAAGAACATACTTAAGTACCTAAGGAGGACAAGAGATATGTTCCTGATCTATGGATCTGGTGACGAGGAGCTCGTTGTAAAAGGTTACACGGATGCGAGTTTTCAAACCGATCGTGACGATTCACGGTCGCAATCGGGATACATTTTCATTCTGAATGGAGGAGCGGTTTCTTGGAAGAGCTCCAAGCAGGATGTGGTGGCTCTATCAACTACAGAATCAGAATACGTCGCCGCCTCATTGGCAGCTCAAGAAGCTGCATGGTTAAACAAATTCATTGCCGATCTGGGGGTTGTCCCTTCCATTCAGGACCCCCTAGAGATCTTTTGTGATAACGAGGGTGCGATTGCTCAAATCAAGGAACCTCGTGCTCATCAAAAGACTAGGCACATTGAGCGGAGATTCAACTACATACGGGATGAAGTTGAAAAGGGAAAGATATGTATTCGCAAAGTTCACACGGATCAAAACATTGCGGATCCTCTCACGAAGCTCCTTGAAAAGGCAAAGCATGAAGGTCATACTTGTGCCATGGGACTTCGATATTCTAGTGATTGGATTTGATCTGTAAATTTTGTATTTGGATATGTGGAACTCTATATATTTGAATAAAATTATTTGGTTATAGTGTTTCAATTAATGTTCCTATTTAGCATGTTTTATCCATGAGTGAAATGTTTACTCTAAAATGTCCGTAGTCGCTCATACTTGTGGGAACAAGTGCGAGAGTAAGATTATTATGAACTTGGATTGGTTGATATTCATAAGGATGAATATAGAGCAATGGGTTGCTACCAAGGTTCGTAGATATTTGTGGGACACAAATATTGGACTAACCCGCATCTCAAATTTTACTACATGGAATCTTAATGATTGATCATAAGTAAATTTGAGTAAAGGCGAATATCATTTGGTATCCTACGACCTGAGATACATATTGAGTTTTGATATCACTAAGTATTATACCTTGAGCTAATTCTTCACTGTCCTGAGATAGTGGACAGTACATAAGGGTATGTTCAGATATAACACGAGGTGTTTGTGAGAAATGTATGTAGTCAAGATGGAATTTGTTCCTCTTATTCGTTGAGAGTTAGATGTCTAAGGCCTGATTAAGTTAAATCAACAAGGAATGATCATTTTGTGTCCTTGGATTTAACATGACATCTGTAACAAAAGGATAGATGATTGATTCACCTAAATCATTTCAAGTAGTGTACTTGAAAGGGATGATGTTATTGAATGGCTATAAGTCATGCGTATTAAGGGTATAAACCGTTGTTAGGCGGTATTTACTGCTTGCATCAATCTTCTATGAATCTTGGGCAAGTGGGAGATTGTAGGATTCTATGTGCCCAAGACACGTAGAATATTGATGCGGTTAGTACGTTATGATCCAAGTCAGGTTATACCCAATAACAAGCTTTGCATCACCAAGAATTATTTAATTGATGATGGGTTCATACAATTAAATAATTACACCAAATTAGAAAGAAAAATTAGGTTTTCTAAATAATTATCTGCGAGATGAAACAAGTTATAAGGATAATCTGTTGATGGGTTTATTATTATTTTGTTATTTAAAAGGGTTTAAATAACACAATAACATGTGAGTATACTTTAGTTAAATGTTTAACTGGAGAAGGTATATGTCACAATTTTAATAAGTCTAGTACATGACTTATTAATGTGTGATATAAGACAAGTTTAGGAGGGAAAACCCTCCCCTTTTGGACCATTTTGGGCGGCCACCTTGTGTGGAAAGGTGAGAATTATTGTCTTGAAACTTACACTCTTTATGAAAGAGTGTAAGACACACTTCTCATCATCAATTCATCTTGCATGCTCAAAAATCTCTCTCATCTTCTTCTCTCTTGATGCTCACGGCTGAAACAAGAAGAAGAGAACATTTTTGGTGTTTTTGGTGCTCTCTCCCTAGCAAGAGTGGTGGTTGCTTCAAAGGCTTTGGGTATACAAGCTTGAGGGTTCCTCCTCTTGGAACCTTGGTCGATTTCATCCTCCCAGTTTTGCTGCTGGATGTTCACGGTTTTGAAGGGCAGTTGGAGGTTTTCCTTTTGGAGTATTGGTGTCCAAATCCAAGTAATCATGATGCTTACTTAAAGCCAAGTGGGAGTGAACACTTGAAGACTTCTAAGCTTGAAGTTTTTGGGCATATTTCAGCCTTCTTTTGGCCGAATTTCAGCCTCCATTCTACTCTTTCCGTCGACATTTGTAGCTTGCTGAAAGGTAGTTTTGGCAGCACCTTGTGGCTGTCATATTATGTGTGTTGTGTTTACATAGCATGCTCATTCACATAAATGATCCCCTTTTGGTTTGGGTTTGTTTTCCATCTTAAAACATAACTAAGAACATGAAATTTTCAGCTTTAAAATCGGTTTTAAAAACTACATATCCGTTGCGTTTTCTGAAAGTTTAAATGGTTAAACATGGATTTTGTGTTCTAGCAAACCCGTCAGAAATGAGTGCCATGGGAGAATTACAGTTCTTTCTGGGTTTGCAAATCAAACAAAAGGCTGATGGAATTTTCATTCATCAGTCCAAATACACAAAAGATCTTTTGGAAAAGTTTGATTTACAAAAGTGTAAGCCCTGTTCTACTCACATGTGCAACACCACACAAATGGATACAGATCAGAAAGGTAAAGTGGTTGATGAAACACTTTACAGATGTATGATTGGGTCCTTGATGTACTTAACAACTTCTAGACCAGATATTATGTTTGCTACATGTGTTTGCGCTATATTTCAGGCTGGACCTAAGGAGTCTCATTTGATTGCAGTCAAGAAGATCTTTAGATATTTGCAAGGCACTCCATCTCTAGGTTTATGGTATTCTACTAGACATTCTGGTAAATTGGTTGCTTTTTCTGACAGTGACTATGCAGGGTGTAAGTTGACAAGAAAGTCCACTTTTGGAGGATGCCAATTCTTAGGCAATTGCTTGATTTCTTGGCAGAGTAAGAAGCAGACCTCAGTTGCTACATCAACTGCTGAAGCAGAGTACATTGCTGCTGCAAGCTGTACATCTCAGGTACTCTGGCTTCAAAACCAATTATTGGATTATGGCATAACAGAGACTAAGACCCCATTGTTAATGGACAGCTCTTCAGCTCTTGTATTGTCAAGAATCCTGTCCAACACTCTAGGACTAAAGATATTGAAATCAGACACCATTTTATTAGAGATTGTTTTGAAAAAGGTCTGATTGATCCAAAATTTGTTCCTAGTGCTGATGAGCTTGCAGACATTTTCACTAAGCCCTTGGATAGCACAACTTTCCAAAATCTAGTGTTAAGGCTTGGTATGCTGTAGCTAGAATAAGTGACAACTACTGGTGATCTCAACTCACAAGTACTGATGATCATTAGTTTATTATTGTCATATATAAGCACTTTATTTGTTGAAACAACTGATGTAGTTACAACAGCTGATGTAGTCACAACAGCTGTGGTAGCCACAACTACTGATGTCAGTAATGCAGATAAGTACTGATGACCAATGAAACGTCTGAAACTCAGATCTAAGTCTGATAAGTGTGGAGGTCAGACTGAAACAGCTGAAAAGCAATGAATTGACGACAACTACTGATGAGCCTTTTTGTCTTCAGTAGTTTCCCAACTGCTGTTTCTTTCTAAACAACTGAAGCAAAACCATGTCTTCAGTAGTTTCACAACTACTGATGACTAACACCAAGTCTTCAGTTGTTTACAACAATTTATGGTAAAACCAAAGTCTTCAGTAGTTTCCCAACTACTGATGACTAATACCAAGTCAGTTGTTTCATCACCTGAAGTCAAAACTGTCTTTAGCAGTTTTATAACTACTGATGACTAAATCTTCAGCAGTTTTATAACTACTGATGACTAAATCTTCAGTAGTTTTATAACTACTGATGACTAAATCAGAGACTTCAGTTGTTCCAACGTCTGACGGTTAAAACCAAGTCTTCAGTTGTTTTATAACAACTGCTGATCACACCAATACGGTCAGTCATTTCAAACCTCTGAAAGTTAATACCACGTCATCAGTAGTTTCAACAACTGCTGACTAACATCGAAACCTTCAGTCGTTTTCTAACCCTACCCTTTAAATACCTTATCCCACCTTCAGAGTTTTTACTTTCTTCTCTTCTCAAACCTGACGTTCAAAAAAAACTCTGTAACCTCTCTTCATCAATGGCGGCCATGCAACTAAAACCTCGACACAACTGTGTCGCACATCTCACAAAATCGTCATACTGGACCAAGTTTAACAATGCCATTGATTTAATGGTTCAGTCACCTTACAAAACGGCTTTTCTGTTAAATCCCACCATATATGCCGAATCTCTTACCCAATTCTGGACAAATGTCACTCTTGTCTCCGAGGAGAATGACACAGAGTCTCTTCAATCGTTTGTCCATTGTCAAAAGTGGTTATTACTCCAGACATTCTCCGCCAAACCCTCAATCTGGATGATGCCACTTTCCCAACTGGTTATCCAAAGGGCATAATCGATCAATCATTTGCCCAGCATGGATACCAGGGTAACCTGAGTGCATCTACCATATTGAAGAAACATTTCCAGGATGCCGAACGTCTCATCTTTCACCTGGTAATGTCTGCCTTGCCCCCAAGACTTCATCATGGGATCAAATGTCCACAAGGTGGCAACAGGTAATGTACTCCATCCTTGAGCAACAACCTTTAAATTTTTCTGAAATACTATTTTTAGAGCTCAAGGATATGGCCCAAAAACAACTGCTAACCATTGGATATTATATCCTCGGTTCATAATGGCCATAATTGAAAACCAGCTTCAAGCTGAGGGACTTGTTGGCCTGGGAGTCCCTGCTACGGCTGTATTGCCTGAAGTATACTCCCGGCACAACTCTGACCAATCACTAAAATTGGCTGCCAAGCTGCGCAAACCCACGCAGCTGGAACCCACAACCACCACCTCCAAATCCAAAGTCCCCACCAACCCACTAAAAGGAAACAAAAAGGCTACTCAGGGAAACGAGTCCCCTGAGGATGCCCCTGCACCATAAAAGCAGGCTATATCCACTCGTTATAACCCCCTAGTGGATACAAGGACTTCCCCAGCCACAACCGCTCAGGATTCCTATCGAAAGGATCCTGCAGCAACCAAAGAAGGGGTACCCACTAATCTGGGATCTTCCTCATTTGAGGAGATTGCCATTGAAGAGCACCATTCTCCCCAGGTGCATACTGCTTTTACCGCATCTCCCACTGCAACCGCCCCACAAAGTCCTACTCTCATTATTGCAAACGTGCTGACTCAGCTGCATGCCTCTCCTCCTCCCCAACAAACACCAACAATGGGGAAAACCACAACAATTGAGGAAGAGGATTAACATGCTTCTGACAGCCCACAACACAAGGGTTTAACTGTTCTATCTCCTGGTGTGGATATGGAGACCAGAACATCTGGTGAGGCTGCCACCTCTTCTGAATCAACACATGATCAGACTGAGGTTGGTAACATAGCTCAGACATCACCAGAGGCAACAGCTGATGAGGGACATTGTCCTGAGGCTGGAAGTTCCCAGTTCCAAGAAAAAGGGGCACATGCTAAAACTGGTCTACACCCGATGCATGTACATCCTGCTACAAGCAGGAGGTCAGGTGATTCAGCATCTTCAGATGATGACCTGGGCTTCTTTTATGATGTTCTGGCCCAGAACACAATTCTTGAGGAAGAAGTCAGTAGACTACAAAGACTACTTGACCAATTCTCTCACACAGCAAGTCCATCTGCCACCCACATAAACCCACAGATGGCACCTTCACCTGAAGGTCTCCGATACACTCAGCCACTCAAAACTTCTGAGCCACCAGCTTCAATTTCTGGCACTGCTTCTCAGGGAGAGAACCCCTCTGAGCAAACAACTGCTATCTTTCAGCAATCCCTACCTCTCATCACCACAATGATCACATACATTGTGATCAAAACCATGGATGAGAGGCTTCCCTCAATCATACAACCCCTGGTGGAGGAGATTGTGAGCACAAGGCTTTCTGCTACTCAAACCCTTGCAACCAATGCAACCAAAAAGGGGGAGAATCAGTCAGTGAAAGCAAAGAGGAAGAGTATAGAGGGGAAGAAAGATAAGGAGACTGAGAAGGAAGAGGAGTTTGTGAAGGGAGCTGACATTGATCAAGTGGGTGAAAGTCACAAAGACTTTCATGTCACATATAGAAGAGGAAGGTTGAAGGAAAAGAAAAAGAACTCGAACTCGATGAGATGATCAAAATGGCGGATGCTACACACAGTAAATCAATGGACTCCATTATTGATCAACTGTATAGATAGGGGTTCGATACTGCACAGCTTAACTCAGAGATTAGGAGACTTGAAGTTGAAGAAATTAACTCAAGATGGGCAAGTTATGATGCATTGGAAAGAGAAAGACTAGAGATCATGATCAGATTCATTGCAAAATACCTTGGGAGATCATTGATCAAGATTAAGTCATGGACCAGGGACAATATCTTGGCAATAACCACCAAGATCTATTCGTCTGAAGCATACACTAAGGGATTGGTGATTGAAGCACTAAATGAGGCAAGTGCTGGGAACAGAAAGGAACTAGCAAAACACTCAAAAGCCTCACTCACTACAAGAATGCTAGAACAACCTGCAAAACCTCCCACTTCAAAATCACAACTACCACAACCCACTAAACCAACTCCTTTACCCTCAAAACGAACAGCCGATGATGCACCCAAGAAGAAGAAGAGAAGGGTGTTGAGGTTACAAGAAGAAGAAGAAGAGGATGATGAGGAAGAAGATAGGCTGCCTCTTTCTGCAGTCCTAACTTTGCCTAAAGCCAAACCCATGCCCATCACTCCCACCTCACAGATGGAAGCTGTGAGAATAAAGATAGAAGAAGAACAGCAGCAAAAGCTTCATGATGATGAGATGCTGAAAAGCATAGACAAAACTTATGTTGCTTCTTCCTTAATATCAGCATGAAGAAAGAAGCTCTGAGATTGTACACCCTTGCTAACACATTTCAATATCAAAAGGAAAAGGTGAGAATATGGCCTGATCCTAGGGTGGCTCACAGAATTGTGAAGAAAGACATTCCTTCGAGATACAAGGCCAAGTAAAAAGGATCGTAGATGAAGAGATCACAGTGGTCCTTGTAGTATCACCCTGGGAAATTGTAGAAGATTTCAAAAAGGCCTATGAAACTAAACAGCCACCCCAAAATATGTTAGAGAACAGAGTGATTAAAAAGGGGTTAGTCTACAAGAGGCTTGAGAACTTCAAACAAAATGAGCTCAGTCTGTTACTTGAAGGGACTCACCCAGATGAGTTTGCATACAGACAGATCATAACAATTGAGCTCAAAAATGGCAAACAGGCTAAGTACATTTCAGAGCTGTATGGGCGTGAAGGATTGTTTGATGGTGGAGCTGAAAATCTTACCATGGAAGAACAAATTATGTTTCTCAGAGCATACACCAGAGAATCCTACAGGCTTATACATGGGAAGTAGATTTCATGGACAGGACCACAGCCCTGTGTCCAGATCCCCAAATTCAGGGCTCCTATCCATACTATGCCAACCAAATTTCAGAAATCTATTCCCAGGCCAGTGCTTAATTGGGTCATCTTCTTAGCTGATCAAGAAGAAAAAGACCAATCCTACTGCCAACAATAAGTGGGACCTCAATAAAGTTTGTTCTTCCGACGAAGGTTTGTTCTTCCCGTAAAGATCAGCTGATTGCTTCTTCTTTCTTTTATCTACAGAAACTGTGTGTACTTCCTCAATAGGTAAACACTTTTTAGTTTCTTCATTTGGAGATTTCTATTGCTGATGAAGTTCTTGAAGACCTTCATTTAGCTGAGTTATTCTCTTGCAAATAGTCTTCACCACGTTTCTTTGTTTTAGAGGATATGGGAACTTTGTTTCTTCAAGAACTTTTGGAATGTTTGTTTCAAAAATAGTATTCTTACCCATGTTCAGGAGCTCATCATCATGTTCATCAGAATCATCTAAGTCATCACACTCATCAAAGTCAAATTCTAAGTCATTTTGATTAATCTTTTCTGATTCAGAAGACTCAATTTCATTCACCTTAGTTTTATTATGATATCTTGTTGATTAGAAATTGTTTCAAACTTGGTGCATGGCATAAAATGATTTGACAAGTTATTTGTCATTGATTCAGGTAAAGATGAGTAATTATTGTTTATAGGAGGTGCCACAACATTATATCCCAACCCAGACATGTTCTTTGATTCAAAATGAGAATTTAATAATTTCTCATACTACTGAGATGAAAGTTGATACTTTTGAAGGTTCACTTCAGTTGACGCATGATCAGCTATGGATTTAGTTAAGGAAGTGGTCAGATGCTTAACTTGTGCTTTTAAACTATAATTTTCTGAAACAAGTTTATCTAAATCCTTTTGTAAAGAGTTATTTTTTATTTGATATAATATATGTTCTCTTACATAAGATTCATTCAAAATCATTGTTTCATTAAATTATCAGCCAGTTGTAGAGCATGAACTTGTATCTTTCAACTTCCTCAACATATATTGATGAACATAGCCTATCTCTTACCTCTCTAGCCATGGGTGGAACTTTGTTTTCCATGTGAGCCATTAAAGCTTGATTTTCTTCCAAGACTTCCTTCTCATACATACTCCAGTCATATGTTCCATCTTGAAGTATGATCAGCCCAGTTTCTTTTGAGTTATTTGTTCCTGCTGATGTATTTGTGGCTGGTGGGGATGAGTTGGTAATTTGTGGTTGCCTGAATGATCTTTGAGATGATGATGGTTGGTGAGACTAATGTTGCTGATGTTGTGTCAAATCAGGATTTGATTGTTGATTGCATTCTCAAGAAAAGTGTCCATAGAGATTGCACTTGAAGCATCTTACCTTTGACTTATCAACACCAATCTTTGATGATTTACTTGTAGCAGCCAAATTTTTATTTCTCCTGATATATTGTTTGGCTCTATAAGCAATCATTTCCATTTGCCATTGTAGATCCATCTCCGCCACTACATCAGGATGTAGGTCTTCCAAGTCTTGTTGACAAATGTTGGCAGATGCCAATGAGCTTCCCAGATAAGCTTGAAAACTTAATTGAAATTTGCAAAAGCTGCCTTTTGTTCTTCAAAGTCTAGAATGATAGTGATGGGCTCTATTTGGTTGTTATTTGATGAAGACTTTGTTGATGATGTATCTCTTCGATCATCAGTTCTTCCTTTATCTTTTCTTGACTAACTTTGAGAAGATTTATTTGAAGGCTTTGATGCATAGAAACTTACTATCTCTTCAACTTCACTCAAAGTACAATAGTTATCACTATCATTGTTGGAAAAGAAGGCACTTCCAGCACTTTTTGTTTCTTTAAATGACAGGATGAGACATGGGTTCTCAAACTCTTGTTTCTTGATTTTTCATCCATTTCAAGAGTCTCAACTTTAGCTACCAATGTATCTAAACCAGTTGCTTTAAGGTCAATGGTGTTCTTGAACATGAGTACAGTTTGCTTCCAACTTTCTGGCAAAGTATGGAGCATCTTCTTGTTTAATTCCTCATTTTTGCATTTAAACTTCAAGATATTCATCTCTATTACAAGTTGCATAAATCTACGGAGTTGTTGAGGAATTGATTCACCCTCAATATGATGAAAAGTTTCATATTGTGAACGAAGGGTGTCCTTCCTAATGCTTCTGATTTCATCACTCCCTTCACAGAGTGTATGAAGAATATTCCACAAAGAATTTGTTGTTTTGTAATTCTCACATCTGATCAATATTTCTTCAGGTAAAGTCATACTAAGTAAGTTATGACTTTAACCTTCTTAATATCATAAGGCGACAGATCGTTTGTATTTATTGGTTGATTATTGCCATTATAATCCGGCCCAAGAGTAGGTGGAATATAGGGACCTTTAGTTATTGACACCCATAAGTCAGAATATGTATAATTCACGTGCTTCCGGAACTTGATATTCCAAGATTTAAAATCTGCTTTTGTTTCCAACTTTGGAGGTTGGTATGATGATCCACCAAAGTTACTCATGTTTGATTTGTTAAATAAAAATTTTGGTAATGTATTTGTTCAATTAAATATGAACAATTATGAATGTCAATCAATAACCAATCTACTATTCAATTGATTTGAATATTGACCGAAGTTAATCAAGCAATGTAACGGTACTTGCCGAAGGACAATTCACTGTTTTAATAAAATCACACAAAAATAATTTGCTTAAAAACAATATATCTAATCAGCAAAAACTAGCAAATCTAGTGAAACAAACAAACAATTAAATACTATTAACACTAATAGATCAATCGATCTAAATCAATGAGCACTTGGCTTTGATTCCACCTATGAAGCCAAGGATCACAATAAAAAATTATCGGTGTTAATAAGGAATCACGTTAATGTTTGCGGAATTAACATTAACCTTGTTTAATTATTTTAGTAAGTAATTATCAAATTTAATGATTAATGATTATCACTAACACAATAAGAAGAACACAAGTAATAAGCAAGCAAAAAGATCTGATTCAAATGTATTTCATTAAACAGATTAATGATTACATATGAATAAATGAATAATGAATAATAAATGCTTTGAACGTGTTGATGTTGATGTGACGACTGCTAGGGTTTATGTTTGTGTGATTTGATATGATGTTTAGGTTTGCCAAAATTATGCTTGGTTGTTTGTGTTCGTATATCCCTTTTGATATGAAACCTAGGATCTATATTTATAGGCACGTGTGTTTCAGTTAAGGAAACAACAGATCTCTTGGGATTTGCATAGTTGTCTTATTGACTTGCAACACATGTATTATTTAAATACAAGTGTTTGGGTTCTATAGCTACATAGTCCTCCATAGGTGTTTGTTCTTCCGTAGGTACTTCTTCTTCCGCAGGAGTTTGCTCATCCACATGAGTCTTCACTTGAACTCTGATTCACTTGAACTCTAGTTGATTGTTCCTTCGCAGATGATCTTCGGATGTTTGTTACTTGTAAGAAACATATCTACGGAAGAACAATATGTTCATCCGTAGATGTTTCTTACACTTAATCAATTTCAATAAATGACCAAGTATTATGTTTGTACTTGCAATCATACACAGATCAATACACATATGGGTTAACCTATATACACAATGCATACATCAAAATAATGAATTACAATCATTCATTACAGATATCGATTAAAGTTCGAAGCCTATACAAAAATCATCTAGATCTTGTCATTCCTAGATCTAACATATTTCATGTTGTTCTCCATTGTCTGTCTAACAAGTCTGGGGGATAGGATCAAATTCCATATGGTGTGGGCTGCCTAGTTCATGGATTGGTGAAGAGCCTCTGCTTCAACTACTCAAGGTTTGTGCCGACTAACCTCATGGGAAACCTTCAAAAGGACACATTCCTTATGTATCCTAGATTTATCCAACATATAATCAAATGTGAGTTAGACTAGAGTCAACTTGTCTATGCAGCTACTCTGCATGTCCCTCAAATGAGGTCGAACATCTTCAAATTCTTGAAGAGAGTGCCCACCAATTTCACTGGAAGACACACTATGCTTCTTCCAGGTATGATTAAGCCAATGGCTCCTTGTGACATCCCTATTAACCCCACAAGTGATGAACCCACACCAGTAACTACCTTTACTTTGCCAGATCTTTTGATGCTCACCCCATCAAACACACATATCAGAGATGTAAACAAACCCTTGCTCAGTCTACTATGATTGAGCAAGCCCCTCCTATTCAAACCAAAAAGACTAGAGTGGAAAGATGGGCTCCAACTCAGTTAGAGGTCTCACCATCCTTCTTATTTGACCTTTATATGGAATTTGAGTCTCGTCAGTCTCAATGCCCTAAGCCTTAAACCCAGGCCTCAAGCCTTCAGGATAAGTCCTAGCACTCTCCTAAGAAACCAAAAAGGAACAACCCCACCAAAGGCTTAATGACCATAGACATTGACCAACATCCCGGTCAATAGGCTTCACTTTCCTATTCTTTACTAACCTTATAATCAGAACTGATAAGGAGATTACATCTTTATGGAGATGAAGTTGATCCACAACACCCTCTATCAGATCAATAGAGCCTAGAGGGACCTCTTTTCTCTAGCACACATCATTAAAGCCTACTGAGGTGAGTCCCCCGGATGTGGAGGGGACTCATGTAGATTCAGCTGCCACTACTAAGGAACTCATTGGATCCTCAGGACATTGGTACCATCTTTGAAACTGAATCTACGGCTTTGATGACTTTGAAAAAGACATCCCTAGGCAAGGGAAACCAAGGTGCCAAGAAACCACATCTAGTGATGAGGGTGAACATACAAGGTATGCTACCTCACCTCCCTATGATTCTTCAAAAGAAGATAAGGGTAGTATGAAACTCATCATTCAAGACCTACCTTCTAAAGTCTTAAATATTGAATCAAAGGTTAAGACTTTAGAGGATAGGTCTGCCACTCAGCAACTTGAGGTTGAAATTCTCAAGGCATAACTAGCTGAGGAAAAGATTAAGATATCTGTCAGGCATGTACCTATTCAGGTCTCATTGACCTCTTCCTCTAGCTCATCTATCTCTCAAGATTATGCTACCAAAAAGGGGGGCAATGTTCACAAACAAACAATAGAGGAACCATAGAGCGAAGCTTTAACTTCTCTATCTGCTAGATACCCGGTTCCTACAACAACAGTCTTTCCTGAGCCTCCTTAAGTTGCCCTGCAAATGGACCCAAGGATGCTCAGAGATCTCAACAGGATCTTCTCCAAGTTCCTATTGAGATCTTCTTGAGATCAGCCTAGTCCCTATGCGGCCATGATATACGTTGCAGCTAAAAAGCTTTAGAGGCTATGTGCACCTTCTACCACTATGGAAGAAGTTGGTTGATGTGCTCCAAATTATACATAAAAGTCCTATCAAAAGCACATCAATTATTTCTTAATATATTCCTTAAAATGATGAAAATGTACTTAAAAATGTTAAATTGTGTTTTCAGGTGTTTAAAAGGGCAAGATAGACAAAAGAAGCATATTCAACAAGAAATTAAAGTAATCCGAGATTTGGAGTCCAAGCATGGGGCCGTGCCTTATTAAGTACGCCCCCATGCCTTGCAAGAAACACACCCCCGTGTTAAATTAACACACCCACATGCTTGTGTTGGATTCTTTATGCCCAAGACACATAGAATATTGATGTGGTTAGTATGTTATGATCCAAGTCGGGCATACCCAATAACAAGCTTAGCAAACACCAATTAATATTTAATTGATGATATGATCATACAAATAAATAAATACACCAATTTAGAAAATGGTTTTCTAAATAAGTTGCATATGAGATTGAACAACCTATATGGATGTTTTGTTCACAGATATTGTTTGTAATGTTATTTAAGTTAGTCAATTAACATCAAATAATAAAGGAGTGTGTGTGAGTTATACAATTAAGAGGTTAATTATATATATAACTCAAATAAGTGACTAGTTTATGAAAAATAAAAGGGAGTTTTGGGGGGAAACCCAAATCACTTTTGGGTTTCGGCCGCCCCCTAAGAGGGGTTGAACCCTTTTTTTTTCATTAGTGTTATTGGAACAAAACACACAGACTCCATCTTGCTTGCTCCCTCTCTCTCTCTCGCACATGCAAAAAACCACAAGAACAAAAGGTTTTCTCCTTTTGTTGAAGAGATTCACGGCTGAAAGTGTTCCAGCAGCCTCTTCTTTCAGTTTTGGTGCTCAAATCCTAGCAACAAGGTGTTTGCTTGATGCTTGTGGGTGTGGATGCTTGAGGACACCTTTCCTTGGTGTTTTGGTCATTTAATAACCTCATCATCTTCACTGAAAATCGATTTTCTGTAGCTCCACAAATGGTAGTTGACAGGATCAGCGATCACAAGTTTGATGTATTAGAGTTCAAGGCAGCGGAATAAGAATAGGAATTAGACAAATTGTAGCAAGAATCGATGCTTGTATGCATTAAGAGCACATACGGTTATAGCGAGAGAATATATTTCTGATTCAAGGAATGTTTATAGATATGGAATGTTTCTAATCAAATCATTCATTCATTCACGACATTCACTTTATTACAATAGGTTGTCACTCCTTATATAGAGTGTAACAATCACTGCTGTTATCACGAAAGTGACAACTGGCAGATCTAATACAAAAATAACTAACTCTTAACAAACTACTGAAATGTTCACAACTACTGAGAACATAACAGAGTGTTAAGTACAAAATATAAAACTACTGATTAGAAACTACTGAAACTACAACGACTGAAGAACAAGCTCTTCAGTCGTTTTACAAAACTACTGAAACATAAAACTACTGAAACTAGAAATATAAAACTACTGATATCACAACTACTGAAGGAGTACTCTTCAGCAGTTGTGACAAACTACTGAGGCTTCAGTACTTGATCTTCAGACTTTGGCCTTCAGATGTTTCATCAGCTGATGACTTCAGTGGATATCATCAGCTGATGTCTTCAGTCTTTGTCTTCAGACTTTGTACGTCAGTTGTTGATCTTCAGCACTTGTAAACTCTTCAGCTGTTGTACTTCAGTACTTTGGTCTTTCAGCTTCAGCACTTGTGTTCTTCAGCTGTTGTACTTCAACACTTTAGTTCTTCAGCTGTTGAAGTCTTCAGCACTTGATCTTCAGCTGTTGAAGTCTTCAGCACTGTCAAATTGCTGATGAGTCTTTCAGCAGTTGTTGTGATACCATGTGGGACTTAGAGGTTTTCTGATCTTGGCTCATTGGTTCTTTTGGTCCAACAAACTCCCCCTGAACCAATGCAGCCAAAACCTCTAAATTATTCATTATCCCACTTATTGTTGGCAAGATGTTGGTCTTTTTCCTTCTTGATCAGTAGAGAAGATGACCCATGTAAGCTCCGGCCTGGGAAGAAATCTCAGATATTTGTTTGGCATGGTATGAATGGGAACTCTGTTTTGGGGAACTGGACACAGAGTGTTATCCCATTCATGAGATTTACTTCCCCATAATGAGTCTGTATGACTCTCGAACATAGGCCTCAAGGAGAACAACTTGTTCCTCCTGAGAGAGTTCTTCTACTCCTCCTTCGAAGAAGAACTCTGGACCATAGTACTCTGATAAGTACTTCATGGTCCTGCCATTTTTCAGCTCCACCGTAGTTACCTCCCTATACAAATTCATCAGATGGTTGCCTTCAAGGAGTAACTGGAGCTCATTCTCTGGATGTCTTCAAGCTTTTTATATAACAACCCCTTCTTAATCATCTTGTTTTCTAGTAAAGCTTGAGGGGTCTTCTTTGCTTGGTGAGCTTTCTTGAATTCAGATTTCCCAAGGTGAGACTACAATGGCCAACATGATGGTAGAATCTATTGTTTTTCGTACCCGGCCATTGTATCTATGAGGAATAGTTCTTTTATGGATTCTAGAACTCACCCTGGGGTCCGGCCATACTCTCACTCTCTCCTTCTGATACTGAAAAGTGTGCCTGAGAGTGTACAGCCTTTGAGCATGCCCTTTCATGGCTTGAATAGATGATGACTGAGGAAATTCCTTGTCAACCATCTTCAACAGTTGCTCATCGTGCTGTTTCTGCTGTTCTTCTTCTTCTATCTTGACTCTGACCATTTCCCTTTGAGAGTCAGGTGTGATCATGGGTTGACTTCGGGGTTTGGTAGCTTTAGAACAGCAGAGAGTGGCAGACTATCATCTTCATCCTCCTCTTCGTCTTCTTCTTCCATCCTCAGCACCCTCTCCTCCTTCTAGGTGCATCACTGGATGATGGTTGGGTTGGTGAAGGAATTAGTTTTGAAGAATGAGGATGTTTGGATTTTGGCTTAGAGATTGGTTGGGAGATTTGAGGGATAGGATCTGTTTGAGTGGGTGGAAGGGAAGGTTGATCCAGCATCTTTGTAGTTAGTTTCGCCTTTGTGAGTTTAGCCATCTCTAACCTTTTACCAGCCCCAGCCTCATCAAGGGCTTCCACAATAATCCCTTTGTTGAATTGCTCAGACAGACAGATTCTGGTGGCTATAGCCAGAATACTGTCCCTGGTCCATGCGCGAATCTCCATTAACGATCTTCCTAAGTATTTTGCAATAAAGCGGATCATTATTTCAACCTCTCTTTTTCCAGAGCATCATACCCTGCCATCGGGTTTGTATCTCTTGCACTTCCAACCTTCTGATCTCACTATCCAGTGTGGCTGTGTCAAACCCCTGCCTGAAGAGTTGTTCAATTATTTTATCCATGGATCGGCTGTGTGTAGTGTCAGCTTCTTTTACAGCTCCTCCAAGGATTTGTCTTCAGCAGTATGATCATCTGCACTTTTCTTTCGCTTGTAAGTGAGCAGAGGTTGCTTTTCTTTCTCCTCCTCTTGGGCTTGCTTCTCTTCTTTCTTTTCCTCTGTTCTTTTCCTCTTCTTTTCTTTCACTGCAGTACTCTCCCCCTTTTTGGATGCATTGGAGGAAGGGGTTTGTACCGCAGAAAGAGTCTTTTGTACAGCAGCATCAATCAAGGGCTGTAAAGTTGAGGAAAGCCTCTCATCAATGGCTTTAGTCACAATATCAGTGATTATGGGTGTGATGAGAAGGAGGGAATTTTGAAGTACAGCACCTATTTGCTCAGGAGGGTTCTGTTCCTGAGAAGTAGGGCCTGAAGCAGAGGCAGGTGGTTGAGTTTGGAGTGGCTCAGTGTTTGGGGAACCTTCAAGTGAAGGTGCCATCTGTGGGTGGGTAGAGGCAGATGGTCTTTCTCCTTGTGAGAGTTGATCAAGTAGGTTTTGCAGCCTACTGACTTTCTCTTCAAGGATTGTGTTCTGGGCAAGAACATCATAGAAAAAGCCCAGGTCATCATCAGCCGAAGCTGAATCATCTGACCTCCTGCTTAGAGCAGGATTTACATGCACTGGGTGTAGACCAGTTGATGCATGTGCCCCTTGTGCTTGGTACTGGGGACTTCCAGCCTCAGGACAGTGTCCATCATCAGCTGTTGCCTCTAGTGAGGTCTTAGCAATGTTACCAGCCTCATTCTGATCATGTGCTGAGTCAGAGGAGGTGGCAGCCTCACTAGATATTCTAAGCTCCTTGTCTACACCAGGAGTAGAAGTGGTAAACACCCTGTGTGGGTTCTCAAGTGCACTGTGTTCCTCCCCCTCAATTGTAGAGGTATTCCCAGTAGTAAGTGGTTTCTGGGGAGGGGGTGAGGAGTGCAGTTGAGTCAGCACTTGTGCAACTATTAAAGTTGGGCTGTGAGGGGCGGTTGTTTGGGGTGAAGGGATAGAAGCAGTGTGCACCTGGGGAGGTTGGTGCTCTTCAATGGCAATCCCCTCAAGTGAGGAAGATCCCAGATATGTAGGTACCCCTTGTGTGGTTGCTGCAGGCTCCTGTTGAGAGGAGCCTGAGCGGCTATGGCTGGAAGAGTCATGTATCCATTAGGGGGTTTGGACTAGTGGATATCCTGCGTTTGTGTTGCAGGGGCATCCTCAGGGACTCAATTCCCTGAGTAGCCGTTTTGGGTTTTTTTGGTGGGTTTGGTGGGGACTTTTGATTTGGAGGTGGTGGCTGTGGGTTCCAGCTGCGTGGGTTTTCGCAGCTTGGCAGCCATTTTTAGTGTCTGGTCAGAGTTGTGCCGGGAGTATACTTCCGGCAGAACAGCCGTAGTAGGACTCCCAAGCCAACAAGTCCCTCAGCATTAAGCTGGTTTGTAATGATGGCCATTATGAACCGTGGATATAGTATCCAACGTTGGCAGTTAGTTTTTGAGCCATATCCTTGAGCTCCGAAAATATTATTTCTGAAAAGTTTAGCGGTTGTTGCTCAAGAATAGAATACATTACCTGCTGCCATTTTGACGACATTTGATCCCAAGACGACGTCTTAGTGGCCAAACATACATTCACCATGTGAAAATTAGGCGTTCAGCGTCAGGAAAGTGTTTCTTCATGATAGTGGAGGCACTGAGATCGCCTTGATATCCATGTTGGGCAAAGGATAGATCTGTGGTGCCCTTCGGATATCCAGCAGGAGAACTAGCATCATTCAGATGAAGAATTGGCGGATTATTACAGGAGTGATGACTACTTCTTTGTTATTGACGACCGACTGGAGAGATGGTGTGTTGTTCTCCCCAGTGGTAATAGTAACGTTCATCCAAAATTGAAGGGATTCGGCATGTAGTATGGGATTCAGAAGAAATGCCGTAGTGTTTGGGACTGAACCATCAGATCGATAGCAGTATCGAACTTAGTCCAGATAGGCGATTTAGTGAGGTAGGCAACACAGTTGTGTCGCGGTTTGATTTGCATGGACGCCATTGAGAAGAGGGAAGTTTTGGAAAGGAACGTTAGGTTTGAAGAAGATGAAGCATTGAGGACTTAGGTCAGGGATATTTATAGGGTACGGGTAAGAAAACGACTGAAGGATGTGTTGTTAGTCATCAGTAGTTTTAAACGACCGTTGACATGGTATTATCCTTTCAGACGTTGAAACAGCTGAAGTCGTGGTGTTAGGCATCAGAAGTTAGAAAACTACTGAAGACCGTGGTTTTGACTTCAGATGATTGAAACAACTGAGGACTTGGTGTTTGTCATCAGTAGTTATGAAACTACTGAGGACAGTGGTTTTGTCATCAGCTGTTGTAAACAACTGAAGACTTGGTATTAGTATCAGGTAGTTATAAAACTACTGAGGACAGTGGTTTTGTCATCAGCTGTTGTAAACAACTGAAGACTTGGTGTTTGTCATCAGTAGTTATGAAACTACTGAGGACAGGTTTTGCTTCAGTTGTTTAGAATGAACCAGCAGTTGTAGAAATGACTGAAGAGAAAGTTCTCTTCAGCTGTTTTCGTCAATTCTTAGCTTGTCAGCTGTTTCATACTGTCCTCAACACATTCATCAGCCTTTTTGGCTGACTTCAGTTGTTTCATAGGACATCAGTACTTATCTATTTTTACTGATTGCAGTAGTTGTAGCTGCATCAGTAGTTGTAACTACATCAGTAGTTTAGAACATATGAAGTACTTCAGTACTTGTGAGACATTTAGCCTTCAGTAGTTATAAAACTGCTGAGGTAAAAGCTCATCAGTACTTATATGTGACATAGTTACTAATGATCATCAGTACTTATTACTAAGATCATCAGTAGTTGTCACTTATTCTAGCTGCAGCATACCAAGCCTTAACACCAGGTTTTGGAAAGTTGAACTATCCAAAGGCTTAGTAAAAATGTCTGCAAGCTCATCAGCACTAGGCACAAACTTAGGATCAATCAGACCTTTTTCAAAACAATCCCTTATAAAATGATGTCTGATCTCTATATGTTTTGTCCTAGAGTGCTGGACTGGATTTTTGACAATGCAAAGAGCTGAAGCACTATCCATTAACAATGGAGTCTTAGTCTCTGTAATGCCATAATCCAAAAGTTGGTTTTGAAGCCAGAGTACCTGAGATGTACAACTTGCAGCAGCAATGTACTCTGCTTCAGCAGTTGATGTAGCAACTGAGGTCTGTTTCTTGCTCTGCCAAGAAATCAAGCAGTTGCCTAGGAATTGACATCCACCAGAAGTTGATTTCCTGGTCAACTTACACCCTGCATAGTCACTGTCAGAAAAAGCAACTAATTTACCAGAATGTCCAGTAGAATACCATAAACCTAGAAATGGAGTGCCTTGCAGATATCTAAAGATCCTCTTGACTACAATCAGATGAGAGTCTTTAGGTGCAGCCTGAAATCTTGCACAAACACATGTAGCAAACATAATATCTGGTCTAGAAGCTGTTAAATACATCAAGGACCCAATCATACATCTGTAAAGTGTTTCATCAACCACTTTACCTTTCTGATCTGTATCCAGTTGTGTGGTGCTGCACATGGGGTAGAACAGGACTTACAGTTTTGTAAATCAAACTTTTGCAAAAGATCTTTTGTGTATTTGGACTGATGAATGAAAATTCCATCAGCCTTTTGTTTGATTTGCAACCCCAGAAAGAACTGTAATTCTCCCATGGCACTCATTTCAAACTTCTGTTGCATCAACTTTGTAAAGGCATCACACAACTTTGGATCAGAGGATGCAAAAATGATATCATCTACATAAATTTGAACAAGTAGATTATGCTGCCCAGCTTTCTTAATTAATAAAGTCTTATCTATGGAGCCTCTAGTGAAATTATTTTCCAGAAGAAAGTTTGATAATGTCTCATACCAGGCTCTAGGAGCTTGTTTTAACCCATAAAGAGCCTTATCAAGCTTATACACCCAATTAGGATGTTTATTGTCCTCAAAGCCTGGAGGTTGACATACATAAACCTCTTCTTTAATTTTTCCATACAAAAATGCACTTTTGACATCCATTTGAAAAACTTTAAGGTTTTGATAAGCAGCATAAGCTAAAAACAATCGAATTGCTTCCAGTCTGGCTACAGGGGCAAAGGTTTCATCATAATCAATACCTTCTTCTTGAGCAAACCCCTGAACAACCAGTCTGGCCTTGTTCTTAACAATAAGCCCATTTTCATCAGTTTTGTTCCTAAACACCCATTTAGTGCCTATTGCACACTTACCTGGAGGTAGAGGAACCAGTTCCCACTTGCTGTTTCTTGAACTGAAGAAGCTCAAGCTGCATGGCATCAACCCATCCATTGTCCTTTAAAGCAATGTGATGGTTCTTTGGCTCTTGCTGACTGATGAAGAGAGCATAGAAGCAGAAATTTGACAATTGACTTCTTGTTGATACTCCAGCAGTGATATCACCAATGATTTGAGACATAGGGTGATTCTTCAGATCTTGATACACAATGAGATCTGTGCAAGTGTTTGTAGCTGGCTCAGCAGTAACAGATGGTGATGGTGAATCATTTCCTTGAAACCAATCAGTGGATGGTAATTCAAAGGAAGTTGAATTCGAAGAGATCTCATCAGCATTTGTTGTGGATGGTGCTACTGGAGCTATAGGAACATCAGGTCTAGCAGAATCAGGCAGCTGATCACTAAACCTGAAGAGGTGAGTACTACAATCATCATCATCATCAGCAGTACCACCAGGTGGTGAACTGTTGACAGGAGCAACAGCAGGAGTTTGATAAGGAACATATTGCAGTATGTCCAAATCAAATAACTCCACAGGGCTTTGGAATCTTGTCCTTTGGAGATTCATTGAACTTAACATGTAGAGTTTCTTCAACCATCTTTGTTCTGCAGTTGAAGACTCTGTATGCCTTGCAAGTAGATGAATAACCAACAAAATACCCTGCATCCACCTTAGGATCAAATTTATGGAGTTGATCCTTTGTGTTGAGAATAAAACAGGGACACCCAAATGCTTTGAAAAATGAAATCAGAGGAGCCAAATGATGGAGAACTTCATATGGAGTCTTCATCAACCTCTGATTTACTAAAACTCTATTTTGCACATAGCAAGCTGTGTTGACAGCTTCAGCCCAAAAGGTCAGTGCTAACTGCCTTTTGGTCCCTTGAAAGATAGAATTCATCAAGTGTATGATTTCTGAACTCGGTTCCATTGTCACTCCTAATACACTTGACTGGAAGGGAATACTGCTTCTCAATATACAGCACAAAGTGAATAATCTTCTGAGCAACCTCATCCATTGAATGTAGAAAGAAAGTCCATACAAATCTGGAGTAATCATCCACAATTACCAGACAGTATTTCTTCTTTGCCATGCTCATTACTCTCACAGGACCAAATAGATCCATATGCAGTAATTGCAAGCAGGCAGTGGACTTAGGCACTTCAATAGGAGGAAATGAGACTTTGTGCTGTTTTCCTTTTAAACAAGCCGTGCAGGTTTCATCACAGTGAACTCCTTTATTGGTAAGCCTCTGACTAAACTGTTGTGGGTAAGCTGATTCATGTTTTTGAGATTAACATGACCAAGCCTTCTGTGCCACAGTTTAGATTCTTGAGAAGAGGCTTTGGAAAATAGGCAAGGATTGCCTTTGAGATCTATTTTCTTAGAAAGATCTAAGGCATACACTCTTCCTGTCCTGTTGGCTCTCAGGAGAGTGTGATCATCCAAACCTTGTCAATCAAGTGCAAAACTTGGATGACAGAATCCTACAGTTTTGACGGTGAAAAGAGCAACATGGCCTTTATCACACATTTGACTGACACTCAAGAGATTGTACTTGAGATTTTCCACATGATTAACATCATCAAATTTGATTTCTCCATTAGAAACAAAACCTTACCAATGATGTAACCCCTAGCATCATTGCCAAAAGAAACAAATCCCTTCTTTCCTTGAGAGTAGTCATGAAGAAGAGAGCTGTTCCCAGTCATGTGCATAGATACCCCACTGTCTACATACCAGATGCTACTTTGGCATGTTGAAGAACCCTGCAAAAATAAACAATCAGTTAGTTTTAATACCCAAACCTTTTTGGTTTTGGGCCTGGTCTCATCAATAGATGGTAAACTAACAGGTTTATTTAAAACAACAGCTTGAGAGAAAGAAGATGGTGTAGAAGAGGAGTCCTTTGGCTTGGCTCTCCTTTTTTGTGGTTTCAACATAGGAGCATCTAGTTGGCTAACTCTACCCAACAGATGTTGAACCATCATAACCAACTGTGTCTGATTTTGTGATAAAGCTTTCAGCTCATCAGACACATTACCAGTGGAGTTTGATAAGTTCCTATGTTGCCCCTTCTTCTTCTGAGCATTCTCAGCTGTCACCTGTTTAAACCCTTCCTTTTTGGATTTCTTTGAGGACTTAAGGGTTACAGGATTTGATGTTGCTGATACAAATGTGGTCTCAAACTCAGTTTTCATTTTTACCATTTTCTCTTAATTACTTTTTTGTTTGAGTTTGGAACCTCTTTTGTACCAACAATCATCTGTAAGATGATTGAACAAACCACATACTTCACATGGTTTCTTCTTCATCTAGGTTGATCATCAACTAAAGAGGGTGAAGCAACTGAAGACTTGTTCTTCAATGCTTTGAAGCATTGTTGCTTTCTTGACTGCCTCCTTAGTAGGCTTCAAACTCTTTCTACTGGCAGTTTTCTTCTCTTCAGTACTGACAACAGTTGAAGTTTGAACTTCAGGTGTTAGATCCTGCTCTCTAGTCCTTTCAGGACCTTCAGAATTAACTCCTGAGTTGATCAACTCATTAATCATGTGAGTGTCAGCATTTGAACCATCAACATCAGCTGATAGGTTCAAAGAGGGCTTGATGCTGACTGCTACTTCTGATTGTGCTGTATCAGAAGGTAGATCACATGATGTGATGGTTGGTTATCACTCTCACCATCAGATTCTACCTCTGCTCTTGGGGTAAAATCTGCAGGTGGAGCAGTGTGATTGTAACCAATTCCAAACTTCACATTTGAAGCAGATTGCTTACTAAGAAGCATTTCAAAACCTTTGCATGATTGTACCCATCTATCACACTCTACCTGGGTAACTGCAAGGGTTTCTTTGAGATCTTTGTACTTCTCTAGAAGTACCTCTTCTCTAGCCTTATCATCAATATTTGGCATTCAGTTTAAATCTCATCATTTTTATCTTTAAGCACGGACTCAAACTCAGCTTTGTTTTTGGAAATTATTTGTTTGATTCAATGTTCTTATTAATTAGAGCTACATTTGCTTCTCTAATGGAAGCAAATGCTGCTATGCATGGTTCAGAACATAATTTGGCTTTTGCCTCAGAGGATACCTGTGATACCTAAGATGGGAGGCATTAGAAAATGAAGTATCAGCAGACTCCAAAGCCATAAGAGCTAGATTCCCAAAAGGACTGTCACCACCATGTGACCAGCACCTGAGAACAGTTGGTCATGACCAGACATGTCATCTGGTAAACTGCTCCAGTCAAAATCCTGTGGGTGAAGAAGCTGTGTTGTTGAGGTTGAGGTTGTTGATGAGATTGGGATGGCTGAGGTTCTGGTAGTGCATGAGGTTGTGGTGCCATAGGAACTTGAACATGATTGACTGTGGCATGTAATAACAAGGGTACGGATATGGCATTTGACCCTGAGGAACAAAATATGCCGGAGATTGTTGTTGAGGATGATGACCAGAAGTGACAGGATGTTGCCCTCTGTGTTGTTGACTATTGCCAGGAAAAGTCACAAAGGGTGCAGTGGAGTTAAATCCAGTTGATCTACACTCTCTTGCAAAGTGTCCAAGCCTTTGGCATTTGTGACACCTCAACTTGCTCTTATCAAACCAACTTTGGTTTTGCCAGAGAGTCCTGGGAATTTTCTTCCAGTTCTTTTATAGAACTTCTGAGATCTGATATTTATGAGGGCCATTTGGCTCAAAATATCCATCTCTTCTAAGTCATCATCAGCAATCCCCTTGAGATATCCATAATGAAGCATAGATTGTCATTATTACACCCAGTAAACTGACCATCAACACTCACAAATGCAGAATCAGAAGTGCTTGAAGAGAAATTAATATGCTCATCATACTGGCATTCAGATGAAGCATATTCTGACTCATGACCCACCAAGGCAGTGTTGCCTGGTACAAAGTCTTCAGTGAGCTTTCCAGATGAAGACAGCTTTCTCTTCTGTTCTATCTCTCTCTCAAACGTGAGCAGTTTCCATGGAGTTGGGTGAGAGATAGTTTGTCCAAACTTGCACTGGAGCGTAGGACAATAGTATATGTGTCCCATCTCTCAGGCAGTGATCTGAGAAATCTGTTATTCATCTGGATATTAGTGTACTCAAGTTTGATCATTTTTATTCAGAGATCAAACAAGAAAACCGCTCATATTGTTGAGTCAGTGTCTCACCCTTTCTATGAGAAAATGTCTCATATTGTTGGGCGAGGATTTCTCTATATTTGCCAAGACCTCATCTGTTCCTCCAAATTGTTCTTTCAAGGCATTCCAGAGGTCATGGGCAGTTTCATGATGCATTAGCCCAGAATAGATTTCATTTGGCAGTGCCATGGCCAGAATTCCATGGGCTTTTGCATCAATTTCAAGCAACTTCTTATCCTCATCTGAGTATTGCTCCTCCTCTTCGGAACCATTTGATTGTTTTCGGGTTATTCACTATAGGCTTGTGTGGACCATGTACCACTGATGTCAACAACCTGCGCTGTTAACAGACAGGTGATGGAGCATTCGTCTTTGCCATATGTTATACTCATTCCTAACCAGCAATGGTGGCTTGGTTGAGGAACCAGTATTGTGAGGATCATTGGAGGGAGTAGTCATTTTCAATTTAGAAACAATTTAGTTCAAGCTTTTAAAAGTTTTACACAGACCACAACAAACTCAATAAAAACCAAGAAAAGATCTCAGGATGAATGACAGAAATACAGAAAATTCAATCTCTATAACCGTTTCTTGCAAAAACAAAAGCTAATTCAATCAAACTTAGATCTTGAATAGCAGTTTCAATGATCAATTATTAGATCGATCAATGATTAACCTGCTCTCATACCATTTGACAGGATCAGCGATCACAAGTTTGATGTATTAGAGTTCAAGGCAGCGGAATAAGAATAGGAATTAGACAAATTGTAGCAAGAAGTCGATGCTTGTATGCATTAAGAGCACATACGGTTATAGCGAGAGAATATATTTCTGATTCAAGGAATGTTTATAGATATGGAATGTTTCTAATCAAATCATTCATTCATTCACGACATTCACTTTATTACAATAGGTTGTCACTCCTTATATACAGTGTAACAATCACTGCTGTTATCACGGAAAGTGACAACTGGCAGATCTAATACAAAATAACTAACTCTTAACAAACTACTGAATGTTCACAACTACTGAGAACATAACAGAGTGTTAAGTACAAAATATAAAACTACTGATTAGAAAATACTGAAACTACAACGACTGAAGAACAAGCTCTTCAGTCGTTTTACAAACTACTGAAACTAAAACTACTGAAAATAGAAATATAAAAATACTGATATCACAACTACTGAAGGAGTACTCTTCAGCAGTTGTGACAAACTACTGAGGCTTCAGTACTGATCTTCAGACTTGGCCTTCAGATGTTTCATCAGCTGATGACTTCAGTGGATATCATCAGCTGATGTCTTCGTCTTTGTCTTCAGATTTGTACGTCAGTTGTTGATCTTCAGCATGTGACATCCGGTAAATTTCCGTTACCAAACTCCGTTAGTTCCGTTAAGTCTTGTAAACACGTGTCGTGAGCACACACTAGTTGTAGTTTAACGTTGGTGACCTAATAATATGATTAATGTTAATTTGATGTGAATCTAAGTGATTATGTGAATATTGGGTTATGTTTATGTGTTTACACATTTATAAACGATTAATTATAGAATTTATCGCGTAACGCGGAAACGTGCCTATTTGTCGTATGTCTTGTGTTTTTGCAAAGATAAATTATGTAATGAATTTTATAAGTTTATATCTTTATATTATGAAGTTAAAAACACTTTACAAAGAGTTTAAAGCTTAGTTTTTATAAAATACAAATTACAAGGGTTAAAAGGGTAAATATGTAAATTAAAATTAATAAAACAAACCCAAACCCTAATCCACCTAGTTTCGGCCGCGACTTCACCCTTCCTCCCTCTCCACCTTCGAATTCAGCCTAGAACATCACAATACTTGCGATTGGATCGATTTCAAGGCATACATCTCGTGGGAATCATCAATTGCAAGTTATTACAAGTTTAAAGGTTAGTTTTTGCGAGTTTTCGTGAGGGTCATCATGGCCGAACCCTAATTCGTAAATGGTCTTTGTTGGGTCGAATTGGTTGTTGTTTGATGATGTTAACATGTTAGTTAGATTGTATACATGTTAGTTAACGTCGATTATGCAAGAATTCTAGGTTTTAGTGGAGGGATTGATCATGAATTTTGGTGTTAAGCAAACCCTAATTCGAAAATGGCTTGATTATGCATGATGGATGATTGTTTGATGAATGTTTGATGATTATTGGGTTGTATGAATGTTAGAATACGTTGATTATGCAAGAAAGTTGGGATTTTGATGCATTGTTCATAGGTTACTAAGAATAGTAACTTTATTTTGCATGTAGTAATGATCTAGTGATGGATTGATGTATGGATGGGTTCATGATGATAATTAGATGCTAGATTGGTATTATGAATGCTAGAAATCTTTAATTTGATGGTTGATCATAGCTTGCCAAAAGTAGAAACTTTTGTTATGAAGATTGTTGGATTGAGGTATTAAGTGTTGTTGATCATGTCTAGATGTTAGTATGAGCTTGAATTGGTATATTATTGATGAATTCATGCATACCTTGGATGTTTGATAGATTTTGGATGTTCTTTCCCAAAAGGGAAACTTTATTTGTGTAAATGTTGAAGTATGATGTTGTGATCATGTTTGAGATGATAGGAACTTGCTAATATGTTCAAGGATGGATCCTAGTGTAATAGAACGTGTTAAATTAGTTGTATGGCATGTTTGGATGATCATGGGTGATAATGGAATTGGTAATCATGTATGGTTTGGATGTTGTGTAGTAGTAGGACATCATGCTTGGGTCTGGTAATTGATTGTTGTGATGTTGTGGATGCAATGATATGCTTAAAGAATTTGGTTGTGATTATTACAACGCGTGCGGATCTGAGGCCCCTACTTAGTAGGATTGGCAGGGTTTAGGATGTGAAGTCGTGAGTGGCTTCACATGGCATGTGATGAATGGTTGAACCTTGTATGACATGTTAGTTGTATTGTAGCTAATGGTTATGTTAATGTGCTAGATTCGCATGACTTGTATAGTACTTGATTGTATGATGATCTATGTGATACACCGGGTTGATATAGCATATGTATGATACTGTTGAATGCTTATCATGTATGTTGTATGTGCTCATTGGCTTTATTTGAATTATAACTCATAATGTCACCAACGGGTCAACGGGTCAACTAGGTCAAACGTGTCTATTTGTCTGGAAGCTTGAGTCTTTGATTTTGGTATGATTAGGGTTTCACATGTCTTTTATTACACGTACTTATGTACTCACATGATCTAGGTAACCTGTGAAGGTTGGCTATCCTCTCGTTTCTCAAAATAAACCTAAGTACTTTGCATACATCAGGTGAGTTCATGCCCCACTCTTTACTTAATCTCTTTTGGGGGAGATAGCATACTGGTATTTATACAAACGCTTTTATGATTAAGTTGTGTATAATATTAATATAGTGCTGTTTACCATGGGAAAAGTCCTCACACTTTTGAATTGTTAATATTTAATAGCGGGGAAACTTGGGTAGTACTACTGGGTCTGACGAGCCCCACCTGTGTGACTCGAGGTCAACCGGGTGCAATTTGTCCTATTGATCATTGTCACGACATGGTAAGTCGTGACAGGAGGCAACAACTATCACAGTCAGCTTCAATTGCAAAATCACTATGTATTAATATTTGTTGATAATAGACTAGCTATCTATTACCATACACTGCTTGTATTTATTGCAACTGTTTACATGTTTATTGAACTCAAACCTTGAACTCACCAACCTATGTGTTGACATTTTAGTATGCTTTTCTCAGGTCCTTAACTTGCTTGCCATAGGAGCACTGCACGGTTCACTTCATTTAAGACATTATGCTTCAAGACAATGTGACATTTTAACAATTATGGTTTACTTTTGGTTTGGCACTTGTTTTGCCATAAGTTATACTTTATTGACTTGGGTGTTTTCAAAAACGCTTCCGCATTATTTAACGTTGGTATTTTGGTTGATTTTGTTATGTTATGGCATATAGAGTCGTTCTGAGTAACTATTGACTGTGATCCTGGTTTGTTCACACGCCTCGCGGTAAAACTCCGCAAGTGGATTTTGAGGGTGTGACAGATTGGTATCAGAGCCATTGGTTATAGGGAACTAGGTTGCATACACACTAGACTATAACAGCACAGTTAGTTAGTTACCTGTTTCTTGTTCCATCGACTGTACACTCATTGGCATACACATCACATTATCTGCAGCATGGCATCGTCTTCAAGAGCTCCGGGTAAACGACCCGAATCACCTACACGATCTGAATCCCCCCCTCCCGCACCTGTACCTGATGATGGATTCGATTGGCCCAGACTGGCTTATCCCAGAGAGGAGATTGACTGGGATCAACCATTCACGTTGATGAAGCGTGACCCTCCGCGTGACTGGCGTTCTTATCCTAGGTTTGTTGACCATATCATGTTTAGGGAACGCGTACCTGTCCTAAAGCCAAGGACTAGGAGCAATGCCAATCAACCCATGCCTTCACTCCCACGAACGACGCAGTCTAACGAGCAACTGATTGCTGCACTAATGGCTGCATTGGATACTGAACAGCATCGCGTAAGACGACTCACGGGTGATGTCTGTACACTACAGCAAGAGGTGTACAACCTGAGACATCAATTGGACGAACTCAAGGAAGAACACGAGAAGACGCTGAACGGTTGTCACCATATGCAAGATGGTGTTATGGCACTTCAAGGACGCGTGACTGCTCGTGAACAGCGGGACGCCATAGCCGATAATAGGATTGCCATATTAGAAGCTCAACTAGCAGCACTCCAGATTGCTATAGCTCCTGCTCCTCCGCAGACTCTGAGGATGAGGAGGATCCCGAGGAGGGACCCGAGGAAGAGGAACCGGAGGAGATGGAGGATGATAGTGACGGATCAGACATTGTCGATTGATTTCTTTATATGACTTAGACTACGTAGTGTTTTCTTTTTTGAAACCTATGTGGGAAGGGTTGTTTCCCCACACGAACGACAAAACTTCAATTTTGACATTGCTAAATACATTGATTTATTGCAATTTATTTACTTTGGTTATTATTTTTGTTAAGAATGTTGTGGTTGTGATGATATGTTATTTCTTTCATTTACTGTTTACTACGCTTCAATGAGTTAAATGTGTATGATGTTACTCATTATTGTATTGTGAATATAAAGTGAAAAGAATGGACGCTCGTGGACGTGGACGTGGACGTGGTCGTGGACGCGACGTGGACGTGGCACCGGAGAACAGGGTGGTGGTGCTATTAACATGACTCCTGCGGAATTGGCTGCTCTAATTAATGAGCATGTTTAGGCGGCAGTGGCTGCTGCCCATGCGGGTCAACCGGCAGGTAAACAATGATAGAAAAACAAATCTGATATCCTTTATAACTATAGGGGATGTTTGATTAATGTGTGTTGTGTTAAAACAGGACCACCAGTGTGTACATACAAGTCCTTCATGGACTGCAAACCACACACCTACAGCGGTACAGAGGGTGCTGTAGGGCTTGTACGCTGGTTTGAGAAGACTGAGTCCGTTTTCTCCAAATGTAACTGTCCACCGGCGGATCAAGTAAAGTATGCCACCGGGACTTTGGAGGGTGCAGCCCTATCATGGTGGAACGCGCAAGTCCAGATGCTTGGACAAGTGATAGCAAATGGACTCCCCTGGAATGAGTTCAAGGATATGATGATCGAGGAGTACTGTCCTCGAAATGAGGTGCAAAAGTTGGGGATGGAATTCTGGCAGCTCAAGATGAAGGGTTCAGAAATTGAGGCTTATACAACCCGTACTCATGAGCTGGCCACATTGTGTCCAGGAATGGTTAATGAGACACATAAGAGAATCAAGCACTACATATGAGGGTTGGTGCCTGAAATCCAAAGTATGGTAACGGCTTCTAACCCAACTACGATCCAGCAGGCCATCCAGATTGCTCATAAACTTACTGACCAGGCGGTAGAGCAAGGGCGTCTACCCAAACGGGGCGCTGTGGTGAGCGTGCCCGACAACAAAAGGAAGTGGGATGCTCCCAGCAACAGCAACAACAAATCATCATCATCATCGTCTGGCGGTCAACAACATCCCAACAGCAGCAACAACCAGTCCAGCAGCAGCAGCGGCGGTTCGATAATAACCGCAATTTCAACCAAACTGCCCCAAATAACCAAGGACCCAGCGGTTACGGCGGAAGACATCCCAAATGCCCACGGTGTAACTACCACCACGTGGGACGGTGTGATAGCTTCAAGTGTCAACGTTGTGGAAAGATTGGACACGCTGCGAAGGATTGCCGTGGTGAACTAATGAGGAGGCCACAACAACCTCAAGAAACTCCCAGGGTTGTTTTGAGTGTGGAAAAGAAGGGCATTACAACGAAACTGCCCACAACTAAGAAGGAATGGAAATGGCAACAACAACACAACAACACCAACAATCATGGGAACAACAACACAATGGCAATAATAACAACAATGGTGGAAATGGCACTGGAAATGGCGGCAATAGAGATGGAGCCAAAGGGAGAGCCTTCGTCATTGGCTCAGGTGAGGCTCTAAATGATCCCACAACTGTTACTGGTAGATTCCCTGTTATGGTTGTTTTGCTACGGTGCTATTTGATACTGGAGCCGATAGGAGTTTTGTGTCCTTAAATTTCTGTAGTCTTTTAAGTGATATACCCTCTGCTTTAGAATCTAAGTACACTGTGGAATTAGCCGACGGTAACAGCAATCCATGTAACGCATACACTTAAAGACTGTAGGATAGAACTTGCTGGTCATACTTTCGCTATAGATCTCATGCCTGTTACGCTAGGAAGTTTTGATGTTGTGATAGGCATGGATTGGCTCTCTAGCAAGCAAGCGGAAGTCATATGTCACGAGAAGATTATACGGATCCCGGTTGGTGATCAAATTCTTACTGTCAAAGGTGATAGGAGTGGTGCTGTGATAGGCATCATCTCGTATATGAAAGCTCAAAAGTTGTTACGAAAGGGCCGCGTGGCTATCCTAGCACTTGTGACCGATAAGCAAAAGGAAGAAAAGAGAATGAGGATATTCCCGTGGTACGCGACTTTCCGGAGGTGTTCCCAAGATCTTCCTGGATTACCACCGCACCGCCAAGTGGAATTCCAGATTGAGTTGACTCCTGGCGCAGCCCCGATTGCTAGAGCACCTTATCGATTAGCACCCCACGAATTACAGGAGTTGTCGTCACAACTTCAGGAGCTTCTGGATAAGGTTTTATTCGACCCAGTACATCACCTTGGGGAGCTCCTGTACTCTTTGTCAAGAAGAAGGATGGTACATTCCGGATGTGCATCGATTATCGAGAGTTAAACAAAGTAACAGTCAAGAACCGATACCCTTTACCTCGTATCGACGACTTGTTCGATCAGCTTCAAGGATCAAGCTATTACTCGAAGATTGACTTGAGATCTGGTTATCATCAACTCAGAGTTCGAGAAGAAGACATTCCCAAGACTGCATTTCGTACTCGTTATGGTCATTATGAGTTCTTGGTCATGCCTTTTGGGTTGACTAATGCACCTGCTGTGTTCATGGACCTCATGAACCGCGTGTGCAAACCTTATCTTGATCAGTTTGTCATTGTGTTCATCGATGATATACTGATATACTCTAGGACCAAGGAGGAGCATGAAGAGCACTTACGAATGATCTTGGAACTGTTGAAAAATGAGCAGCTGTATGCTAAATTCTCAAAGTGTGACTTTTGGATAAGAGAAGTACAATTCCTAGGTCATATTGTTAATGAGAAAGGAATACACGTTGATCCTGCCAAAATTGAGGCGATAAAGAATTGGACCACACCCAAAACGCCAAGCGAGATAAGACAATTTCTAGGATTAGCAGGATATTACCGCCGATTCATAGAAGGATTTTCTAAGATCGCACAACCTCTCACAGCCTTGACTCACAAAGGAACGACATACAAATGGGCTGAGAGTCAAGAATCAGCTTTCCAATTATTAAAACAAAAACTCTGTACTGCCCCGATATTAGCATTACCAGAGGGACAGATGACTTTGTGGTGTATTGCGATGCATCCATTCAAGGATTGGGTTGTGTCTTGATGCAACGAGACAAGGTGATAGCTTACGCCTCGAGACAACTAAAGGTTCACGAGAAGAACTATACTACCCATGACTTAGAATTGGGCGCAGTAGTTTTTGCCTTAAAGATCTGGAGACATTATTTGTACGGTACCAAGTGCACAATCTACACCGATCACAAGAGTCTTCAACATATCTTTGAGCAAAAAGAGTTGAATATGAGGCAGCGACGTTGGGTGGAACTACTAAATGATTATGATTGCGCAATTAAGTATCATCCGGGAAAGGCGAACGTAGTTGCCGATGCTTTAAGCAGGAAGGAAACAGCTAAACCCCGACGGGTGCGAGCTTTACAGCTTACTATCAGTACCCAACTGCCCGAACAAGTTAAGGAGGCACAAATGGAAGCTTTAAAGGTGGAAAATATTGGTTCTGAATTGTTAAGGGAATGGATAAGCAACTAGTGATGAAAGAGGATGGAATTCGGTATTTCATGGATAGACTTTGGGTGCCTATTCATGGAAATCTGAGAGATTTAGTTATGAGCGAGGCACACAAATCTAAGTATTCTATACATCCTGGATCCGACAAGATGTATCATGACCTAAAGGCTCACTATTGGTGGCCTAACATGAAAGCGGATGTAGCTACGTATGTGAGCAAGTGTTTGACCTGCTCAAAAGTAAAGTGGAATATCAAAAACCATCTGGACTATTACAACACCCGAGATTCCAATGTGGAAATGGGAACAAATCTCCATGGACTTTATTACTAAACTACCCCGGACTAGTACTGGTTGTGACACGATATGGGTTATTGTGGATCGATTGACAAAGTCTGCTCATTTCCTTGCAATAAAGGAAACCGACAAGATGGAGAAGTTAACTCGCCTGTACCTCAAGGAGATCGTTTCGAGACACGGGGTACCGATCTCAATTATCTCTGACCGTGACGCTCGTTTCACGTCACATTTCTGGCAATCATTTTAGAAATCCTTGGGTACACGTTTGGATATGAGTACTGCATATCATCCACAGACGGATGGTGAGAGTGAGCGTACTATACAGACGTTGGAGGATATGTTACGTGCTTGTGTGATTGACTTCGGGATAACTGGAAATTCACCTGCCATTGGTGGAATTCTCTTATAACAACAGTTATCACACTAGTATACAAGCAGCACCTTTCGAGGCGTTGTACGGGAGAAAATGTCGATCACCGGTTTGCTGGGCGGAAATTGGTGATAGTCAAATAACAGGTCCCGAGTTAATTCATGAGACGACTGAGAAAATTATACAGATACGGAACCGTATGGCTGCAGCGCGAGACAGGCAAAAGAGTTATGCTGACAAGAGACGGAAACCTTTAGAGTTTCAGGTTGGTGACAAAGTTTTGTTGAAAGTCTCACCATGGAAAGGCGTAGTTCGGTTTGGTAAACGAGGGAAACTAAACCCGAGGTACGTTGGACCATTTGAGATTGTGGAAAGAGTAGGTCCAGTAGCGTATCGATTATCCCTACCTGATTCGCTAAGTGGAATTCATGATGTATTTCACGTGTCAAACTTGAAGAAGTGCATAACTGATGAAACGACGGTCGTACCACTAGAAGATTCAGGTGGATGAACAATTGCGTTTTATTGAGGAACCAGTGGAGGTGATGGACCGTGAGGTGAAAACACTTAAGCAGAGCAAGATACCTATTGTTAAAATCCGTTGGAATTCGCGACGTGGACCGGAATTCACATGGGAACGGGAAGATCAAATGAAGCTTAAGTACCCTCAACTATTCGAAGGAACGATGCCAGCAGACGAAGGTATTGATTTAAATTTCGAGACGAAATTTCTTTCAACATGGGGATGATGTGACAACTCATCCAAAACTCACACGATTTCGATTTCTGTGTGTCAATGCAGTAGACCAGTGATGGAAACCAGTGATGGAACATTCTCACCATGTAACGCAATTTTCGGGACGAAAATTCTTTCAACATGGGGATAATGTGACATCCGGTAAATTTCCGTTACCAAACTCCGTTAGTTCCGTTAAGTCTTGTAAACACGTGTCGTGAGCACACACTAGTTGTCGTTTAACGTTGGTGACCTAATAATAATGATTAATGTTAATTTGATGTGAATCTAAGTGATTATGTGAATATTGGGTTATGTTTATGTGTTTACACATTTATAAACGATTAATTAAAGAATTTATCGCGTAACGCGGAAACGTGCCTATTTGTCCGTATGTCTTGTGTTTTTGCAAAGATAAATTATGTAATGAATTTTATAAGTTTATATCTTTATATTATGAAGTTAAAAACACTTTACAAAGAGTTTAAAGCTTAGTTTTTTATAAAATACAAATTACAAGGGTTAAAAGGGTAATATGTAAATTAAAATTTAATAAAACAAACCCAAACCCTAATCCCCTAGTTTCGGCCGCGACTTCACCCTTCCTCCCTCTCCACCTTCGAATTCAGCCTAGAACATCACAATACTTGCGATTTTGGATCGATTTCAAGGTACATCTCGTGGGAATCATCAATTGCAAGTTATTACAAGTTTAAAGGTTAGTTTTTGCGAGTTTTCGTGAGGGTTCATCATGGCCGAACCCTAATTCGTAATTGGTCTTTGTTGGGTCGAATTGGTTGTTGTTTGATGATGTTAACATGTTAGTTAGATTGTATACATGTTAGTTAACGTCGTTTATGCAAGAATTCTAGTTTTAGTGGATTGATCATGAATTTTGGTGTTAAGCAAACCCTAATTCAAAATGGCTTGATTATGCATGATGGATGATTGTTTGATGAATGTTTGATGATTATTGGGTTGTATGAATGTTAGAATACGTTGATTATGCAAGAAAGTTGGGATTTTGATGCATTGTTCATAGGTTACTAAGAATAGTAACTTTATTTTGCATGTAGTAATGATCTAGTGATGGATTGATGTTATGGATGGGTTCATGATGATAATTAGATGCTAGATTGGTATTATGAATGCTAGAAATCTTTTTTGATGGTGTTGATCATAGCTTGCCAAAAGTAGAACTTTTGTTATGAAGATTGTTGGATTGAGGTGTTTAGTGTTGTTGATCATGTCTAGATGTTAGTATGAGCTTGAATTGGTATATTATTGATGAATTCATGCATACCTTGGATGTTTGATAGATTTTGGATGTTCTTTCCCAAAAGGAAACTTTATTTGTGTAAATGTTGAAGTATGATGTTGTGATCATGTTTGAGATGAGAACTTGCTAATATGTTCAAGGATGGATCCTAGTGTAATAGAACGTGTTAAACTAGTTGTATGGCATGTTTGGATATCATGGGTGATAATTGGAATTGGTAATCATGTATGGTTTGGATGTTGTGTAGTAGTAGGACATCATGCTTGGGTCTGGTAATTGATTGTTGTGATGTTGTGGATGCAATGTATATGCTTAAAGAATTTGGTTGTGATCATTATACACGCGTGCGGATCTGAGGCCCCTACTTAGTAGGATTGGCAGGTTTAGGATGTGAAGTCGTGAGTGGCTTCACATGGCATGTGATGAATGGTTGAACCTTGTATGACATGTTAGTTGTATTGTAGCTAATGGTTATGTTAATGTGCTAGATTCGCATGACTTGTATAGTACTTGATTGTATGATGATCTATGTGATACACCGGGTTGATATAGCATATGTATGATACTGTTTGAATGCTTATCATGTATGTTGTATGTGCTCATTGGCTTTATTTGAATTATAACTCATAATGTCACCAACGGGTCAAACGGGTCAACTAGGTCAAACGTGTCTATTTGTCTGGAAGCTTGAGTCTTTGATTTTGGTATGATTAGGGTTTCACATGTCTTTTATTTACACGTACTTATGTACTCACATGATCTAGGTAACCTGTGAAGGTTGGCTATCCTCTCGTTTCTCAAAATAAACCCTAAGTACTTTGCATACATCAGGTGAGTTCATGCCCCACTCTTTACTTAATCTCTTTTGGGGGAGATAGCATACTGGTATTTATACAAACGCTTTTATGATTTAAGTTGTGTATAATATTAATATAGTGCTGTTTACCATGGGAAAAGTCCTCACACTTTTGAATTGTTAATATTTAATAGCGGGGAAACTTGGGTAGTACTACTGGGTCTGACGAGCCCCACCTGTGTGACTCGAGGTCAACCGGGTGCAATTTGTCCTATTGATCATTGTCACGACATGGTAAGTCGTGACAGGAGGCAACAACTATCACAGTCAGCTTCAATTGCAAAATCACTATGTATTAATATTTGTTGATAATAGACTAGCTATCTATTACCATACACTGCTTGTATTTATCGCAACTGTTTATATGTTTATTGAACTCAAACCCTTGAACTCACCAACCTATGTGTTGACATTTTAGTATGCTTTTCTCAGGTCCTTAACTTGCTTGCCATAGGAGCACTGCACGGTTCACTTCATTTAAGACATTATGCTTCAAGACAATGTGACATTTTAACAATTATGGTTTACTTTTGGTTTGGCACTTGTTTTGCCATAAGTTATACTTTATTGACTTGGGTTGTTTTCAAAAACGCTTCCGCAGTATTTAACGTTGGTATTTTGGTTGATTTTGTTATGTTATGGCATATAGAGTCGTTCTGAGTAACTATTGACTGTGATCCTGGTTTGTTCACACGCCTCGCGGTAAAACTCCGCAATTGGATTTTGAGGGTGTGACACAACACTTGTAAACTCTTCAGCTGTTGTACTTCAGTACTTTGGTCTTTCAGCTTCAGCACTTGTGTTCTTCAGCTGTTGTACTTCAGCACTTTAGTTCTTCAGCTGTTGAAGTCTTCAGCACTTGATCTTCAGCTGTTGAAGTCTTCAGCACTTGTCAACTGCTGATGAGTCTTTCAGCAGTTGTTGTGATACCATGTGGGACTTAGAGGTTTTCTGATCTTGGCTCATTGGTTCTTTTGGTCCAACAGTAGTTTTATGTTATGTTTTGGTTGTTTATTTCTTCTTGATAGCTAGTTCATACACATATAAATGATCCTCACGTTCTTGGGTTTGTTGTTGTTATGATGTGAACCTTATTTTCAGATTACAAATGAACATCTAAGGTTTTATTCCGCTGCGTTTTCATAGTTTAAATGGTTAAACTAGTTTGATATGGTCCAACAAACCCAACATTGGCATCTAGAGCCGGATATGTGGATGACTAGTTTCATTTGTCCTTGTAAAATTGGTGTTATGGGGCTTTAACACCTTATAGGGGCTGTTTTGTGGTGATTTATAAATCCCCAATCTTTCAAGGTTATATCTAACATGCTTGTGATTAAACCTTGAAAGAAAGATATCAAATGTGTTGGACCAAAAGAACCAATGAGCTGGATCAGAAAAACCTTTAAGTCCCACAGACGTCACAACAACTACTGAAGACCACAACAGCTGAAGACAACAGCTGATTAAAAGTCTGAAGACAAGTGCTGAAGACAAAGTCTGAAGACAAGTGCTGAAGAAAAAGTCTGAAGACAAGTGCTGAAGACAAAGTCTGAAGACAAGTGCTGAAGACAAAGTCTGAAGACAAGTGCTGAAGACAAAGTCTGAAGACAAGTGCTGAAGACAAAGTCTGAAGACACAAGTGCTAAAGACAAAGTCTGAAGACACAAGTGCTGAAGACAAAGTCTGACGACACAAGTGCTGAAGAACAAAGTATCAGACGTTGTCACAACAGCTGAAGAGGTCTTCTTCAGTAGTTGTGACGGTTTACCTTTCAGTAGTTTTATGTTTTATCTGTTCAGTAGTTTGACACAACAGCTGAAGAATACTTCTTCAGTGTTGTGCTCATCAGTAGTTTTATATTTTTCAGTAGTTTTGTAAAACGACTGAAGAGCCTGTTCTTCAGTCGTTGTAGTTTCAGTAGTTTCTTATCAGTAGTTTCATATTTTGTACTTAACACTTTGATATGTTCCCAGTAGTTGTGAACATTTCAGTAGTTTGTTAAGAGTTAGTTATTTTTGTACTAGATCTGCCAGTTGTCACTTTCCCGTGATAACAACAGCGATTGCACTCTATATACGAGTGTCAACCTATTGTAATCAGTGAATGATTTGATCAGAAATATTCGATATCATAGAAACATTCCTTGTTACAGAAATATATTCTCTCGTTATAACCGTATTTTTCTTAATGTATACGAGTATCAAATTCTTGCTACAATTTGTCTAATTCTTGTTCTTATTCCGCCACGTTACGCTCTAATACATCAAACTTGTGATCACTGATCCTGACAAATGGTATCAGAGTAGGTTAATCATTGATCGATCTAATAATTGATCATTAAAACTGCTATTCAAGATCCAAGTTTGATTGAATTAGCATTTTTCTTGCAAGAAACGGTTATAGAGATTGAATTTTCTGTGTTTCTGGTCATTCATCCTGAGATTTTCTCTTGGTTTTCATTGAGTCTGTTGTGGTCTATGTAAAAACGTTTAAAATCTTGAAATAAATTGTATTTGGACTGAAGATGACTACTCCTTCCAATGATCCTCACAATACTGGTTCCTCAACCAAGCCTCCAATGCTGGTTAGGAATGAGTATAACATATGGCAACGACGAATGCTCCATCACCTGTCTGTTAACAGCGTAGGATGTTGGACATCAGTGGTTTCGAAGAGGAGGGAGCAAGCCTATGGTGAATAACCCGGAAACCAATCAAATGGTTTCGAAGAGGAGGGAGCAATACTCAGATGAGGATAAGAAATTGTTTGAGATTGATGCAAAAGCCCATGGAATTCTGGCCATGGCACTGCCCAATGAAATCTATTCTGGGCTAATGCATCATGAAACTGCCCATGACCTCAGGAATGCCTTGAAAGAACAATTTGGAGGAACAGATGAGGTCTTGGCAAATAATAGAGAAATCCTTGCCCAACAATATGAGACATTCTCTCATAGAAAGGGTGAGACACTGACTCAACAGTTTGAGCGGTTCTCTTGTTTGATCTTTGAATTAAAAATGGTCAAACATGAATATACCAAAAGCCAAATGAACCACAGATTCCTCAGATCACTGCCTGAGAGATGGGACACATATACAATTGTCCTATGCTCCAGTGCAAATCTGGATAGTCTATCTCTCACCCACTTCATGGGAAACTGCTTACATTCGAAAGAGAGATAGAGCAGAAAAGGAAACTGGCTTCATCTTGTAAGCTCACTGAAGACTTTGTACCAGGCAACACTGCCTTGGTTGGTCATGAGTCAGAATATGCTTCATCTGAATGCTAGTATGATGAGCATATTGATTTCTCTTCAAACACTTCTGATTCTGCATTTGTGAATGTTGATAGTCAGTTTACTGGGTGTAATAATGACAATCTATGCTTCATCATGGATGATCTCAAGGGGATTGCTGATGATGACTTAGAAGAGATGGATATTTTGAGCCAAATGGTCTTGATAAATATCAGATCTCAGAAGTTCTACAAAAGAACTGGAAGAAAGTTCCCAGGACTCTCCGGCAAAACCAAAGTTGGTTTTGACAAGAGTAAGTTGAAGTGTCACAAATGCCACAGGCTTGGACACTTTGCTAGAGAATGCAGATCATCTGGATCTAATTCCTCTGCACCTTTTGTGACTTTCCCTGGCAATAGTCAACAACATAGAGGGCAACATCCTGTCAATTCTAGTCATCGTTCTCAACCACAATCTCCTGCATATTTTGTTCCTCAGGGTCAAATGCCATATCCTTACCCTTGTTACTACATGCCACAGTCAAATCAAGTTCAAGTTCCTATAGTACCACAGCCTCATGCACTACCAGAACCTCAACCATCTCAATCTCATCAACCTCCTCAACCTCAACAACACAGCTTCTTCACCCCTGGAGTTGTTGACTGGAGTAGTTTACCGGATGGCATGTCTGGTCATGAACAACTGTTCACAGGTGCTGGTCAACATAGTGGTGACAGTCCTTTTGGGAATCTGGCTCTCATGGCCCTGGAGTCTACTGATGGTTCCTGCTCAAATGCATCATCTTCACAGGCAACTCAGGTATCTTCAAAGGCTAAAGCCAAGTTATGTTCTGAATCATGCATTGCTGCCTTTGTCTCCATGAGAGAGGCAAATGTAGCATTAATAAATCAAAAACTTGAGTTTGAGAAAACCATTTCCAAAAGAAAAGCTGAGTTTGAGTCTTCTCTTAATAGTAAAAATAATGAGATTTATAAGCTTAAATGCCAATTAAATGATGAAAAGGCCAAGCTAGAGGTTATTCTGGAAGACCAGAGAAGTCTCAAAGAAACCCTTGCAGTCACCCAAGTAGAGTGTGATCGATGGGTACAATCATGCAAAGGTTTTGAAATGCTTCTTAGTAAGCAATCTGCTTCCAATGTGAAGTTTGGTATTGGTTATAATCACACTGCTCCTCCTACAGATTTTGCTTCAAGGGCAGAAGTGAAATCTGATGGAGAAAGCAATAACCAATCCACCTCATCATGTGATTCACTTTTTGATAGAGCATCATCAAAAGTTGAAGTCAGCACTAAGCCCTCTCAGAACCCATCAGCTGATGTTGATGGTTCCACTGCTGACACTCACATGATCAAAGAGATGATCAACTCAGGAGCTATTTCTGGAAGTCCTGAAAGGACTGGAGAGCAAGATTTAACACCTGAAGTTCAAACTCCAACTACTGTCAGCACTGAAGAGAAGAAAACTGTCAGTAGAAAGAGTTTGAAGACTACTAAAGAGGAAGTCAAGAAAGCAAATAATGCTTCCAAAGTACTGAAGAGCAAGTCTTCAGTAGTTTCATTCTCTCTAGTTGATGAACATCATAAGATGAAAAAGAAACCATGTGAAGTATGTGGTTTGTTCAATCATCTTACAGATGATTGGTGGTACAAAAGGGGATCCAAACTCAAACATAAAGAGGAAAGTAAAGAGAAAATGGTTAAAATGAAAACTGAGTTTGAAGCCACATTTGTACTAGCAACATCAAATCCTGTAACCCTTAAGTCCAAAAAGAAATCCAAAAATGAAGGGTTTAAACAGGTAACAGCTGAGATTGCTCAAAAGAAGAAGGTGCAACATAGGAACTTATCAAACTCCAATGCCAATGTGTCTGAAGAGCTGAAAGCCTTATCACAAAATCAGACACAGCTGGTTATGATGGTTCAACATCTATTGGGAAGAGTTAACCAATTAGATGTTCCTATGTTGAAACCACAGAAAAGGAGGTCCAAGCCAAATGATTCCTTTTCTTCACCAGCTTCTTCCTCTCAGGCTGTTGTTTCCAACAAACATGTTAGTTTACCATCTGTTGATGAGAACAAGCCCAAAACCAAAAAGGTTTGGGTCTCAAAATCTAACTAATTTGTTGTATTTTGCAGGGTTCTTCAACATACCTCAGAGGCATCTGGTATGTAGACAGTGGAGGATCCATGCACATGACAGGAAACAGATCACTTCTTAATGACTACTCTTAAGGAAGAAAGGGGTTTGTGTCATTTGGAAATGATGCAAAGGGTTAAATCATCGGCAAAGGCTTTGTTTCCAATGGGGAATAAAGTTTGATGATGTTAACCATGTGGAAAATCTCAAGTACAACCTCTTGAGTGTCAGTCAAATGTGTGACAAAGGCCATGTTGCTCTTTTCACCAGTCAGAACTGTCGGATTCTGTCATCCAAAGTTCTAATTTTGATTGATAAGGTGTTGGATGAACACACTCTCCTAAAGGCCAACAAGACAGGAAGAGTGTATGCCTTAGATCTTTCCAAGAAAATAGATCTCAAAGGCCATCCTTGCCTATTTCCAAGGCTTCCCCTCAAGAATCTATTCTATGGCATAGAAGGCTGGGTCATGTTAATCTCAAACATATAAATCAGCTGATAAACCATGGTTTAGTAAGGGGACTGCCTATGAAGGAGTTCAAGTGTGAAGATAACTGCACTGCTTGTTTAAAAGGAAAACAACACAAAGTTTCATTTCCCTCTATAGAAGAACTTAAGTCCACTGCCTGCTTACAACTTCTTCACATGGATCTCTTTGGTCCTGTGAGAGTGATGAGTATGGCTAAGAAGAAATACTGTCTGGTAATTATGGATGATTACTCCAGATTTGTATGGACTTTCTTCTTGCATTCAAAGGATGAGGCCGCACAGTCCATTATGAACTTTGTGTTACACGTTGAGAAGTAGTATTCCCTACCAGTTAAGTGTGTGAGGAGTGACAATGGTACTGAATTCAGAAACCACACACTTGATCAGTTTTACTTATCAAAGGGAATCAAGAGGCAGTATAGCATCCCAAGAACTCCTGAGCAAAATGGAGTAGTGGAGAGAAAGAACAGGACCCTTATTGAAGCTGCAAGGTCCATGTTGACTGATGCTGGACTGCCAATGACTTTTTGGGCTGAAGCTGTCAATACAGCTTGCTATGTACAGAATAGAGTTCTAGTAAATCAGAGGTTGATGAAGACTCCATATGAAGTTCTTCATCATTTGGCCCCTCTAATTTCATTCTTCAGAGCATTTGGGTGTCCTTGTTTCATTCTCAACACACAGGATCAACTCCAAAAATTTGATCCTAAGGTGGATGCAGGGTACTTTGTTGGTTATTCATCAACTTGCAAAGCATACAGAGTCTTCATTGTAGAAAAAAGATGGTTGAAGAGACTCTACATGTTAAGTTTAATGAATCTCCAAAGGACAAGATTCCACAAAGCCCTGTGGAGATATTTGATTTGGACATACTGCAATATGTTCCTTATCAAACTCCTGCTGTTGCTCCTGTCAACAGTTCACCACCTGGTGGTTCTGCTGGTGATGATGATGATGATGATAGCAGTAATCACCTCTTCAGGTTTAGTGATCAACTGCCTGATTCAGCTAGACCTGATGGCCCTGTAGCTCCAGTAGCACCATCCACAACAAATGCTGATGAGATTTCTTCAAATTCAACTTTCTTTGAATTACCATCTACTGATTGGTTTCAAGGAAATGATTCACCATCACCATCTATTGCTGCTGAGCCTGCTACAAACACTTGCACAGATCTCATTGTGTATCAAGATCTGAAGAATCACCCTATGTCTCAAATCATTGGTGATATCACTGCTGGCGTATCAACAAGAAGTCAATTGTCAAATTTCTGCTTCTGTGCTCTCTTCATCAGTCAGCAAGAGCCAAAGAATTATCACATTGCTTTAAAGGACAATGGATGGGTAGATGCCATGCAGCTTGAGCTTCTTCAGTTCAAGAAACAACAAGTGTGGGAACTGGTTCCTCTACCTCCAGGTAAGTGCGCAATAGGCATTAAATGGGTGTTTAGAAACAAAACTGATGAAAATGGTCTTATTGTTAAGAACAAGGCCAGACTGGTTGTTCAGGGGTTTGCACAAGAAGAAGGTATTGATTATGATGAAACCTTTGCCCCTGTAGCCAGACTGGAAGCAATTCGATTGTTTTTAGCTTATGCTGCTTATCAAAACCTTAAAGTTTTTCAAATGGATGTCAAAAGTGCATTTTTGTATGGGAAAATTAAAGAAGAGGTTTATGTATGTCAACCACCAGGCTTTGAGGACAATAACATCCTAATTGGGTGTATAAGCTTGATAAGGCTCTTTATGGGTTGAAACAAGCTCCTAGAGCCTGGTATGAGACATTATCAAACTTTCTTCTGGAAAATAATTTCACTAGAGGCTCCATTGATAAGACTTTATTCATTAAGAAAGCTGGGCAGCATAATGTACTTGTTCAAATTTATGTGGATGATATTATTTTTGCATCCTCTGATCCATAGTTGTGTGATGCCTTTACAAAGTTGATGCAACAGAAGTTTGAAATGAGTGCCATGGGAGAATTACAGTTCTTTCTGGGTTTGCAAATCAAACAAAAGGCTGATGGAATTTTCATTCATTAGTCCAAATACACAAAAGATCTTTTGGAAAAGTTTGATTTACAAAACTGTAAGCCCTGTTCTACCCCCATGTGCAGCACAACACAACTGGATACAGATCAGAAAGGTAAAGTGGTTGATGAAACACTTTACAGATGTATGATTGGGTCCTTGATGTATTTAACAGCTTCTAGACCAGATATTATGTTTGCTACATGTGTTTGTGCCAGATTTCAGGCAGCACCTAAGGAGTCTCATTTGATTGCAGTCAAGAGAATCTTTAGATATCTGCAAGGCACTCTATCACTAGGTTTATGGTATTCTACTAGACATTCTGGTAAATTAGTTGCTTTTTCTGACAGTGACTATGCAGGTGTAAGTTGACCAGGAAATCAACTTCTGGTGGATGTCAATTCCTAGGCAACTGCTTGATTTCTTGGCAGAGCAAGAAACAGACCTCAGTTGCTACATCAACTGCTGAAGCAGAGTACATTGCCGCTGCAAGCTGTACATCTCAGGTACTCTGGCTTCAAAACCAATTATTGGATTATGGCATAACAGAGACTAAGACCCCATTGTTAATGGACAGCTCTTCAGCTCTTTGTATTGTCAAGAATCATGTCCAGCACTCTAGGACTAAACATATTGAAATAAGACACCATTTTATTAGAGATTGTTTTGACAAAGGTCTGATTGATCTAAAATTTGTTCCTAGTGTTGATGAACTTGCAGACATTTTTACTAAGCCTTTGGATAGTTCAACTTTCCACAACCTGGTCTTAAGGCTTGGTATGCTGCAGCTAGAATAAGTGACAACTACTGATGATCTCAGCTCACAAGTACTGATGATCATTAGTTCGTTATTGTCACATATAAGTACTGATGAGTTGCTTTTTCCCTCAGTAGTTTTATAACTACTGAAGGCTACATACTTCACCAGTACTGAAGTACTTTATCTGTTAAAACAACTGATGTAGTTACAACAGCTGATGTAGTCACAACAGCTGTTGTAGCCACAACTACTGATGTCAGAAGTGCAGATAAGTACTGATGACCAATGAAACATCTGAAACTCAGATCTAAGTCTGATGAGTAAGAGTGGAGGTCAGACTGAAACAACTGAAAAGCTATGAATTGACGAAAACAGCTGATGAGTAATCATTCTTCAGTTGTTTCTACAACTGCTGTTTCATTAAAACAACTGAAGCCAAAACTATGTCTTCAGTAGTTTACAACTACTGAAGACTAACACCAAGTCTTTAGCTGTTTACAACAACTGCTGACAAAACCACTGTCTTCAGTAGTTTCACAACTACTGATGACTAATACCAAGTCTTCAGTTGTTTCATCACCTGAAGTCAAAACTGTCTTCAGTAGTTTTATAACTACTGATGACAAAATTAGAGACTTCAGCTGTTTCAACGTCTGACGGTTAAAACCAAGTCTTCAGTTGTTTTATAACAACTGCTGATCACACCAATACGGTCAGTCGCTTCAACGTCTGAAAGTTAATACCACGTCATCAGTCGTTTCAACAACTGATGACTCACACCAAAACCTTCAGTCGTTTTCTAACCCTACCCTTCAGAGTTTTCATCTTCTCCTCTCAAACCTAACGTTCAAAAAAAACTCTCTACCCTCTCTTCATCAATGGCGACCATGCAACTAAAACCACGACACAACTGTGTCGCACATCTCACCAAATCGCCATACTGGACCAAGTTTCACAACGCCATTGATTTAATGGTTCAGTCACCCTACAAAACGGCTTTTCTGGTAAATCCCACCATATATGCCGAATCCCTTAACCAATTCTGGACAAACGTCACTCTGGTCTTTGAGGAGAATGACACAGAGTCTGTTCAATCGTTTGTCCATGGCCGAAAAGTGGTCATCACTCCAGACACTCTTCGCCAAACCCTTAATCTGGATGATGCCACTTTCCCAACTGGTTATCCAAAGGGCACAACAGATCAATCATTTGCCCACCATGGATACCAGGGTAACCTGAGTGCATCTACCATACTGAAGAAACATTTCCCGGATGCCGAACGTCTCATATTTCATATGGTAAATGTATGCCTTGCCTTCAAGACTTCATCATGGGATCAAATGTCCACAAGGTGGCAACAGTTAATGTACTCCATCCTTGAGCAACAACCTTTAAATTTTTCTAAAATACTATTTTTAGAGCTCAAGGATATGGCCCAAAAACAAACTACTAACCGTTGGATATTATATCCTCGGTTCATAATGGCCATAATTGAAAACCAGCTTCAAGGTGAGGGACTTGTTGGCCTGGGAGTCCCTGCTATGGCTGTACTGCCTGAAGTATACTCTTGGCACAACTCTGACCAATCACTGAAAATGGCTGCCAAGCTGCGAAAACCCACGTAGCTGGAACCCACAGCCACCACCTCCAAATCCAAAGTCCCCACGAAACCCACTAAAAAGAAGACCAAAAAGGCTACTCAGGGAAATGAGTCCCCTGAGGATGCCCCTGCAACACAAATGCAGGCTATATCCACTGGTTATAACCCCCTAGTGGATACAAGGACTTCACTAGCCATAGCCGCTCAGGATTCCTCTCAAAACGAGCCTGCAGCAACCACAGAAGGGGTACCCACAAATCTGGGATCTTCCTCATTTTAGGGGATTGCCATTGAAGAGCACCATTCTCCCCAAGTGCACACTACTTTTACCCCATCTCCCCATGCAACCACCCCCCAAAGTCCAACCATTATCATTGCAAACGTGCTGACTCAGCTGCATGCCTCTCCTCCTCCCCAACAACCACCAACAAAGGGGAGAACCACAGCTATTGAGGACGAGGATCACCATGCTTCTGACAACCCACAACACCGGGGTTTACACGTTCTATCTCCTGGTGTGGATATGGAGATTAGAACATCTAGTGAGGCTGCCACCTCTTCTGAATCAGCACATGATCAGAATGAGGCTGGTAACATAACTAAGACCTCACTAGAGGCAACAGCTGATGAAGGACATAGTCCTGAGGCTGGAAGTCCCCAGTTCTAAGAAAAAGGGGCACATGCTAAAACTAGTCTACACCCAGTGCATGTACATCCTGCTACAAGCAGGAGGTCAGGTGATTTAGCATCTGCTGATGATGACCTGGGCTTCTTTTATGATGTTCTGGCCCAGAACACAATTCTTGAGGAAGAAGTCAGTAGACTACAAAGACTACTTGACCAATTCTCTCAAGAAGCAAGTCCATCTGCCACCAACATAAACCCACAGATGGCACCTTCACCTGAAGGTCTCCACACACTCAGCCACTCAAAACTTCCAAGCTACCAGCTTCTGTTTCTGGCACTGCTTCTCAGGGACAGAACCCCTCTGAGCAAACAGTTGCTATCTTTCAGCAAACCCTACCTCTCATCACCCCAATGATCACAGACATTGTGATCAAAACCATGGATGAGAGGCTTCCCTCAATCATACAACCCCTGGTGGAGGAGATTGTGAGCACAAGGCTTTCTGCTACTCAAACCCTTGCAACCAATGCAACCAAAAAGGGGGAGAGTCAGTCGGTGAAAGCAAAGAGGAAGAGCAAACTGAAAGAAAAGGAAACTGAGAAGGAAGAGGAGTCTGTGAAGGGAACCGAAAATGATCAAGCGGGTGAAAGTCACAAAGACTTTCATGTCACATATAAGAAGAGGAAGGGTGAAGGGAAAGAGAAAGAACTCCAACTCGATGAGATGATCAAAATGGCAGATGCTACACATAGTAAATCAATGGATGCCATTATTGATCAACTGTATAGACAAGGGTTCGATACTACACAGCTTGACTCAGAGATCAGGAGACTTGAAGTTGAAGAAATTAACTCAAGATGGGCAAGTTATGATGCATTAGAAAGAGAGAGACTAGAGATCATGATCAGATCCATTGCAAAATATCTTGGGAGATCATTGATCGAGATTAAATCATGGACCAGGGACAGTATCTTGGCCATAACCTCCAAGATCTGTTCGTCTGAAGCATACACTAAGGGTTTAGTAGTCGAAGCTTTGAATGAAGCAGGAGCTGGGTATTGGATACCAGATGTGGAACTCATATATGTAATTTGTTGCAGGGGTTCAAAAGAAATAAGCACTTCAAGAAGGGAGACACAATTCTCTACATGGGCAACAGAGCAAAAGTTGATGTCGAAGCCCAAAGAGACAATATTTTGAAAGTTTCAAATGGTTTGGAATTTATTCTTAAGAACATTTTGTATGCTCCTAGTTTGACTAGGAACATAATTTTGTTTTCCCTATTAGAATAATGTGGTTATGAATTTAAGTTTGTTAACAATGGTATTTATGTTTGTATGGATGATATATTATATTTCAAGGCTATGTCTTTTAATGGAATTTATGAATTGGTTCAGAATGATTCATCCTATAATAAGCTCATTATACCAAACAAGCACCAAGAAACTTAAAATGGGTTTAAGTGATTCTTATCTTTGGCATTGTCGTCTTGGTCACATAAACAAGAATCAGATTCAAACACCTTAAAAGAATGGTCTTTCGAAAAACAAATGAAAATGTTTCATTTGACAAGTGTGAATCTTGTTTACAAGGTAAGATAACAAGTCGCCCTATAGTGGCACTAACGAGAGGGAAAAATACTTATTGGGTATCATACATTCGGATGTATGTGGCCTTTTAAAGACAATGACTAAAGATGGTGAAAGATAATTCATTACCTTTACCGACGATTATAGTCGCTATGGTTATGTGTACATGATGACACACAAACATGAAGCCTTTGAAATGTTCAAAACCTTCAAGAATGAAGTAGAAAATCAACTCAATAAAACTATCAAAGTTCTTCGTTCAGATAGAGAAGGCGAATACCTCGATGATGCTTTTTAGTACCATCTAAGAAGTTGTGGGATTGTCTCACAACTTACTCCACCTGGAACACCACAATATAATGGTGTGTCCCAGAGGAGAAATCAAACCCTATTGGATATGGTTCGATCTATGATGGCTATAAGCTCACTACCTCTATCATTTTGGGGTTTCACAATGCTCTCCGAGGCTCATATTTTGAATATGGCTCTGACCAAGATAGTGGATTCACTAAGTGTATATTTGTTGGATATCCCAAAGACTGTATAGGATACTACTTTTTTGATCCAACAGAGCAAGAGTATTTATTGCTCAAAAGGCTGAATTCTTGGAAACTAAATTCCTTATGGAAGGAATAACGTAGAGAATAGTGGAATTTGATTAGGATTAAAATCCACAAGCCGATACACGTTGATTGACACTAGCAATCAACAAGAGGTTGTTGATGATGATCAAGAGGTTGATCAATACACACAAAACGTTCGCAGATCTGGTAGAGTTAGCATTCCACCTGAAAGATATGGATTTTTCATGAATGGATGCTATGTGGTTGACTTCGATGAGCCAACCACATACCATGAAGCAGTGTCTAATTCGGATTGTGACAAATGGCTGGATGCCATGAACGTTGAGATACAATCCATGTATGACAATCAAGTTTGGGAATTGGTTGACCTTCCACTTAACTCCAAACCGGTTGAATGCAAGTGGGTTTCTAGAAGAAAATGGATATACATGGAAACTTGGATACTTACAAAGCAAGACTTATAGCAAAAGGTTTCACTCAAAATCAAGGGGTTGATTATGATGAAATTTTCTTGCCTGTGGCAATGCTAAAGTCAATTAGGATATTATTTGCCATAGCTGCATATTATGACTATGAGATTTGGCAAATGGATGTCAAAACCGCTTGTCTTAATGGACATCTCGAAGAGACTGTCCATATGGTTCAGATGGTTTTGTCGATCCACAACATCCTAAAAGTATGCAAGTTATAGAGGTCAATCTATGGATTGAATCAAGCATCGAGATGTTGGAATCAAATTTTTGATGAAGAGATCAAGAAATTTAGTTTAATCAAGAACGCTGACGAGGCTTGTGTATATACGAAGGCTAGTGGGAGCATAATAACATTCTTAGTATTGTATGTTGATGACATACTACCTTTTGGAAATGATATTCCAACCATGGACGGTGTCAAAACCTGGCTTGGAAGTTGTTTTTCCATAAAAATCTTGGTGAAGCCGCCTATATTTTGGAAACAAAGATCTATAGGGATAGATTGAGGCGGTTGATAAGTTTAAATCAAAGTGCATATATTAAGAAAATCTTGAAAAGGTTCAAGATGGAAAAACTCTGAGAAAGGTATGGTACCTATTCCAAGAGGGACAATTTTGAGTACATCTCAATGTCCAAAGCTCAAAGGATGAGCAAGATCGAATGAAGGACATCCCATATGCATCTACTATAGGATCCATCATATATGAGATGATATGCACTAGATCAGACGTGTCATGCGCGTTAATCATGACGAGCAGATATCAATAGAATCCAAATAATAGCCATCGGATGGCTATTAAAAGTATATTGAAATACCTTAGGAGGACTAAGGAAATGTTTCTAATATATGGATCTGATGAAGATGAACTCGTTGTAAAGGGTTACACGAATGCGAGTTTCCAAACCGTTCAAGATGATTCTCGATCACAATCGGGGTATGTCTTCATTATGAATGGGTAGCATTTTCCACTACAAAATCCGAATACATGCCACATCATTAGCAGCTCAGGAAGCTGCATGGATAAAGAAATTTAACGCCTACCTAGGGTGGTCTCTACCATTCAAGACCCTTAGAAATCCTTTTATGATAACGAGGGTACGATTGCATAAATCAAGGTACCATGTGCCCTTCAAAAGGCTAGGCACATTGAGTTGGAATTTAACTACATAAGGGATGAAATTGAAAAGGGAAAATATGTATTCGTAAAGTTCACACCGATCAATACATTGTGGATCCACTCACGAAGCTCCTTGAAAAGGCAAAGCATGAAAGTCATACTTGTGCCTTAGGACTTCGATATTCTAGTGACTAGGGATCTGTTTAGTATTTAAAAGTTTAAAACAATGTAATATTTAACTGTTTATATACTTGTGAAATTTTGAGTTATATTCATTTTAGCATGTATACATCCATGAATATGTTTATTATTCTAATGTCCGTAGTCGGTCATGTTTGTGGGAACAAATACGAACGTAAGACTATTATGAACATGGATTGGTGGATATTCATAAGGAATGAATATAGAGCAATTGGTTGCTGCCAAAGTTCATAGATATTTGTGGGATACAAATATTGGACTGACCCACATCTCAATTTTACTACATGGAATCTTCTAGATTGATCATAAGTAAATTTGAGTAAAGGCGAATATCATTTGGTATCCTCCAACCTAAGATACATATTGGGTTTTGATATTCACCAAATGTTATACCTTGAGCTAGTTCTTCACTGCTCTGAAATAATGGGCAGTACATAAGGCTATGTTCAGGTGTGACACGAGGTGATTGTGAAAAACATATGTAGTCAAGATGGAATTTGTTCCTCTTATTCATTGAGAGCAAGATGTCTAAGGCCTGATTAAGTTAAATCAACAAGGAATGATCATTCTATGTCCTTGGATTTAACATGACATATGTAACAAAATGATAAATGATTGATTCACCTAAATCAATTCAAGTTGGATACTTGAAGGGGATGATGTTATTGAATGGCTTTAAGTCATGCGTATTAAGGGTAGTAAACCGTTGTTAGGCGGTATTTACTGCTTGCATCAATCCTCTATGAATCTTGTGCAAGTGGGAGATTGTTGGATTCTTTATGCCCAAGACACATAGAATATTGACGTGGTTAGTATGTTATGATCCAAGTCGGGTCATACCCAATAACAAGCTTAGCAAACACCAACTAATATTTAATTGATGATATGATCATGCAATTAAATAAATACACCAATTTAGAAAATGGGTTTTCTAAATAAGTTGCATATGAGATTGAACAACCTATATGGATATTTTGTTCATAGATATTGTTTGTAATGTTATTTAAGTTAGTTAAATAACATCAAATAATAAAGAAGTGTGTGTGAGTTATACAATTAAAAGGTTAATTATATATATAACTCAAATACGTGACTAGTTTATGAAAAATAAAAGGGAGTTTTGGGGGGAAACCCAAATCACTTTTGGGTTTCGGCCTCCCCCTAAGAGGGGTTGAATCCTTTTGTTTTCATTAATGTTCTTGGAACAAAACACACACACCCATCTTGCTTTCTCTCTCTCTCTCTCACATGCAAAAAACCACAAGAACAAAGGTTTTCTCCTTTTGCTGAAGAGATTCACGGCTAAAAGTGTTCTAGCAGCCTCTGCTTTTGGTTTTGGTGCTCAAATCCTAGCAACAAGGTGTTTGATTGATGCTTGTGGGTATAGATGCTTGAGGACACCTTTCCTTGGTGTTTTGGTCATTCAAGAACCTCATCATCTTCATTGAAAATTGATTTTCTGCAGCTCCACAAAGTAGTTTGTATGTTATGTTTTGGTTGTTTATTTCTTCTGGATAGCTAGTTCATACACATAAATTATCCTCATGTTCTTGGGTTTGTTGTTGTTATGATATGAACCTTATTTTAAGATTACAAATGAACATACTAAGGTTTTATTCCGCTGCGTTTTCATAGTTTAAATGGTTAAACTAGTTTGATATGGTCCAACAAACCCAACAGCTTGGACATCCGACAGGACAAAAGTACTGTCCCTTAAAAGTAGACACGGGGCCATGCCCCATGAGGCACGGGGCCATGCCCCACCTCCAACATGGGGCCATGCCCCATTTAGCACGGGGTCGTGCCCGACACAACTTGCATGTACGAACCGACCAACTTTCATAAGCATTGTACTAGCATGGGACCGTGCCTTTTAGGCATGGGGCCATGCTTAAACATCTAGAAAGCCTATAAATAGAAGCCTAAGTTCACCATTTTTGGAAAGATTTGGTGGGAGAGTTACTCTGTAGAACTCTCTCAAGAATCAAGACTTCAAGGTCATTTGGAGGCTCGAGAGGTGCAACAACACTTGGAAGAAGCTCGGGATCGTCTAAACGTCGTCCATTGTGGATTATCGGTTTGATTGTTCCATCTCACCAATGTTTACATAACTATCTTCTTTGTTATCTGTTATTATGTACAAGCTCATTATGAGCTAAACTCTTTTTATCATCCTAATCAGATGAAACTTATGTAATTTGTGATGAACTAATGGTGTGATAAATATTATGTTAATGTTATGGTGGTCTTGGGAAAACTATTGATGGGTAGCATCTACATTTGAACGGGAAGTTATAAATTTATGGTTTGTGATTGTGATTGTCATACAAGGTTGAAAACCATATGATTAACTTTCATTCGTGAAACCGGTCCTCATAATAAATCCATGGCTAATGAACTAGAAATGGTTATTAGAAATCATACCACTTTAACTTTTTGATCATTTGCAGGTTTTTTTATTAGTTTGAGAAATCTTTAGTAATTGTTATGGTTTTCTAAAATTAATGGTATGTTAGGAAGGAACTTGATCAACTCTCTTTTAACATTAGGTTATGTTTTTAGAAATCATATGTCAAATAGGTTACAAAATATTTACCTACATTACTAGGGCTTTGATCTAGGCAGTAAAACTCAACCTGACGTGATCCTAGTCACTACGACAGCATGATAGACGAGAAATCGCGCCAGCTCATCTTTATAAACATTAACATAATTACATTAATCCATATCTTTAAGTCACACCACGAATTCATCACGGTTACATAAGTGAAGTCTAATTAGGATGATAACTTTTATTCCCTGGTTTTAAATTCAAACGCTTCAAATCTTAGTTTACTTTATTTTTATCATTGTTTTTAAACCCTAAAAAATCTTTCCAATGCAACTTATCATTTTATTTAACAAAAACAAATTTGATAGTCAATCGTCAAGTTTGTTGAGTAGGCTAGGTATGTCCATAGATTGATACTCGGTTCTTACCAACACTATATTACCAAACTACAGGTACACTTGCCTTTTGTGTGTGTGGTTTAGTATTAGTAATAACCAATTAAAACTGAATCCGTGCGATAAATCTTTATCAAAATATATATACTATCCGCACCCATCAAGTTTTTGGCGTTGTTGTCGGGGAAACATGACAGTTTGAAAGACAAACTAAAATTTTGACTTTCTTGTATATAACTTGTTAATATATTTTTGTTCAAACTTCATTTTATTTTTGTTTGATAGTTTGCCTTAGTTAGGTTAGTTACATTTGCCTGATTCATTTTAAGCCTTAGTTAGTTTATGCTTGTTTAAGTTAGTGTATGTCCGACTCGTCTTGTCCTGAACTTCTTTCGCCTTTCGGAACCCGAATGACTTTTCCGTCAAAGATTGCGTGAAAGATCACAACAAGCAGCACCCGTCACTGAAGAAGACATTTTGGAAGGTACACCATCCGAAGAAGACAAGGCTAACCAAGACAAGGAAATGAAGATGACACACTATGCCACACCGTCAATAGATGGTTACGAGTCTAGTGTTGTCCAACCAACAATAGCGGCTAACAATTTCAAGATTAAGTCTAGTATTATCCAACTTGTAGAAAACTCTATTAAGTTCCATGGGTTACCGGACGAAGATCCTAATGCTCACATCTCAAGATTCCTTCGTGTCTGTGCTACCTTTAAAATCAATAACTGTTTAGACGACGCCATTCGACTAAGACTTTTTCCATTTTCACTTCAAGGCCGAACCATCGACTAGCTTGATTCACTTCCGCCTGGTTCTATCACCACATGGGCGGAAATGGCTGAACAATCCTTTTGAAATACTTTCCACCAAATCACACTGCCAAACTAAGAAGCAGCATCACAAGTTTTCGCCAAGACGACGACGAATATTACACGTAGCGTGGGAGAGATATAAAAGTCTCCTTCGGAGATGCCTACATCACGAACTTGATCTGTGGCTGTAGTGTCAAACCTTTTACAATGCAATCAGGGGAGCCCACAAGTAAGCGGTAGACCAAAGTGCGGGAGGAGATTTCGGAAGTGTCACACCAACATAAGCATACCAAGCCTTAGAAAGAGCAGCTAAGAAGAGCTTCGCTTACAATCCCTTAAGGACCAAGCCCAGTTCTAAAGGTATTCAACAAGTAGACTCTGAAACCCTAACTGCAACCCAATTAGAAGCTCTAACCAAAAAATTCGAATAATTGCAAAGCGAGCTAAAGAAGATGCAACACATGTGGAAATTCACAGAAGACCAACGAATGCCCATAAAGCATTATGATTGTTGAAGATGTTGACTACATAGGAGGCCCAAACAACTCATACAATAATGACTCAAATTGGAGAAGCAACTAGACTTATAGAGATGCTGGTAATAACCGACAATCATCTGGATTCAACCGAAGGCCACCTTACCAACAACAGAAACCACCATACCAAGGTCCAAGCAACCAAGACCGTGGAGAATCATCAATGGATGATTTATTGCAGCAATTGTTGTTAACCACACAAGCCATATATGAGTACATCCGGAAATCTGATCGAAGAAATGAGGAGAGGTTCCAAAGAAACAAAGCTGACATCAAAAGCATCAAAGCATCATTGCAGACCATAGAGCACCAAGTAAGTCAAATAGCATAACAACTATTTGAAAGACCTCATGGAGCTTTGTCCAGCAACACTGTGACAAACCCTAATGCTCAAGTCAAAGCCATCACCACCAGGAGTGGCAAAACCACTCAAGGTGATGCACCTGCATTACAACCCATCCTTGAAGAAGTAGAAACTAAAACTCCAAGTAATGCGAGTGATAAGCAAAAGCAACCTGTTTTTATTGAAGAACCAGCCAAGAAATATGTTCCATCACCACCCTATGTTCCACCACCTCCATATCTAGGTCGTTTGAGACAACAAAGAATGGAGGCACAATATGGCAAATTCCTTAGGTTGTTCAAGCAACTCCACATCAATCTTCCCTTGGTGGAAGCCTTACCACAAATGCCAAATTACGCTAAGTTTCTAAAAGGTGTCTTGTCAAATAAAAAGAAAGTGGAAGAGTTATCACATGTGGTTTTGAATGAAGAATGCTCTGTAGTTCTTCAAAACAAACTACCTCAAAAGATTACTGATCCAGGAAGTTTCACCATACCTTTACTAATAAAAAATCTTTCTGTCAGTAACGTGTTAGCTGATTTAGGTGCAAGCATTAACCTTATGCCTTATGCGGTTTCTGAAAAATAAACTAGGTGAACCTAGACCTACGCGTATGAGCATCCAGTTAGCTGATCGTTCTGTCAAATATCCGAGGGGCATCATTGAAAATCTCTTAGTTAAAATTGATAAATTCGTATTCCCGTTGATTTTGTGATCCTTGACATGGATGAGGACAAAAATGTTCCTCTTGTCCTAGGTCGACCTTTCTTAGCGACTACTCGAGCCCTCATTGATGTTTGTATAGGCAAACTCATGCTTAGAGTAGACGAGGAGGAAGTAACTTTCGATATAGGCCAATTCATGAAACACCCTCATCATCATGATGACTCACTCTATTATATTGATGCTTGTGATTCGATCATAATCTGTCATTTGAAGAAAACTCTTCAAAATGAAGCTTGCAACACTTAATTAATAGATATCCAAATCACCAAACCCATCTATGAGAACCAACTCATTCCAGAACTTGAAGTTGATGAAACATCATTTCATCAAGAAGCATTTGAGATCATTTAGCAAGATCTAGAACCGAAAGCCAAACCTTCTATCGAAGACCCTCTAGATTTAGAGCTCAAAGAACTTCCATCTCATCTAGAATACACTTTTCTTGAAAACACATCTCAACTTCCTATCATAATCTCATCCACCTTATCAATTGAAGAGAAGAACAAGTTGCTCAATATGATTAAGGCACACAAATGAGCAATTGCATGGAAAATCATGGACATCAAGGGAATCAATCCATCCTTTTGCACTCATAAAATATTGATGGAGGAGAACTTCAAATCTATCATCAACCTCAAAGATGTTTAAACCCGAGCATGCAAGAGGTGGTGAAGAAAGAAGTAATCAAACTGCTTGCCGGTTTGATTTACCCTATTTCTGATTCGCCTTGGCTCAGTCCCGTCCAAGTTGTTCCAAAGAAAGAAGGAATGACTATTGTAACTAACGACAAGATCGAGCTTATTCCCACTCATACGGTCACAGGATGGAGAGTTTGCATAGACTATCGCAAACCAATGATGCCACAAGGAAAGATCTTCCCTCTTCCTTTCATCAACCAAATGCTTAAGAGATTATCTGGAAAAAATGTTCTTTTGTTTCCTGGATGGTTTCTCAGGTTATTATCAAATTCCTATTGCTCCCGAAGATCAAGAGAAGACGACATTCACCTGTCCAAATGGCACATTTGCTTATTGGCGAATGCCCTTTGGATTGTGTAATGCTCCCGCTACATTTCAAAGATGCATGGTAGCAATTTTTCATGACATGATTGAACACTCAATGGAAGTTTTCATGGATGATTTCTCTATCTTTGGAAACTCATTCAAGCAATGTCTTGAAAATCTAAAAAAGATGCTGGTTAGATGTGAAGATTCTAACCTTGTTTTAAGTTGGGAAAAGTGCCACTTCATGGTTACGGAAGGAATAGTGTTAGGACACAAAATCTCTCGAGCAGGGCTTGAAGTCGATCAAGCCAAAGTTGACACTATTTCTAAATTTTCACATCCCATAACCGTGAAAGATATAAGAAGTTTCCTAGCTCATGCAGGATTCTACCATTGTTTCATCAAAAATTTCTCAAAAATCGCTCGACCAATGACTCAACTTCTTGAGAAGGACGCTCAATTCGTATTTTCTGACGAATGTATTAGTGCATTCAAATTGCTTAAGGAGAGACTAGCAACCGCTCCAATAATGGTTTCCCCAGATTGGATGCTACCATTTGAACTCATGTGCGACGCAAGAGATTTCGCGGTAGGAGCCGTATTAGGAAAGAGAAAAGACAAGCAATTTCACCCAATTCATTATGCGAGAAAAGCCCTAAACGACACACAAGAAAACTACACCACCACCAAAAAATAACTCCTTGCGGTAGTTTTCGCATTTGGGTAAATTCCGCTCGTATCTAATCCTTTCAAAAACAACTGTTTACACCGATCATGCAGCCCTCGTTATTTCTTCAACAAACAAGATGCAAAGCCGAGATTGATTCATTGGATTCTTCTACTTCAAGAATTTGATATCAAAATTCGTGATAAGAAAGGAGCGGAAAATCTAGCGGTTGATCATCTCTCGCGTCTTGAGGATTCAAGTCCTTTACAAACTGAGGAATCCATACTAAACACCAATTTTCCTCATGAATTCCTTATGCACATTCAATCCTCAATCGATGAACATCCTTGGTTCGTCGATTTTGCGAATTACTTAGCAAGCGGGATCCTTCTGAAAGGAATGATTTATCAAAAAAAGAAGAAATTCTTTACTGATATCAAACATTACCATTGGGAGGACTCCTATCTGTTTAGAATTGGTGCAGACCAACTCATTCAAAGATGCATATACAGAAGTGAAGCAGAACAAATCCTAAGGCACTGTCATGAAGGACCAACAAGAGGACATTGTGAAGCAACCTTAAAAGCCAAGAAACTATTTAACTCTGGATTTTACTAGCCCATGATCTTTAAAGATGCTCACAACATGGTACACACATGTGATGCATGTCAAAGAGCAACCAATATCTCAACACGGGATGAGATGCCTCAGAAACCAGTACAAGTATGCAAGCTATTTGATATATGGGGTATTGATTTCATGGGGCCATTCCCGGTGTCACTTGGTAATCGTTACATCTTGATAGCAGTTGATTACGTTTCAAAATGGGCTGAAGCTCAAGCCCTGACTACTAATGATGCTAGAAACGTTGTTAGATTCCTTAAGAAACTATTCTCTCATTTTGGTGCCCCCAAAGCTCTAATTAGTGATCGAGGAACTCAGTTCTCTAACAATCAGCTTGAACGAGCAATGACGCATTATGGAGTTCACCATCGCTTTATAACTGCTTACCATCCATAAGCGAATGGGCAAGCCGAAGTCACTAACCGAGGCATCAAATGAATCCTTGAGAAAACTGTATGTCAAAACCACAAGGACTGGTCTACCAAGTTAGATGATGCATTATGGGCTTTTCAAACAGCCTATAAGACTCCCATCGGCACTACACCGTTCAAACTAGTCTATGGGAAATCGTGTCATCTACCTATCGAACTAGAGCACAAGGCTTTTTGGGCACTTAAAGCAGCAAACTTGGACCAAGGCCTTGCACGAAAGAATCGATTCCCACAAATTCACGAATTGGAGGAATTGAGAGAACAAGCGTACGAAATGCTATGGTTTACAAAGAAAATACAAGGAAATTCCACCACACTCGATTAAAGAACACAAAATGATTTCATGTGGCAGAACGTGTCTTACTGTAGAACTCTCGTTTACGTTTTTTTCTGGGAAAACTAAAATCACGTTGGTCTGGACCTTAGACGAACAAAAACGTGTTTATGAATGGTGCTACTGAAATTTATAACCACGAATGTTTAAGTTTCAAAGTGAATGGTCATCGTTTGAAACCTTATAATGATAGACCAACCAAGATTACCTTGGAGGAACTACACCTCCGCCCTGACGAAAACTAATTTTGGGGAAGCGTTGTGCCAAAGACCTGAAACTTAAATGCGACACCTGTACATAAATTTTTCTTAATTTTTTTTAACAATTTTTAGGACTTCACAAGAACAAGCACGGGGCCGTGCCTCATGAAGCACGCCCCCGTGTTTCTAAATTTTTTTTCCACGATCTCCGCTGACGACTCTGGAACGTTGCAGGATGAATTTAAGATGAATTCTGACAAGCACGGGGATGTGCCTAGCCGAGCACGCCCCCATGTTCACTTTCCACGACCTGTATATAAATACCACTCTTATTCCATTCTTTTATCACACCCATTCCTATTTTAAATCGTCTAAAATATGAAAGAATCAAGTCACGGAAGTTCCAACTGGAATCCTGTGAAGAAACCGCGTTCTGAAATGCGAGAGCCAACGACTCAACAATACTTCTTCAAGCTACATGAACTTAGCAAGCAATTGACTGAAATGAACCTTGTTGCGTCCCAATGCTTAGCTAAACTTATCCATAAAGTTCAAGAGATAGGCGAGGAACTCGTTTCCATTAACCGACAACTTGCGGAATTAAGCAACCGCACTTCTCACTATTCCATACCGAACCTTCCACACCAAATGTGTGGAGGCTTCGTTTAGAAGCATTTCGTGACGTGCTAAGTGCATTGATGCACGTTAAAGAGTCTAGTTTTGTTGTTTCAGATTCTTGGCTCTTAACGTATCGTGTAACCATAGGACCCTAGGAAATGTAATTTTCAATTTGTCTTGTGTTATTTAACTCTAGGATTATTTCCGTATCATTTCTGATGATTTGGAAGTGATAAGACTTAACCGGGAAAATTACGTAACGCGCAAAACTAAAAAATGGAACAACAAAAAACTAAAACCGAACAATATCACATGAGCACGCCCCCGTGCCTAAGGAGGAACGCCCCCATCTTCAACAAAAAATGACATCACCTGACATTTTCATCCTTTTGTCTTGTTCCCCATCACTTTTGCATGTTAAAAACCGACTTCATTGCCTGCAAAGTTCGTATCTACTTCCATTTTCACCTTGTTTTCCTTTTTTCTTTCATCTTTTCAAGAGTATTTGATCAAGAAGTTAGTATACTAATTCCTATGGTTATGATAGTCATTTACATATAGTTAGGTGATTAGGTCACTAAACAACCAAAATCCTAGCAATTATGTGTAAAGACTTATTCTTAAACGTATTACGGAATGACGAATGCTTTTAACCTACTTGTTCTTGTTTATTCTTGTAGTATATTAATGTTAATTTGTATGTTTAGTTATTTATTAGTTTGTTTAGTTAGTTAATTAGTTTGTTGTCTTTTATTGTTAACAAGACTATCTTCATAATTCGTGGTGAAATCTTTGTTAATCATGTTCAAGTTACAAGAATTCACAAGTGGTATTAAACACTATATATATTTTTTAGTTTCTTGAATTATTAACAAGTGATTAAAATGTTAAACGTATAATCTTTGATTTTTAAAGCAAGAGAATGTTAAACCCATGCTTAATCAAAGGTTTACAAACAAAACCACACATGCGCGTGTCAAGATTTCATGCCTAACCATGTTAACCGCACCCCCACGTTTCACAAAACGCACCCCCATGTTCACCAATTTTTCCTTGGATGATAAATTTTCAACTATTTTTGAACATGAGTTGAATCGTTATGATGTTATGTCTTGAAAAACACATGGTGAAACTGTTCAAGAAATTTGTTTTGTATAGATTAACTTATTGGACCAAAAGAACCAATGAGCCAGATCAGAAAAACCTTTAAGTCCCACAGACATCAAAACAACTGAAGTGTTCTACATCTGCTGAAGACAAAGTCTGAAGACAAAGTCTGAAGACAAAGTCTGAAGACAAAGTCTGAAGACAAAGTCTGAAGACAACTACTGAAGACAAAGTCTGAAGACAAAGTCTGAAGACAACTGCTGAAGACAAAGTCTGAAGACAACTGCTGAAGACAAAGTCTGAAGACAAAGTCTGAAGACAACTGCTGAAGACAAAGTCTGAAGACAACTGCTGAAGACAAAGTCTAAAGATCAAGTTCTCAGAAGTTGTCACAACAACTGAAGTAGTTCTCTTTAGTAGTTGTGATGGTTTATATTTCAGTAGTATATAATCAGTAGTTTTATATTATGTAAAACATCTGAAGTTCTTATACTTCAGATGTTATAACTTTAGTAGTTATAATGTTAGTTTATACTTAGCTTCTAATGAAGGTGTCCTCAGTTGTTGTGGACATCTTCAGTAGTTTAGTTTAATTTCAGTTGTTTGTATAAATCAGTTAGATGTCACTATCATGTGACGTCAGCTGATGTCACATTCCTTATAAAAGGAATGTTGACCTAATTTCCCCCACGGGAAGCTTGTGCATGAATGAAAACATTCTTTTTGCAGAAAACTCTCTTTCTATAACTGTTACTGTTTGATTAAATATTCATATTATTCTTGCTAGAATTTCATCTAATTCGTGTGCTATTCCGCTGCAAATCCTAATCTAATTGATCAAACTAGATCTCGATCCCTTCAAATGGTATCAGAGCAGGTTAATCATTGATCGATTTAACAATTGATCATTGAAACTATTCTTTTGATATCTTAGTTTGATCGAATTGGCAAATTTGCAAGAATTAGTTATAGAGTTTGTTTTTCTGTTGCTTCCTGTGAATCAATTTGAGATTCTTCTTATTTCAAATTGTGTTATTGAGTTTTTGAGTTAGGTTCGTTTAACTCTTATTTTACCTGTTTGAATTGGTGAAAATGGCTACATCAATCAATGATCCTCACAATACTGGCTCCTTAACAAAGCCTCCGATGCTTGTTAGGAGTGAGTACAACATATGGCAACGACGAATGCTCCATCACTTGTCTGTTAATAGTTCAGGTTGTTGGAAATCTGTGGTTCATGGACCATATAAGCCTATGGTGAGTAATCCGGAAACCAATGAGATGGTTCCAAAGAAGAAAGAGCAATATTCAGATGAAGATCTGAAACTGTTTGAAATTGATGCTAAAGCCCATGGAATTCTGGCCATGGCACTGCCTAATGAAATCTATTCTGGACTCATGCATCATGAATCTGCTCATGACCTCTGGGTTGCTCTGAAAGAACAATTTGGAGGAACTGATGAGGTCTCAGCAAACAATAGAGAATCCTTGCCCAGTAATATGAGACATTCTCTCATAGAAAGGGTGAATCACTGACTCAACAGTTTGAGCGATTCTCCTGTTTGATATCTGAGTTGAAAATGGTTAAACATGAATATACAAACAGTCAGATGAACAACAGATTTCTCAGATCCCTACCTGAGAGATGGGACACATATACCATTGTCCTACGCTCCAGTGCAAATCTAGATAATCTATCTCTCACCCAACTTCATGGGAAACTGCTTACATTTGAAAGAGAGATAGAACAGAAAAGAAAACTGACTTCATCTGGGAAGCTCACTGATGACTTTGTACCAAGGAATGCTGCTTTGGTTGGTCATGAGTCAGAATATGCTTCATCAGAAAGTTCCTATGATGAGCATATTGATTTCTCTTCAAATAGTGGAGATCATGCTTTTGCTGGTATTGATGGTAATTCAAGATGTAATAGTGACAATCTGTGCTTTTTGATGGATGATTTGAAAGGAATTGCTGATGATGATTTGGAAGAGATGGATATTTTGAGCCAAATGGCATTATTAATATCAAATCTCAAAAATTTTACAAAAGGACTGGTAGAAAATTCCCTGGTCTCTCTGGAAAAACAAAAGTTGGTTTTGACAAGAGCAAGTTGAGATGTCAGAAGTGCCATAGACTTGGACATTTTGCAAGAGAGTGTAGATCATCTGGATCTAACTCTTCTGCACCCTTTGTGACCTTCCAAGCAATAATTCCCAAAACAAAGGGCAACATTCGACCAGTTCTGGTCATCATTCACAAAATCAATCATCTCCTGCATATTTTGTTCCTCAAGGTCAAATGCCATATCCATATCCCTGTTTTTACATGCCACAGTCCAATCAGGTTCCTGTACCCATAGCTCAACAATCACATGCCCTAACTGAGCCTCAACCACCTCAATCAAGTCAACAATCTCAATCTCAATCTCAATCACATCAAAGCTTTTTCACTCCTGGTGTTGTTGACTGGAATAGTTTACCAGATGATCTTTCTAGTTATTCTGAACAAATGTTTTCTGGTGCTGGTCAACATGGTGGTGAAAATCTTTTTGGAAATCTTGCTCTTATGGCCCTGGAGTCTATTGGTGCTTCAAGCTCAAATTCTTCATCATCACAGGTACCACAAATATCTTCTGAGGCTAAGGCCAAGTTGTGTTCTGAGTCATGCATAGCTGCTTTTGCCTCAATTAGAGAAGCAAATGTAGCTTTAATTAATCAAAATCTTGACCTAGAGAAAGTGAATTCCAAAAGAAAAGCTGAGTTTGAGTCTATTTTAAAAGAAAAAGATGATGAGATTTACAAATTAAAAGGCAAATCATTGATGAAAAGGCTAAGGTAGAGGTCATCTTAGAAAATCACAAGAGTCTCAAAGAAACATTTGCAGCTACTCAAGTGGAGTGTGAACGTTGGGTAACATCTTGCAAGGGGTTTGAAATGCTTCTCAGTAAGCAAACAGCTTCAAATGTGAAGTTTGGGATTGGATATAATCACACTAAACCTCCTACAGATTTTACTCCCAAGACAGAAGTAAAATTTGAAGGTGAGATCAATTCCCAAACCACATCATCATGTGTCTCATCCTCAAGTGATAATGTACAATCAGAGGATGAAGTCAGTAATAGTACCTCAGCTGATGGTCCTACTGCTGATGAACACATGATCAAAGAAAAGCTGAGTCCTTCAGGTGTTGTCTCAAAAGGTATCCAAAGTACTGAAGAGCAAGTAACAACACCTGAAGAACATTTCAAGCCAAATGGAACCAAACATGGTTTGACAACTGCTGAAGAATCTATCAGGAAATCCAAATGTACTGATAGAAAATCTCTGAAGAACAAGTATTCAGTTGTTACAAATTCTTCAGCAGCTGATCAACAAAAGATGAAGACAAAGCCATGTGAAATTTGTGGTCTATTCAATCATCTCACTGATGAATGTTGGTACAGAAAGGGTTCCAAATTTAACAAGGATAAAATCATCAAAAAGAAAATTAATAAACTAAAAGATGAATTTGAAACCAGGTTTGTACCACAAACATCTCAACCTGATAAACCAAAGTCTTTACAAAAATCTAAACAGAAGAAAGAAGTTTATCATAAAACTGCTGAAAATACTCCTCAAAGAGTATCAAAACTACAGACTAAGTTTGTGTCTTTCAAAAAGGAGGACATGGTGTCTCACAGGACTTATTCACAAACAAGTTCTGATGTGTCTGCTGAACTAAAAGCTTTAACCACCAATCAGACACAACTTGTTATGATGGTTCAACATCTATTGGGGAGAGTTAACCAAATAGATGTACTTGTGATTAAACCACTGAAAAGGAAACCTAAGCCAAAATCAAAGGAATCCTTTTCTACACCATCTCCTTCTTCAAAGGCTGTTAATCATGAAAAACCAGTTAGTATAAAAGATGTTGATGAGAACAGACCCAAAACCAAAAAGGTTTGGGTCTCAAAAGCTAATTAGTTGTTGTGATATATGCAGGGTTCTTCAACATGCCATAGAAGCATCTGGTATGTGGACAGTGGAGGATCTATGCATATGACTGGGAGCAGATCTCTTCTTCATGACTACTCTCAAGGAAAGAAGGGATTTGTATCTTTTGGTAATGATGCTAAGGGTTACATCATCGGTAAAGGCTTTGTTTCAAATGGTGAAATAAGGTTTGATGATGTCAAGCATGTGGAGAATCTCAAGTATAATTTCTTGAGTGTCAGTCAAATGTGTGATAAAGGGCATGTTGCACTTTTCACCAGTCAGAACTGTCGAATTCTGTCTTTCAATGTTTTGAATATGATTGACAAGATATTGGATGAACATACTCTCCTAAAAGCCAATAGGGTTGGAAGAGTATATGCCTTAGACTTATCAAAGAAAATTTATCTAAAAGGCCATCCATGTCTGTTCTCCAAGGCCTCTCCTCAGGAATCTGAGCTTTGGCACAGAAGGATTGGTCATGTGAATCTTAGAAACATGAACCAGCTGATCCTTCATGGGTTAGTGAGAGGTCTGCCATTAAAGGAGTTCAAATGTGATGACAACTGCTCTGCTTGTTTAAAAGGAAAGCAACATAAAGTATCATTCCCTATAATAGAAGAACCAAAGTCCACTGCCTGCTTGCAATTACTGCATATGGATCTTTTTGGTCCAGTAAGAGTGATGAGTATGGCAAAGAAAAAATACTGTCTGGTAATTGTGGATGATTATTCCAGATTCGTATGGACCTTCTTCTTGCATTCAAAAGATGAGGCTGGTCAAATTATCATCTACTTTATGTTGCATGTGGAAAAGCAGTATTCTCTTTCTGTCAAGTGTGCGAGGAGTGATAATGGCACAGAGTTTAGAAATCACACACTTGATGAATTTTATTTCTCTAAGGGAATCAAGAGGCAGTTTAGCATTCCTAGAACTCCTGAACAAAATGGAGTGGTGGAGAGAAAGAAGAGGACCCTTATTGAAGCTGCAAGGTCAATGTTGGCTGATTCTGGTTTGCCACTAACCTTTTGGGCTGAAGCTGTAACACAGCTTGTTATGTACAAAATAGAGTATTGGTAAATCAAAGGTTGATAAAGACTCCTTATGAAGTGTTACATCATTTGGCTCCTCTGATTTCCTTCTTTAAAGCATTTGGGTGTCCCTGTTATATTCTCAACACAAAAGATCGACTTCAGAAGTTTGAGTCAAAGGTGGATGCAGGTTACTTTGTTGGGTATTCCTCTACTTGCAAGGGATACAGAGTTTTTAATTGCAGATCACAGATTGTAGAAGAAACCTTGCATGTAAAGTTTAATGAATCTCCAAAGGAGAAAATCCCACAAAATCCTGTGGAGTTATTTGATCTGGACATACTGTAATATGTTCCTTATCAGTCTCCAAATGTTGCAGGTTCTGTGAATCTATCATCTTCTGCAACATGTTATCCATCTGTTGGTATCAATGCAAGTTTTAGTGATCAACTGCCTGAGTCTACTAAACTTGATGTTCCTATAGTTTCAGCAGTTCCATCCACAACAAATGCTGATGAGATCTCTGAATCCTCTACTTCATTTGAATTGTCATCTCATTCTAGGTTTCAAGAATCTGGATCACCATCTGTTGCTGCTGAATCACCTACAAACACTTGCACAGATCTTATTGAGTATCAAGAACATAAGAATCATCCCATGTCTCATATCATTGGTGACATCAATGCTGGGGTTTCAGCCAGAAGTCAATTGTCCAACTTTTGCTTCTATGCTCTCTTCATCAGTCAGCAAGAGCCAAAGGATTATCATATTGCATTAAGAGACGATGGATGGGTTGAAGCTATGCAACTTGAGCTTCTTCAGTTTCAAAAGCAGCAAGTGTGGGAACTGGTTCCTCTTCCCCAAGCTTCTAGACCAGACATTAGTTTGCAACTTGTGTCTGTGCTAGATTTCAGGCTGCACCTAAAGTATCCCATATGATTGTAGTCAAAAGGATCTTTAGACATTGCAAGGAACTCAATCTCTAGGACTTTGGTATTCCACTGGGCACTCTTGCAAATTAGTTGCTTTATCTGATAGTGACTATGCCGGGTGTAAATTAACCAAAAAATCCACCTCTGGTGGATGCCAAAATCTAGGTAAATGTTTGGTTTCTTGGCAGAGTAAGAAACAAACCTCTGTTGCTACATCCACTGCTGAAGTAGAGCACATTGCTGCTGCAAGTTGTACATCTCAGGTACTCTAGCTTCAGAATCAATTACTGGATTATGACATTACAGAGACTAAGACTCCTTTACTAATGGACAGTGCTTCAGGTCTTTGTATTGTTAAGAATCCTGTCCAGCATTCTAGGACCAAACATATTGAGATCAGACATCACTTTATCAGGGTTTGTTATGAAAAAGGTCTGATTGATCCAAAGTTTGTTCCTAGTGCTGATGAGCTTGCAGACATATTTACTAAGCCTTTGGACAGTGCAACTTTTCAAAATCTTGTGCTAAGGCTTGGTATGCTGCAGCTTGAAGAAATTGACAACTACTGATGATCTCAGCTCCCAAGTACTGATGAGCATTAGTATACAGCTGTCACAAATAGGTACTGAATCTATTTTATCTTCAGCAGTTTTGCATAACTACTGAAGACTAAATTCCTTAAAGTACTGAAGTACTTTATCTGTTGCAAAGTACTGAAGTGGTTACAACTACTGACGATTGTTCTAACACATAAGTACTGATGGCCAATGAAATATCTGAAAATCAGATAATTTGCTGAGTAAGTGTTTAGGTCAAATGAAACAACTGAGATATGTGAATTGACGATAACTACTACTGTTTCATTTCAAAACAACTGAAGCCAAACCAAGTCTTTAGTAGTTTTTTCAACTACTGATGACAAACACCAAGTTGTTAGTTGTTTACAACACCTGAAAGTTAAAACCATGTCTTCAGTCGTTTTCTAACAACTGATGACTAAAACCAAAACCTTCAGCTATTTTCTTTCAGCCGTTTCAAAACCTATCAATACCTAACCCTAAGTTCAAACTTTTCATAAATCGATTTCCGAACGTTTATCTCCCATAATGGCGACCATGCAAATCAAACCTCGACACAACTGTGTTGCTTACTTCACAAAATCGACCTTTTGGACTAAGTATGATGATGCTATTGATCTGATCGCTGATTCCCAGTATGGAACTACTTTTCTTCTGAATCCTACCAGCTATCCCGACTCTCTTCGTCAATTCTGGACAAATGTCACCATCCTTGCCGGTGAGTATGATGTTGCGATCACTCTCCAGTCATTTGTAAACAAGAAGAAGTTGATTGTCACTCCTGCTATCATTCGCCAAACGCTTGATCTGAATGATGCTACCTTTATCACCAAATACCCGAAAGGCACCATTGATCTCTCATTCATTAATCATGGCTATGAGGGCAACCTAAGTGCTACTACCATTCTGAAGAAGCACTTTCATGATGCTGAACGCCTAATCTTTCACATGATCATGTTTGTCTTGCCCCTAAAACCTCTTCATGGGATCAAATGTGATCCAGGTGGCAGCAGGTATTGTATTCTATTTTTGAATGCCAAAGCTTAAATTTTTCTGAAATTATATTTTTAGAATTAAAAGATCTAGCAATGAAACCTGTAGCTAACAGATGGCTATTATATCCAAGGTTTATTATGGCCATAATCATGAATCAGTTACAATCTGATGGCCCTGTTGGCCTTGGAGTCCCTACTGTGGTAGTTTTGCCAGAGGTATACTCCAGGCACAACTCTGACCCACACCTCAAAGAGGCTGCCAAACTGCTAAAACCCAAGCAGAAGGTACCCATAGCCTCATCCTCCACATCCAAAGTCCCCTCCAAACCTCTCTCCAAACAACCCAAAAAGGCTACTCAGGGAGTTGAGTCCCCTGCTGATGCCCCTGCAACACAAACGCAGGATGAAACTATGGGTAGTAATCCCCTTGTAGTTTCCAGTACTCTACCCGCTGAAATCGCTCAGGTATCCTCTCAACAGGATCCTGATGCAACCAAAAATGGGGAAACCACAATACTGGAATCTCTCTCACTTGAGAGGATTGCCATTGAAGAGCACCATTCTCCTCAGGTGCAATCCTTTTCACACCTATCTTCCATTGAAGCCACCCCTACAAGCCCAACTGTGGTTATTGCACAAGTGTTGACTCAACTACATTCCTCTACCCTTCCCTAGAAACCTATTACTACTGGGAAAACCTCAACCGTTGAGGGAGAGGATTATAATGTAGCTGATAACCCACATCACAGGGATTACAGAGTTCGATCTCCTAGTGTAGAGAAGGAGATTAGAACATCTGGTGAGGTTGCCTCTTGTCCTTGTTCAGCACATGATCAGGATGAAGCTGGTATCATTTCTAAGTCCTCACTAGAGGCAACTGCCAATGAAGGATATTATCCTGAGGCAGGAAGTCCCCAGTTCCAAGAAATAGGGGCACATGTGAATACTGATCTACACTCAGCACATGTTCATCCTGATTTCATCAGGAGGTCAGCTGATTCAGCACAGACTGATGATGACCTGGGCTTTTTCTTTGATGTTCTAGCCAAAAACTATTCTTGAGACTGAGGTATGCAGACTACCAGAACTGCTTGCCAAAATGTCACAGGAATCAAGTCCATCTGCCCACATTCACCCACAGATGGCAGTTTCTCCCGAAACTATCCCAAATACTGAGCCACTCTTAACAAACTTGCCACCAGCCTCTGCTTTAGGTGCCATTTCTCAGGGACAGAACCCCTCTAAGCAAATGGTTGCTGCCTTTCAAACATCCTTACCTCTCATCACTTCCATAATCACAAACACTGTACATCAAGCCATTGATGAGAGACTTTCCTCAACTCTTCAATCTTTAGTTGATGCTACGGTTTCCAAGAAACTTTCTGACATTCACACCCCTGAACCCAATGCAACCAAAAAGGGGGAGTCTAAGTCAGTGAAAGTAGACAAAAGAAAAAGAGCTGAAGAGGAAGCAGAAAGAAAAGGAAATGATCACCTACAAAAGGAAGAAATCCTCTGAGAAGACTAAAGGTGAGAAAAAGTTGGAAGAATTGATCAAAGAAGCTGATGAGCAACATAGCAGATCTATGGATAAGATTATTGATCAACTCTTCAGACAAGGATTTGACACTACCAAACTTGACTCTGAGATCAGAAGGTTAGAGATTCAAGAAATTGAACAAAGATGGGCAAGTTGGAGTGAGAAAGAAAGAGAAAGGCTGGAAACTATGGCAAGATTTATATCAAAACATCTGGAAAGGACGATCATTGAAGTAAAGTCATGGTCCAGAGATAGTATATTGGAGATAACCACCAGAATCTGTTCTTCTGAAGTATTTAACAAAGGATTGATCATAGAAGCTCTTGATGAAGCTGGTGCTGGGAAAAGGACTGATATGACAAAACTATCCAAAGCTTCACTCAAATTCAAGATGCTAGAGCAGCCTGCACTATCACCCAAACCAAAACAACCACCTTCACAACCCTCAAAACCAATTCCTTTACCTAAGAAACCTACTGAACCCATTACCAATGATGCACCTAAGAGGAAGAGAAGGGTGTTGAGGATGGAAGAAGAAGAAGAAGATGATGAGGATGATAGTCTGCCACTCTCTGCTGTTCTCAAAATATAAATGCCTGAGCCTAGGAGTCAACCAACAACAATCACACCTGACTTTCAAAGGCAAATGGTAAAAGTCAAACTTGAAGAAGAAGAACAACACAAACAACATGATGAGCAACTGTAAGGATGATTGATAAAGAGTTTCCCAAGTCTTCATCCATACAAGCTATGAAGAAACATGCTCAGAGGTTGTATGCTCTCAGATTTACATTCCAATATCAGAAAGAGAGAGTGAAAATTTGGCCTGACCCTAGAGTAAGTGACAGAATACACAAAATAAAGATTCCAAGCAGATACAATGGCCAAGTAAAGAAGATTGTAGATGCTGTGATAATGCTGGCCGTTGTAGTGTCACCCTGGGAAATTCTTGATGACTTCAAGAGAGCTTACAAGTCTAAAATGACTCCATAAACTTTACTAGAAACAAAAATGGTAAAGAAGGGGTTAATCTATAAGAAGCTTGAAGAAATAAGAAGAAATGAGCTCCAGTTATTGCTTGAAGGCACTCATCCTGATGAGTTTGCATACAGAGAGATAACAACTGTGGAGCTGAAAAATGGAAAGCATATTAAGTACTTATCTGAGTACTATGGGCCTAAGTTCTTCTTTGAAAGTGGAGCTGAAGAACTCACACTGGAAGAACAAGTTGTTTTCCTTGAGGCCTATGTGAGAGAGTCTTACAGACTCATTATTGGGAAGTAGGTTTCATGGATGGGGTAACAGCTCTGTGTCCAATTCCCCAATACAGAGTCCCCATTCATCCTTTGCCAATCAAACCTTCTGAAATCTCTTCCCTGGCCTGAGCTAATAATTGAAGAATTTTGAGCTGATCCTGATTTTGTTGATGCCAATAAGTGGGACCTCAATAATTTTAAAGGTTTTGGCTGCATTGGTTCAGGGGGAGTTTGTTGGACCAAAAGAACCAATGAGCCAGATCAGAAAAACCTTTAACTCCCACAGACATCAAAATAACTGAAGTGATCTACATCTGCTGAAGACAAAGTCTGAAGACAGCTGCTGAAGACAAAGTCTGAAGACAACTGCTGAAGACAAAGTCTGAACACAACTGCTGAAGATAAAGTCTGAAGACAAAGTCTGAAGACAACTACTGAAGACAAAGTCTGAACACAACTGCTGAAGACAAAGTCTGAAGATCAAGTTCTCAGAAGTTGTCACAACAACTGAAGTAGTTCTCTTCAGTAGTTGTGATGGTTTATATTTCAGTAGTTTGTAATCAGTAGTTTTATATTATGTAAAACATCTGAAGTTCTTATACTTCAGATGTTATAATTTCAGTAGTTATAATGTTAGTTTATAGTTAGCTTCTAATGAAGGTGTCCTCAGTTGTTGTGGACATCTTCAGTAGTTTAGTTTAATTTCAATTGTTTGTATAAATCAGTTAGATGTCACTATCATGTGATGTCAGCTGATGTCACATTCCTTATAAAAGGAATATTGACCTAATTTCCCTTTCATGGGAAGCTTGTGCATGAATGAAAACATTCTTTTTACAGAAAACTCTCTTTCTATAATGTTACTGTTTGATTGAATATTCATTATTCTTGCTAGAATTTCGTCTAATTCGTGTGCTATTCCGCTGCAAATCCTAATCTAATTGATCAAACTAGATCTTGATCCCTTCATAACTTATTTTAAAATTTCAGGATCATGGATCATCCCTATTTACAATTTGAAGGGAGCCACGAGAGATGGTGTCGTGATAGATGTCAAAGATTACTACAAAGGGTCGAAAGATTCCACTTACAAGCAGATGAAGAAACACTAGCGGTTGTCGGACAACTAGAAAGATATAATAAATTATTGAGTGTTTAGTGGAAGCACTTATTCTTACAAAATAGACCTTCCGTTTATGAACTAACTCTTGAATTTTAGCATTTTTCAAATTTAGGATGAAAGACTCTGACCCTTGGGATAATAGTGCAGTTTCATTTAGAGTTGCTGGACAATAAAACATCCATTGCCTTGTTTGGTGTCTATCTCGGAATCTACACGGAATAAGAATGGAGGAGGAAGCAATATCTGGAATGCCGGCATACCATACCTTCCCGGACGAGGAAAGTAAAGACGCGGAAAGTGGTGCAATGAGGAAAGCATTTTGGGAGCGGATTGGAACCGGAGGGTTCAACTTGAGTAAAACAAAAAGCAGTCAGAAACGAGACCCGTTGCTGCGATACATTCATCGGTTACTAAGTCATTCCATAACAGCTCGTGGTCAAAGCAAGGGATTTGTTAATTTGAGGGACTTGTTCATTTTATATTGTATGGTTAATTAGTTTCCATGTAATATTGGGTATTTGTTTTGTAATCTTTTTGCCAGGAATGCGATTGTAGGTGCTCCAACACCCTTGTTTGGAGGAAGCTGGATTTTGAACCTATACGAGAGCTATGGTTGTAACACTAAAGAAATTGAAGGAGTGATGCCGGGACTGTTAGACTTGAGCATTTGCACAAGTATGTACATGGTAACGAGCCTACCAAATGGGCAGCCGAGATTCATGGATAAGAAGGGACAAATCTGGGATCCGGCGGATCCCGAAGAAATAATTATGGACCTCGACATGCCGATACAGTCGGAAGGAGCCGGAGCTGGATCTTCAAGTTCACGTACCAGGGAATTCCCAACCATGTTAGACCTTTATGAGTCAATCCAAACCACCAGCGACCATGCAAGTCGATCATTTGAATATGCCCACAAGCATTCAACCAAGTCGAAAATCTGCATTCCCGAGTTGATGACCTGAGCAATGATGTCATGTACATTAGGAACCGAATGTACCATGAGTGGGGGGATATTCCCCCACAAAGCCCTTGAAAACCGTATCATTTTCGGGGCCCCGTCATAGTTATTTCATGCCAATCTATCTTTTAATTTATGTCACTTTGTTTTTATTTTATGTGTTTAGGATTTTGATGCTTTCAATAAATTGGTGACATTTCAGGTGATCCCGAAGATTCTACCAACGCAAGGGCAAACAAGACACAAGTGACAAATTCATCATTTTTAGGGGAGTTATTTCATTACCCTTTCTCGATCTTGAATATGTTAATCACATTGAGGACAATGTGAATTTTAAGTGTGGGGATGGGAGTAATGCATTTGACTTTGCTGAAAAGGTCCAAATTTAAATTTTTTAGGAAAAGATCACTTAACAAGTAATCTTTGTGACAAGAAACCAAAATTTAATATAATTTTGATAAACCAAATTATAAATATACGTTTTCAAGAAATAAAGAAGTAAATTCATGATGTCCAAATAAAACTGAAAATGTTTTTTTGTGATATCTTTAAATGAAATAATCTAGTAAAATATTTAATAATGTAAAATAAAACACTTTTACTCAATTCCATCCATATGTGAGTTTAAGCCTTAAACAACTTTTGTAAATTGCAATTCTACTTTCATTCTAGATTTAATTGAGGGTGCCATATGATACGTGTGATTAGAACTTGCTTTGGGTATACATTTCAAGACCTTAATTAGTATTTGTTGCATAAAAATGAGTTAGGCACTAGGAAAGCTTAACCATTCGAGCCCCAACCATTTTCATTAATTTTCCTTACCCGAATGTCAACCCTAGTAGCCCCATTGAGCATAACGTTTTTATCTTTCAATCACCTAAACCACCATGTCACTTAACCAAAAAGCCTTCAACAAAACCTGTTTTCATTAAAGACACGTTTTTGGCTTATAAAAAAATTGGTCTTTTACTGGCAGACCTTAAAGAACTGGAATGCATTTTTTTATTTCAATTTTCTTTGTTGCCTTCATCACGCAAAACCGGGACTTCCCCAGAAATACGCGAACAAATTTTCAATCTCACGTTCGACGCAAGAAAGAAATGGTGAAAAAAGGAACAAGTTTTGCCATTTTGTGGGACTTCAAAAAGTGCTATAAAGAGACGGGCAAAAAGATATAAAAGATGCCCGAACTATGGAAATTGGTCCCATAATGGATAATGCAAAAACAATCAAACTGAATCTCAATACATATACACAGAACTAATCTAATTTGGTGCTATTTGGCTTCAAGCCGAACCATCCTTGAGAAAGGAAAGTTTTGTGTATCTTCGGGTAAAAGATGAAGTACGGTTCTTGAAAGCAAAATACGGTCTTGACAATCTGACCTTAAACGAGTCTTTAAGTTAGCATATCCCTTCTAGCTTCAAGTATTGTATAGGGAACCTTTTATTGTTTTCCTTGTAGCCTATGTTAGAAAAATAAGCCAAGACCGTCGTCCTTAGCAATTAGCCACTTTTTCCAAATATTCCATACCCGATCCGAGCAAAGTTACAACCCATCAAAGACCTAATGATTTATGAAGTAAATATCTAAGTAGGTGGAGATTTGATCCTTAACAAGCATATAATTTCACACCTATTCATACTAGGCAATTGAGTGTAATAGTCATACTTAATCTTGATTATGACTCCATATATTTAGCCAAGTGTGAGTGCATCCTATGAGAAGTGTGGATTTTTACATGATAATAATCTTTACTAACCAATCTATTGCTTGCTAGGATTTCATTTTACATATGCTTAGAATATTATATCTGGATGAAAATAATGATTACTTGCGTATTTCTCGAATGACATGTTTATAATTTGATTTATTTGGTTTTTGGTGGATTTGTCATTTTAAGTGATTTTTGCTTCAGGACAAGCAAAGTTCAAGTGTGGGGATATTTGATGTGCTCCAAATTATACATAAAAATCCTATCAAAATCACATCATTTATTTCTTAATATCTTCCTTAAAATGATGAAAATGTACTTAAAAATGCTAAATTGTGTTTTTCAGGTGTTTAAAAGGGCAAGATGGACAAAAGAAGCATATTTAACAAGAAATTGAAGTAATTCGAGCTTTGGAGTCCAAGCATGGGGTCGTGCCTTGATAGGATCTCAGCATCTAGTTTGATCGATTCGAATGATTTCAGCAGCGGAATAGAGTACCAACTAGCACAATTCGAGCAAGAATTACCGAAGATATAGCAATGAACAGAATTAGTTATAGAGAGAGAGAAAGTTCTGCAAAAGGAATATTTCATTCAATCACACGCTTGGCATGGCGTTCGCCGAATTACAATTTAGGTCATTCTTCCTTATATAAGGAAAAATGACGTAGGCTGATGTCACTTGATAGTGACATCTAACCGTTATTTAACAAACAACTAAAACACTAAAACTACTGAAGATGTCTAACAGCTGACATCTTCTTACAAGAAGCTAAGTGTTTACTTACTACAAAACTACTGATAAGAAACTACTGAAACTACAACGGCTGAAGAACAAGCTCTTCAGTCGTTTTACAAAACTA